>OY821518.1:66492489-66912489 GCA_963682025.1 Cordilura impudica | reverse complement strand
CGAAAATTTTGTTTATTAATAAGCCCAATATGCCAAAAATAAACCTGAACAGAATTTCACGATAAAACATCGAGTTAGTTTCCAACTGGTCTTGAGCCCAATCGGCGAAAGAACGAAGTATATGATGGTCTAAGGGTTTTAATTTCTGCACCATATGGATCATATATGGGTTTAGGCCAAGATCTATGCGCAAAATTGTCGACTGAGCCCCAAATTCCTGCTACCGACGACGAATAGATAAATTTAGAGTTATTGCATCATTTAGAAATGGATGACTTGCTCAAATGGACATTTATGTGCGCCATAAAAACCGCGAAGTCGTCCATAACTTGAGCGAATCGACGATGGATTTTCAAAGTAGATCTGGATAATTTGGTGGTGTTGTTGAAGCGTGAGTCTATTCATGATGATTTGCCGGAGTTTACTGATCATAAATGTCAAAACGTGAGCGCATTATGACAGTTTGTTTGACAGCTAACGCTTTCGTAAGTTCTATCTAAGCATGAAAATAAAAACCCTTTAACTCAAAATCAGTTCTCATTTTATTACATATTTATTTTTTCTCAATATCATTTTTTTTTTTTTTTGATACCCAATATAATATAATTGTATAAAAATTCTTGATCTACCCCCTCATATTATACCGATCAATTGAGAATTATTTTTTAGTTGATTCAGCAACAATCGCTATTGAAACTGTCCAAAATCCAGACTATCGTAAACATTTGAGCAAATTAGAGTTATATAAATAGTTAATTACATCCAAAAATAGCAGTCCGTAAAAAACACTGTAGGATAATTATTGATGATAGTCTCCATATAAAGCTGTTTCCCGACCTTCAGATAATCTTATAAAAAAATCTTTCTCAAATTTGGTTTGTATTATTTTTTTAGAAAAACAAAAAACATAACAGGCTCATTCTATAAGAATAAACGTAAAGAAACGTTTAAAATTTATATGAAAAAGCTTCAAATTCGAATTTCTCATACAACTGTCGATCGATTTGTTTTATAGAAATGAGCCCCTAAAAGTGTCCATTATTAACTTTTTCATATCTGAAGACCACAAACTAATAACAATTTGATTTAAATTTAACAAGCTTGTTTTCTCTCTCCAATTACTCGTATAACCTTTACAGGAATGCCTCACTTGCTACATCGATTACCTCCACAATCAGATTTATCAAATTGTTGGGTTAATGTCAAAGCTTTTGTCAACCTAACTAACAAATTGCACTTATAATTCTCGTAAGGATAAACACCAATATTACCAGCTCTTTATTATAGAAACTTGTTTTGAATATAAACAGCCGTAAATCAAGCGCTTTTATACAAAAATTGAAATAAGTCACAAAGTAGAGTTAATCGATTTGGCATTCATATGTAGCCCTAGAAGTCATTGTCGCGGCTCATGGTCTAGACTGACAATTACTTTTATACTTGTTTTATATAAATTTTGTATATAAACAATTTTTTAATTTTTTGAATTCTCGAAGAAGATAAATCCTTTATTACTTTGGCCTATATAGAACAAGGAATCCACGCTACAGGATTTTACCCTATAAAATGAATAACCATTATACATTTTGCAAAAAGTCAACATCAAAACTCAACCTTCAGACATATGAGTTAAAAGAACATGTTTTAACAACTTTAAACTTGTTACTTTTTTTGATGTAAAAAAATTTTTTTTATTATTTGTCTTTATCTGTCAAAGAAATCTGTCAACAATGGTATGCAAATAAATATTCCTGATTTTTAAACCAGCTGCTGTTATGGGTAATTAATCATCACATCTTAACTATTTTTAGTGTTTTCTTTAAATTTTGAAAGCTTAAGTTTACTTTTCAAAAACCAGCTTGGTTGTAAAATCGTTCTTATCATATTAGGTTTGTTTTTTGTTTATTTTTTTTTAGTTTTATTTTAAAATATTTTTTGAAATAAGTAAATCAGGTCATTGTATTAAATAAACACATGTGTTTATGTTAATTAGGATTTTAAAATTTGTTTAAAAATGAAGCCAACGTTTAAGTGAAATTTTAAATTGTTTAATTGTTTTGGAAAGTTCAAAGAACATTTTTTATTAACTACAAATCATTATTAAAAACAATTAACGAGCTGGGCGTCAATAAAGTTCAAGCGAGTGTGAATGATAAACCTGGTAGTTTGTATTATAAGTACGTATAAAGTAAATGGCTTGGCAAGAGATTTAAATTTATTTCCATTATTATAAAAAAAAAATAGTTTAACTGTTTATATATCAAGTTGCAAGCGAGAACTTTTGTTTAATTTGTCTTGTATTATTTGTTGAGACAAGTAATATCAGACCATTCACATATAAGGCTTCAAGCAACAACCACAAATGTGTGGTTTCAATACGTATAGAAGATTAAAACAACTAAATTCAATCAATTTAAATTCAATTGTTCAATGTATAAAATTTTAATTCTACAATATATACTGTGAGCGTCAAAAAAATAGTAAACAGCAATTTTTAATCTTTAAATTGTCTTATAACAAAGTTATTATTGACTTACGATTAAAAGTAGTATTACAGAGTTTACTACTATACGATTTAGAAATTGACTACCATAAAACATCAAATCAAATCAAGTGGTAATATTGCACAAATCTCTCGAAATGCATCAGATTTTACGCGTCAAAAAAAAGTAAACAGTGGTAACATTTACGCTTTTTTATATTTCGAGGAAGAACCTAAACTTTTTGTGACAAATTTATACTGATCACGTATTTTACTTTACTCAAAATCATTTTAAGTTGATTTGAGAATGAAGAAAAGAAATTCACACATTAAAAAATTTATTAAACACACACTTAGCATTGTACATCTTTATGTATGTGTTAGTAGCAACTTTAAATGTACTTTACTCAAAAAAATTTAAAAATTTCAAAATCTGTAAATTTGGTGGAAAAAGGGAGAAAAGTGTGGAACAAATCATCGGGCACAAGAAATCGCCTTACCTATTAATGTTATAGATTTCCAATTAAGTATGTTTAAAGGCTGGTCTTTAATATTGGTCAGATTTTAGAATCACCTCAAATTTAATAGAGCTTAAGACAAGTTAATAAGAAATTGTTTTCTAAGGCTTGACAAAAAAAAAAAAAAAATCACTAGGTGTAGTACGCCTTGCTTTAAAACAGTGTATGTTACACAAAGATCAGCAATGAACCCTTTTTTCGCTACTCATAGTCACTCATGAAATTTTAAGTATAAGTGAGTAGAGACCATTAAAATTAAACTATTCTGATGTACTCATATCCATAATAACGTTGTTTTATAGGTACTAGCAGATTCCAGCACTCGAAATTCGAGTGCAATTTCTAGGCTACGTTATTTCTCAATTCACAAAACAACACTTTTTTGGTTTATTATTATTGTGAATGAAGATAAACTCATTAAGAAATACATTAAAAAATACATTAACAAATTTAATAAATGCACACATAGTATATGTATAATTTTATGTATGTGTTAGTAGCAACTTTAAATGCAATTTACTCAGAATAGAGGAAAAAAATTAAAAAATCTGTAAATCTGGTGAACAGCAAAAAAAGAAATACCGTTCAAATAATATACGTTTGGTCAAAATTGGGATAAAACGGTAGAACAAAATATCTGCAACAATAAATCGCCTAGCCTATTAATATTATAGATATGTTGCAATAAATATGAATCCGACGTCGATTCATACATCAAGTGAAAGGATTAAAAAGGAATCAACATTGTTTATAATGTTGAGTTTAAGACACATGTGAAGGCTTCAATAGTTTTAATTTATTAATTAAAAAAATTAACAAAAACTACCACAAATTAAAAAGAAAAACTCACTAGCTAATGTTTTCGGTAAAATTTTCCATGTTTTTTTCTTCTGACCCAAAAATTTCAATTTTAAGGCAAAATAGAAAATCCTTTAGCATATTTTTAGAACTACAGTTATAACTGTAATATGTTAAAATGTTCCTATATACAAGCACTGAATTGTTTTCTATATATTTTTTTTGGTTTGAATATTTATAACTGTTAAACTTCCAAGTGATTAAATATATCAACTAGCGTGGAGCGGTATGCTCGAATTTCATTAGGGTCTAATCGGAATATTTGTATATTAATGTGACAGCCATTTTTATTTTGGAATTTCAAGACGTGCGGGTCGGATTATTATGACACTGGATCTAAAACTTTAGTGCGCAAAATTTTAGCCAAATCGGACAATGCTTTCTGGACGCGCATTGAGTTCAAAGTTCAAAATTGACCTTATTTGTAAAAATTATCAAAAAATCATTTTTCACAAAAATTTTGATATTAATAATTGCGTTTTAATTAAGTTAATAAATAACCCATAATCTAGAGTAAATTATCTTTCTAATAAAATAACAAAATTTATTATGGGTTGAAAAACAGCCAAGTTATATCAAGTTCCCCAGGCAATAAATGCACCGCAGAACACTTGATTAAGAAAATCGAGCTCACATTTTTATAGACATTGAAATAATTTACAACAATAATATTTTTGCATTCTTCTGATCAGAAGTTATCTTGTGTAAAGTATTTTTAATTTCGTCTATTGCTATGACATTCTATATTATTGTCAAAGCGGTACGTATTTTTTACCACTATTTCAAAATCTCCAATTTTACTTTTTCAAAAATTTTGTTCAAGAAATTTTCCGAAATCAACGATTGGAATCTAAGGTCTCATTAGAAAATATATGTGATTAAAGGTGCCAAATATTGTGGGTATCCTGTACTTAATTTGGCAAGGACAGCGTTTTTATTGCAGCGGATCTGAAGAAAAATTTAATTTTTCATACTTTTTCAACTTTTAGGCTACATCTTTTTGGTGTTTTCATATTTTAAATACCTTTTGTCAAAATATTATACCACTTTATATAAGTTCTCAATCTTGCAAATTAAGTTCAAATTGAAAGACTATACTCTGTCGCCCTTTAAGGCCAAAAGTCAAATTTAAGGATATCTAAACTTTTTTAAACTAATTATCGAGACTAGCAGATTTCAGCACTCGAAATTCGAGTGCAAATTCTAGGAAATTTTATTTTTTCGTATAATAAAGACCCTAAAGGTATGCTTCACAATTCAACTCATTTTAAATGAAGAAAACAAACTCAAAGCATTATCAAATTTAATAAACTCATACATAGCACGGTATAATTTTATGTATGTGTTAGTAGCAACTTTAAACGATCATAGCTCGAAAAAAGTATTCCAGATGATGAAAATCTGTAAGTCTGGGTAACAGCTAAAAAGAAATACCTTCTAAATGATAGATTTTTTGTCAAAATCGGAGTAAAATTGTGAAATTTACATCGGTAACAAAAAATCGCCCAGCATATTAATATTAAAGATAATATAAATTTGTGGAAGGATTTCGATAAAAGTTGTTGATAATATTTTAATAATTCTAAAAAATAATATTCTGGACTTATTTTCTGAATTAATCTGTGGGGTACTCAAAATTGTCCTAGTTTTAATTTTTTTTTTCAGAATTAATATATTCATATAAAGATATATCGAGAGCTTATATTAAAAAAATGCTATTTACATTTGACAGCAATATTAATTTTAAATTTCAAACTGTTCTTTGCTATAATTGCAAATATAATATTAATTTTGCAAATTTGGCACACCTAAAAATCCGACCAAAAATTTTTTTCATACAAACCACTGTCACCCTAATTTACATATGCAAATAGATCTAAAAATATTATATTTTGTGAAATTTAAGGGCGATCGCATTTCATAATTTTGGTCCCCGCAATTACTTAAGATTTTGGTATAATTAAAAAATATCTAAATTTTTTTAAATATTATTAAATTTATCATAGCCTATACCACTATGTGGTTTGGATATAATGACTTTGTGCTGCTGTTTGTAACTACCAAAAATATTTGACCTAGACTCATCTTTTATTATGTCGATCTACTCAGAATCACTTTCCGAGTCAATTTAGCGATATTCGTGGGTCCGTCCGTCCGTCTGTGTGCCCATGTAAATCTTGTAATCAAACTACAGGTCGCAAATATAAATATATGTAAGTGTGTAAGCTTTTATCGGCCATATATATATATATATATTGATTCCTATAATTCCAAGTTGAAAAAAGGGGCCGTAACGAAATTCTTCCATCGGGATCTGTCCTGTGCCATTAGTCTTATCTCAGACCAAGTTTTTCCTGTTTCGTTAATTTCGGATTCTAGTTGCCTTCTCCTGGAGTTAGCGGGTCTACCTCTTCTTCTGCTGCCTTGAGGATTCCAGTCAATTGCTAACTTTGATATATCATCATGGGGTCTTCTCAAAATATGGCCAACCCAGCTCCATTTCCTCTTTGCAATTTCCATGAGAATTGGTGTTTCGCCTGTTCTTTGCCAGAGGTCTCGGTTGGAAACTACGTTCGGTCAGAATATTCGCAATATTTTCCGCAAGCAACGGTTAATAGGATCAACACTATTGAAATTGGTGAAATTCGGTCCATGTTCAGACCTAGTCCCCATACAAAGGACCCCCATGAAATCGACATAAATTGCCATAAGATCTAAATTATCTTATAGACAAAAGATCAAATTGGTCGCAGTGCGTATAGCCTTCCTTATCTTATCTTATCTTATAGACCTCAGTCAAATTGGATTTGTATGTGTTTATTATATTCATTAATCAGTAGTCCAAAAATAATACCTGTAGGACCATTCTTTGTCATAGGCCCCATATAGAGCTGCTTCCCGATCTTCACTTAAATCTATAAAAATAAATATCGCACAGATTTTTCTCAAATTTGGTTTGTATATATTTTTTCAAAATATAAGTGGCTTTACCAAATATGCTCAAGATCGGTCCATTTTTTGACCTATTCCCCATATAAATATAGCATCCGATATGAACCTTTTCATAGCTGCAGCCAAAAAAATTAGTAACAATGCCACTCAAATTTGGTTTATGCTTATTTTCTATATCGAATTAGTTGGACCGAAGAGATAGGGTCTCAAAACCATGGTATGGGGTATCGTATAGTCGGTCTAGACCGACTATAATTTTCTTACTTGTTATGCTTTAAACTGATTGCATTCTACCTGATAGTTTATATAACATCATGTTGTACTATTATCTTTGACAAAATTTGCACTTTACAATGCATAATTATCATTTAATCATCGATGCAATTGCCGTTACCGATATGTTAGCAAAGAAATATTTTATTCATATATATATATATATATATACCACTATGTGGTCAGGGTATAAAGACTTTGGGCTGATGTTTGTAACTACCAAAAATATTTGACCTAGACCCACCTTTTATTATACCGAACTCCACTCAGAATCACTTTCACAGTCGATTTAGCGATGTCCGTCCGTCTGTCTGTCCGTCTGTCCATGTAAACCATGTAATAAAACTACAGGTCGCAAATGTGAAAGCATTTTGATGACACTTGGTATGTAAGCTTATATCAGCCATAGCATGAATGCAATAGAAATTGACAATTCGGTGCATATTCAGACATAGTCCCCATACAAATGACACCTATGAAATCGACTTAAATTGCCGTATGATCCAAATTATCATATTGAGATCGGTCAAATTGGGATTGTGTGTGTTTATTACACCCACAAATTAGTAGTCCAAAAATAAACACTAGAGACAATTCTTAGTCATAGTCCCCATATAAAGCTGCTTCCCGTTCTTCACTTGAATCTATCAAAAAACAAAAATATTACATAGATTTTTCTCAAATTTGGTTTCTTTATGTTTTTGCAAAAAATAAGTGATCTTACCAAATATGGTCAGGATCGCTACATTTTTCGACCTAGTCCCTAGTCCGACATGAATTCTTTCATATTCAAAGGAAAAAAATTAATAACAATGCCACTCATATTTGGTTTATTCTTATTTTCCATATTCAATTAGTTTGGCCTAAGAGATAGGGTCTCTAAGCGCATGGTATAGGGTATCGTATAGCCGACTGTAATTTACTTACTTGTTTAAATTTTAAATGGTGCCAATTTTTAATTTATAATTTTTTTAAAACAAATATTTGTTGCTAAGGCCCCGGAAATTAACTTAATAGGCCTTAAATTTCGCACATATTAAATAGAATCAACTTATAGTCGAAGTTAAATTCAAAAAAATATAAAAATCAATATAACGTCACTCCACCCTAATGTAAATTTTATAGATGTTAAATCGCTTCATTAGGAAAATACTCAACTTTATATTATGTCATCCTAATAAGTTATAAAGACGAATTTCACACGTTAAAAATACAATATTAATCCGGTGACAGTGTCATGTTAAATTATTTGTAATCCACTGGTCCTTTGACAGTGTCATGTAAAATTCTTTGATAAACTCTTCAAACATGTTTTTTACCCCACAAATCAAATAAATTAATTAGGGTCAAAGGGGGTAATTGTAAACGATTTTGCATTATCGTTTTTTTCTAAATTTAAAGTGTTTCATCCAGCTTAACCATGCGATATTGGAAATTGGTGTTGGTTGAACTTACATTTAAATTCTTTCATCTTTTAGAAAAAAATAATTATAAGTGTGTAAGTTTATCAGGTTTTGTAAAAATTCGTGTTCACATTTACCTCCGCGCTTTTTTAGGAAAAAGAGAAAAGTGGGGTAAATGAAAACAATGAACTTAGACTGTTAAGGCTATAGAATAAACACATTTAGGGTAAAAGTGAACTAAATCAAAATGAAAGCGATTGATGAAGAAAAAAAATCGAAAATGCAATGTTCACAATTACCCCAACGAAAATTTAATAAGGAGTAAAATTTAGATATAGTTGTTTAAAAAGATTTTATTTCAACTTTTTACAGTTATGAAATTAAAAAGAAAATTTAAACATTACAACTCGAAAACTGGAACTTTCGCATTAAACTCTACAGTAATCTTTCCTTCGACAATAGTGTTTATTGGGTCTGGTAACAATCCAAGAACTTGGTTAATAGAAACAAAACTTTTATCGGTTTCGACAACTTGAAACATTGTTTTTGAGGCTCCAATACTTATAGGCCCAACTACTTCGACCCCTTCTTCGTCCTCCAGGACCCTGGAAATCTGACATACGTACTTATATGTGGTAGCAAGCCGTTTTCCACCTTTAAAATTAACAACGACAAAATGGCCTGCCGTAATTTGTTTATTCCCTCAATGTGCAGGTATTCTACCTCTTCAGCTTCTTCTATCGCTTCATTCCACACGGATTCAATGCTTGGTATAGACACATCGTCTTCATTTGAAGATGAGCTCAAATTTGTCGTCCTGGTCCTTACTTTTTTGGTTTCAAGTTTTTTGTATTCTCCAGAAGCACAGGTTTTTCTTTCTTAGGTCGCTTTTTTAGCAGCTTTTCAGCTTTGAGCTCGTCAGCTTGTTTTAATCGGGTTAGCACTTCATCTGTGGTTAGAACTTCTCCATATTTCATTTGTTTTAAGCGTGAAACTACCTTCTTAGCAATTTCTGGTTTAGCTATAAATGAAGGAGATGAATTTTGTAGACCAAAAATATTTTCCAAAAGTTCTTTAAAAAGAAAAAAAAAACTCATATTGTAACATAAAGTTTAACTTAAGTAGATAAGTTAAAAGATAAATGCTTAATTAATAACTTACCTTGAGGAGGTGACATCATAGGTAGTGGAGGCAATGGTAACTCAATCTGCCCTGTACTTGCGTTTCCGGTATTCTCGAAAGTTTGGGAATTACCCAGACAAAAAATTAGTAGACCGTGAAGAGTACATCAATCACCTAAAAATTTATTTACCTTTTGAAGTAGATAGCATCTCAATCTGGGCTGTACCTAGCAGAGGAACGGGAGGGCAGACACACATTTTAGGAATATCCAGTGTTTGTCTTATAGCTTCTACAAAGCCAAGTGGAAAGGACGGTGTTGGTTCTTGTTGAGGCACTGCAATATATGCGGTTGCATGTTCTGGTGAACTATTTGTCCGGACTTTGCACAGTTCGTTATAAATAGCTTGCTCTTTTACGCTGAAAGCATTAAATTTGGTCGGATCAAATGGGAAAATCCCGGTGGATTTAAATCCTGATACAATGTTTGCGGAAGTAAGATTATTTTCCCAAATCGGATTCAGAAGTGCGGCAAATTCATTTTTAGGAAGCCGGCAACTTCCTTGTCCCATCATATTTTTGCCATAATTGACGAGAGATTTGTCCCATGCTGTTTTAACTGGACCAAAAACACATTTGTCGAGTGGTTGTAATTTATCGGTTAAATAACTTGGGAAACGAATTAGTTGAATATTATTTTTAAGAGCTTCTTCAACGATCCTAACACTCATATGGCTAGAGTGACCATCGTAGAGGAGAACAGTTTAGTCCGAATTGGATTTTTCAATGCGAACCTTTTGGACATGAGGAATGAGTCCATTCATAATCCAATGATATAATTGAGGCTCTTCCATCCAACCTTCCTTCGAAGCAGCATAAAGAGTTCCTGGGAAGCAATCTATTGAAGTCCATCGTGCCTGGACAGCGCCGCCCTTGAAAACAATTAGTGGTGGTAGCTTATCTCCACTAGCAGATACTCAAGCCAAGACGGTTGTAGACTCTCTGCCAGAACCACCAGAAACACGGCTTAAGGGTACACCCTTTTCTCCGATGGCTCTCAAACGACTTGGATCACTGCTGAAACCACTTTCATCCGCGTTCAAAATAAAAGCTGCCTTGTCTGGGCTTTGCAAATTAAAGTCATCGTAAACTTTGGCAATTTTTTCATAAAAGTCAAAAATTATGACAGCTTTTCGAGCATCTTGGCGAACTTTTTGCAAGTGTTCTCGTTTTTGTCAGTGATAGGTTTGGATATCGTGACATAAAACTACTGTACCAGTCATCTCCTGGCTTCCCATTATTGAAAGGTGTAGCCAAGTTTTTTGTTTTCACGTAGGTACCCACTAAATTAAGGAGATCCTCCTTATTGCAAGGGTAACCAGCCCGAGATCTTGAAATTAGGCATCTTGCGATGGTGTCTTCCACATTTGACGATAGTGCAGGCTTTCTTCCTCGTGATAAAATGGCAGGAGTATGTTTCCTACCACCAATTCGATTAAAAATAACTGAATTTGGGACCCCGTAAGTTTCTTCAGCTTGCCGATATGTCATATTTTTGTTGTTGACGTCTTCCACTGCATGTAAGATATCTTCTGATGTATAAGATGGAGGCGTCGTCTTTCGTTTATAAATACGTGGCATCTTTTTGAATTAAAATTATATAGGATCAACTCTAAGTTCGTTTAAAACACATGTTTACGATTACCCCAAAGTATTTACATTTACCCCATTTCGGTGTTCACATTTACCCATGATGTAAAAAAAATGGGATAATTGTAAACAGCCAATAACTTTTATAATTTTTTACATAGAATTAAAAATCACATCACATGCATTAACACTCATATTTAACATTATTATAAATAAAACAGTTACTTACTTTGATCACTACTTTTATATTTTAAAACAATTTTACTGAACACAAAAAAACTTGAAAACACACGAAAATGAATAAATCACGCCAACGATCAAACTGCAATTAATCTTTTTACAGATTGCGTCTGGCACGTGTCAGCATAATGGGAATATATCATATTTTCAAAAAATGTCATGGCATGGCTCGATGGAAAACCGGTATTTGTAGAATAAAGTGCGTTTACAATTACCCCTGTTCACAATTACCCCCCTTGACCCTATGATAATAATTTGATTTGCGTGTGAAAAGTTACTAAATTGGCGGAATCAAAGCCTCTCTCTGATCTTCAGCACAATTACAATTCTGAGTTAAAAATTTTTTTCTCACTGGTCGGAATTCTAACTTGTCAATCGAAATAAACATTCTTGTTTCTAAATTAGTTAACTTTTAGTATTTTTAAAAATTTAGTAAAACATGAGAATAATACATTTTTTAATAAAATTAATGTGTTCATTTTGAAATAAGTTACTCATTAAAAATTATTATTAATATAATTTTTTATCTTAAGTTGACCACTATGACTTTTTGCCAGTTTATTGTTAAAATTTCTTATCTCGTTTATGCATTTATTTATTACGAATTACGGCCATTTGCTTGCTGCCATAAAATAAAAATAAAATATAATCGGAGATCGATTTTACAATAAGTTTTCATGATATTTTAATCATGCACAATTTAATAATTTTTTTATTATTATTTTTAATGATAAAGAAGTACGCGTTCTTTTTTCAGTTTTATGATTTGCACAAGGTTATAGTTAAGAATAGGGTTAGCACGAGTTGATAACAATTCATTTCTGATGTTTTAATTTTTAATGATTTTTTGGTTTAATAATTTTGGTTGAATTTTTAAAGTTTTGGATTTGATTTCATTGGGCTTTTTTATTGTCACTTACTTGTAACCTGATAATATATTGAGCAGTGTACTTTTGCCGGCTCCTGATGGTCCCATAATGGCAGTAAGTTCACCTGAACGTAAACGTCCACTGACACCCTTGAGTATAGTTTTGGCATCTGAAAGAAAGATAAATTCAATGAAAAAAGTTGGATAATTATAGGTTTTTATTACTATAATTATTTAGTTTTAGATATCGTTGGTGATGGTTCAATTATAATAATTAAAAAGTTAAACTGTTTTGAAATGACAAACTCTAATGATTATGATTACAAAGGGCAGAATCACTATATCAAAAATTGGACGTTAGAGATGCTGACAAACAGAATGATTAAAATAGTTGGTGGTTCATCAAAGGCCATAAAAACCACTAGATTTTCGAAACTATAATTTTTTTATAAGCTAAAAGTGATCAAAGTTATTCCAAATATGATAAAAACGTAGGAAAAATATTAAAAACAAAATTAAACTGTGTATAATTCTTTTTGGTTTTAAAAATTTCTATATTTTTAATTTAATTTATTTATTTTTTAAATAAGACTAGCAGAGCCCAGCCCTCGAAATTCGAGTGCAAATTCTGGGAAATTTTATTTTATCATTAAATTTATTTCTTTCAATGTTTTTCAATCTATTTAATTCATTAAGTTTATTTCATTATAAATATTTGATGAACACACAGAAATAAAGGCCACCTTGTATGCCACCTAAAGGTATTCAAATATTTTGCAATTCACAATTCAACACAGGGTATGTGTTATGCAATTATTGTAATGAAATCTGTACGTAAACTTTCGTGTTGCATAATGTAAAGTTAATTGTGCATGCATAACTTTCCCCAAACTCAAAGAATTTAAGCAGTTAATAGCTCAAAAGAAAGAGCTTGATCTACTGATCATGATCCATTCATTAGAAGAGGAGTTATGAGAATTCGAATTGCTTGAGTGAATGTGTCCCTTAAGAAATGTACAGGGAAGAATCGCGTTTGAGTACAACTTGAGTAAGGTGGGAGTTGAATAAATTTCAATGATTGATGACATATTTCTTTCTAAATACTTTTCATAATAAAAAAAAAAAAATGAAGGAAATCGGCCGGATAGAACGGCCAGACGGACAGACTTTAGTTTTCATAAATTTTTTTATATATGAGATAGTTAATATGAAAATTGGTTGGAACAATCCAATAATATTTTGTTTTAAGTTTCAAGTGGCTCAGTACGTATTAAGTTTCTGTTGAGAAGAGTTGAGTTAATGAAAAGAGTTTCGGCTATGCCAAATATTTCCTATCCTCCACCTGGGTTTTACGTTAACATTAGTATATGAATATATTGCTTTATTAATAACAAATGTAAACAAAATATTTGAAAAAGTAAAAAATTTGATAAACTTAGTAAAAAATTATTACAACAATGATGCCCGAAGTACCCCATTTTAAATACTAACCTGCTCGAATAATAGTATCTTAAGTTTACCCAGATAAATAGGTTTATGAAAGTGATTTGAACAAAGTGATTTCAACGGACAGACAGACGGACTTCGCTATATCGACTCTAGTGGTTATGATGATCAAGAACGCATATACTTTATGGAGCCGCAAATTAATTTTTCGATACATTATAGACCAAATGACATGCCGATAGGTTGTGCAGGGTATAAAAACACCTTCGCGTGCTATTCCTGTATATAGATTCCAGTTATATAATAAAGAAAACTAGCAGATTCCCTCGAAATTCGAGTACAAATTCTAGGAGATTTTATTTTTTTATTTAATAAATTATTGACACTAAAGGCCCATTTGCATGATACTACTCAGTCGTATGACTTTTCGAAATAAAAATCCAATGAAATTCGTCGGACTGTCATAAAATCGTGCCGACATTATTCCTGCATACTTTGGCCATTTAAAGCATCACAATCAAGTCTTATGAAAACGGCTGTTTAGAACAGCAAACAAATTTATTTTGAAATTTATATTTTATTTAAATTTTTTTAATATTAAATGAAAACGACAAGTTTTTAGAAATGTATCTAAAAATGAAAAAAAAACCATCGGACTTAAATAGAATCATACAGACTGTCAATTTCATAACTTAAAGTTTTTACATGATACGACTTTTTCATAATACTCGCCTTTTTGAAAGGTCGTACTACGAAGTGTGATAGTGTAAACTGGCCTTAAAGTTATGCCAAAATAATTTTTGAATTCAAACAATTATTATTGTGAATGAATAAAGCAAAATAATTTTTTTGAAAATTTAATGAACACACACATAGCATTGTATAATTTTATGTATGTGTTAGTAGCAACTTTAAATGAGCATAAATCCAAAAAAACTTAAATATTTAAAAATGTCTGGTGGATAGCTAAAAAGAAATACCTTTCAAAATCGGGAAAAAAACTGATGAAGAAATCATCGGTCAGAAAAAATTGCCTTACCTATTAATATTATAGTTATTAAAAACTACTTTATTCGATATCTTTGTATGAGAGTACTGGTTATGTACTCTTTTATTGTCACTCAAGAATATAAAAGGTACTTTAGGAAAAAAAATCGGCTAAAACACCAACTATATGCTATATTGAAAAATGTTGTTGTGAGTTTCGATTTAAAAATCCATATATACAATTAGACGAAGCCGCCTCAATTTAAAGGGTTTTATTAAATAAGCATGATCGTGCATATCTTATATTTTATTGGATAGCTGCTGCAAATAGCTTTCATATGATATCCTATTTGTATATGTTTTATTTGGAACAAATGTGAGATATATGCAAAAAATCTAAAAACTGGCCGTTTAGTTGTACTTTTTTTTACCCCTTAACTATAAGACTGACCAGCTAAAAAAATGCGGACCACTTCGCGCATGCCCCTCATAAGACCTTTTCTGTTAATTATCTCAGTCGTATGCTGAGACGACAAGAATTTATCTGATTTTATGCAACAAGCCATAAAACTGACTTCGGAATGGAGGGAGGAAAAAGAGCTGACTCTTAGCCCAACAAACATAATTCTAGTATCGATATCGAATAGTAGAAACATGAGAACAATCAGGTCAATTTAAATGGCACTGTCGCGGAATTCTCTACTGAAGTTAAATATTTGGCTATCACTCTTGATGAAACCATCACATGGAACCAACATTTTTCCAACAGTGTCACTAAAGCCCCAAGAACATTATATGGCTGCCAAAAGTTATTTGGCCGAACTTAGGGTTTAAAACAGAAAATGATCTATTTATTGTGCAAAATCATTATTGGCCTAAAATTAAATAACGGTCGGCAAAAGATTTGCCTGTCCAAGCGATGATGTATATATGCACTGTTACTACATAATTCATCCTTGCATATTCTTATTAAGAAGTATTCCTGTGGAAGTGAACTTTAACTTCGGAATATACACAATCTAAAAATCGTGCGATCGAATGGCCCACTGAAGGTCATAAAACACCTGGTAAATAAACTTATTTTAGATATTGTTAATGGCATATTACTTACACTATTATTTAAGAGAAACATTTTAGTTTAAATACTAGATAACAGACATGTGTACCGATCAACGGAGCTCAGATATGGGTCAAAACATTAAATTAGTGATAGTGAAGTGGCCATTTTTGGCTCCATATTCCAGCATTCTATCGCAATGATAAAATATCATTCCATTTTTCAGGCGAAAGTAAGCGCCATTTTAGGTTGCTCTCATTAATGTTTAATGAAAATATTCAAAGGAACAAATATTTATATTATGTTCGACAGTATATGTACGACCTCAAAGGCGTCTAATGTAATTGACGACCTAATATCTCTAAAAGACTAAAGCAAGAACATGGCTCTAACTTTAGATTTGGTTCCTAGATATAAGGGGCTTGATGCCTGGCAAATCACTAAGAATACATTCATGCTTGAACAACGCCATCAAATTATTCAAATTTATTTTGAAAATTAGTCATCAATTCGCGCATATAATAGTCCATCTGAGCAAGGCATTAGTCAAACGGTAGACAGATTTCATGGCACATATTCCATACTCTCTAAATGGTGCAATAACAACAACACGTCAAATGAATGTGCGTAGTGAAGAGAATATCGCCGCTATAAACGAAAGTGTTGAAGGAGATCCAAATTTATCAATTCGTCGACGCACTGTGGCTGAAATTTTGATTTCATTGACCAAAAGTTTAATTTTTTGTCACATGTTTTTAAAATTTTAACGCCTTTTTGTAGC
The DNA here is from genome assembly GCA_963682025.1 of Cordilura impudica. Lineage (NCBI taxonomy): Eukaryota > Metazoa > Arthropoda > Insecta > Diptera > Scathophagidae > Cordilura > Cordilura impudica. The sequence continues at coordinate 66,895,855 of OY821518.1, read as the reverse complement.
CAATATATCTAAATTTAGGTAGCCAAAAAATAGGTTAAACTATTGCTAATTGTGGGCGTGGCATGCTGTCAAACTTAACTGCTTTTTGAATTTCAGAAAAAGGTGATTTTTTTTTGTTTTTTATCAAAAATAAATGGATACTACTCGCAAGCTTTCATCGAAAATGACCTGCGGTCTTTTTTATAATATTGGCAGGATTATAGTCTTTAGTTGTTGTAAGTGGTAACAGCCCTACCATTTAATATTAGGGGCATTATGAAATATTTATGAAACTTCTCCATTTTTCTCAAATTTCAACTTTAGTGGAATAGAACTTCTAGGGGACAAATGGGAACAAGACACGAATATCACTCTGAGAAAGTGTTCTCTTTAACCCAATACATACTTTTGCACCCGTGACGACGCGTGGGTAGAACACTTTTTTCATTTTTATGAAATTACTCTAAAAAATTCAAATTACGATAATTTAAACAGCCCTATAAGTACTCGTATACAATGGTGTGTTAAATTTGTGCTTAATGTATTTTATAGCTTATAATAGTCATTATTTGTTCTATTACCATAATATATTTGTAAGTAAGAATGTCAATACACAGAGGATGTAATGCATTAGTAACCTGTGGTTTTTTTTTATTATCATACCTTTTTTATACCTTTTTATTTTACCTAACAATGCACTAAAGACTTTGGAAGATTCAGAGCATTCGACTAGTACAACGCAAACAATGGATATTTGGAAAAATGAAACTCCATCTTCTACGAAATACTGCAGGCCAATCAAATTTGAATTCAAAAAAGAAACTCATGATGCCATTAACAAAGAAGTTAGTGATATCAAGGCCCAAATTGCAACACTACAGCCATTACAATTACAGTTATATGGGCAGCAAATTGAAGTAAGCTACCAATTAGTGCTGACAATGATAGATGGAAAATTAGTTCAGGCTTTGACTACCACAAAGGCCTCATCCAGCTGCATTATATGCCACAACGAAAACAAACAAAGAGTTAAGAAGTTCAAAAAAGAAAACTTGTTCAAGATGAATATCGCAAATTTGGATTGGTTATGGAGAAATATGTCTGCAACAGTTCACAAAATCCTTTATCATGGAGAAGATTTCATTAAATAGCATTTGGTGCCACTTGGAGATCTATCAGAGGAGGCTCATGAAAAAAGGAATAAGGAATACAGATTTTATAGAGAGCACAATACTACAAAAATTTACCGAAATTCCACAAATGAAGATCTATTTAATATATTATTGGCCACGTCAGATCCGTTCATCTCCAGTATTCGAAATCAGTAGAAAGTGGAACATCGGGATTTAAATGAAGAAGTCAAAAAACTACTAAAGAACAGATATAACACAGAACAAAATACGGAATATTTGCAATCAATATTTGAGTCAAATGAATAATAATTATAATTGCCTTTCATTGTTATTTATGTACGAAACACATAGTATTACTAACGAATAATAATAAACAGAACCTACCATTGTTACAAATGCAATTAAAATCTATTGCAGTTTTTATTTTTAAAATGGTTTTTAAAATTATCAAATTTGACAGCAAAAAATAATAAATTTTTCTATAGTAATAGCAAGGTTTTTAGATAATATTATTAACGTTTTTTTTTTAAGTGTAAATATTCTTTGAGTGTAAACAAATTTGCAAATTTGACAACAAAAAATTTTTAATTTTTCAGTAATAATAGCAAAATCTCCAGTTGATTTTTATTTTTTTTTTGAGTGTACAAATTTTTTTCAGTGTAACATTAAAAAAATCCCATTATTACAAAAAATGTTTATAATTTTTATTAAAATCCAAATATTAAATTTTTTAATAAATAAAAAAAATAATAAACACATATTTCACTCTAAAAATTAAAAAAAATCAAAAGTTCAATTTTGACCTAGAATACCTTAAAAAGCCCTCAATCAATTTTAATGTAATTAAAACTGAGTCAAACTGAACTAAATATCTATCCATTAAAAAAAATTGCTTAAATATTTTGATTGGTTCAAAAGTTACAGAATTTTGGCCAATGAGAAACGATTTTCAGCCACTGTGAGACGGTCGAAGGTATTGGGGCTCCTTCCATCCACTACATGTAAATGGTGCAGAAATTAAAGCCATGAGACCATCATATGTGTCGTTTTTTCGTCGATTGAGCTCAAGAGGAGTTGGAAACGGATCCGATGATTTATTGAAAAATTATTTTCAGAGAATAGGCTCAATTTTGGCTTAACGGGTTTGTGAGTAAACAAAATTGCCATATATGGAGTGAGACCACTCAACAGCAGGGCCTATAGTAGGGTGGGCCGATTTGTAAGGACAAAAATTTGTCGATATTGTGCCATCGATTTTTCGATAGCTTTTGGCATGAGGAAAAAACAGGTCATTTTCGAGGCGCCCAAATTTTAATTTTCTGACTTTTTTTCAACTTTTATTTTTAAGGTTTTTTTAGTAGGGAAGAAAAAAATGGCCGATTTAATTTCAATGCGGGAGAAAATACATAAAATTTAGTTTGGAGCCTTATAAATAACAAAAAAGAGTAAAAATCGAAAAAACGTTTTTTCGACAAAAACTCGTCTAAAAACACAAAAAAACATTTTCTTTTCGAAAAATGATATCGCAATGAATCAGCCGATTTTTTTTATGCGTACTAGAAACCTTAAAAATAAAAGTTGAGAAAAAGTGATTTTTTTTTGATATGTCGTAGTGGAACTTTTTTACCTCATGCCAAAAGCTATCGAAAAATCGATGACACAATATCGATTGCTAAATCGACCCACTCTACCCTATAGAATTCATTACATTTATTCATCGGTTGATGTGGTTTACATACATGAAAAATTAAAACGGTCAATGGAGATCGTTACCGCACCATGATCAATGATGTTTTGTGTGAAAATATGGATGAATTTCATCCGGGAGAGATGCGGTTTTAACAAGATAGCGCTACGTGCTATACAGCACCCGCAATCATACTTATTGAAATCAAAATTTGGCGATAAGGTGATTTCAAAAAATGGACTGGTTAATTGACCTCCGAGTTCTTGCAATTTGACACCTCTAGATTATTTCCTGTGGGGCTACGGGAAGACACTGGTTTATGCTGATAAAGTAGCAACAATTGACGCCTTGGAGGCCAACATTGTTCGTGTCGTGACATACGGCCAGCAATGCTCGAAAAATTTAAACAAAATTGGGCGTCCGAAATGCGCTTCGTCAAGAACACATCTCTTTAAAATTAAAATTGCATTTTTTATGTTTTTTTTATAAATTTTTATATTTTTTTCGAATTTCAAGTTCTGTCGGGCTTAAAAAACCACCCTTTACAAATAATATGGAATCCTTATTATCAGGTTCACTCCAATGTAAGGGAGTCTGTGCAGAACAAGTTTTTGATATGCTGTCTACGTGGTTTAGGGTAGAATTATTATGATTTACCATCATATACTGATAGACTAAGTCTCATTGAACTCCTAGCTCTTGAGAGTAGAAGGACCATACTGGCTGTTAACTATGTATTCAACCTTGCTAACGGTGATGTTGACTCAGAGTTTATTCCATTAACATACCTTGTAGATTCACAAGAAATTTTAAACCGATTCAGTTGGACTATTTTAGAAGTAATTATGCTAATTCTTATCCTTTCCGCTAAAGTTTTCATGATTTAATGTGTAACATAATTTCGGTGATTTGTGTTCTAACGTTTTTTTCTAATATTTCTCTTACATTACAAAAATTATTATCTTTCTTTCATTAGAAAAATATATACATGATCTTAAACCGAACAATAAATGACTAATTATTCCAATACAGATCAACAATACATAACAATAACAGGTAAAGCGCGACATAATTGAATACATTAATTAATTTTTGTTCATTGTGTTGTTTATGTTATAAAATTATATATGTAAATAATCGTCCAAATATATTCACATATCTGTGGTCATAAGTGATAACCGCCTAAGTCGACTTAAGAACGATTTGAGTTATGTTTGCTATCATATTCTACTAACAACGCTTTATATTTATGTGAAATCCCCATTTCTCTAGCACTGTTTTTTTAAAGTTATTAATGAAAACATACTGACCTAAGTCGTAAAGAAGACCCATTACATTTATATAAAAAGTTATTTTTCTCGCAAGCATGATTTTAAACTTAGGCGGTTAATGCTTGTGACCACAGATTTGTGGCTCGAAGTGTGATTACAAAGTTTACATGGATACACAGATAGAGGGACGGTCGGACGAACGGACATCGTTAAATCGACTCAGATTGGTATAATAAAAGGTAGGTCTAGGTCACATATTTTTGGTAGTCAGCGCAAACTTATTATATCCTGACCACCAAGGGGTATAGGGTATAAAAATTTTTATCAAAACTCATTCGTTTTCAAAAACTTGTAATCACTGGTTGTAAAGAACTTGAAGTAAATTAGTCACATTAATGTTATAAATAAAACTGTTTACTATAATTTACCAAACAGCGATTAAAGACCATGACTACTACACTTGCAAAATTTGATCAAATACATTTTTTTTTTAGTTTCATTTGTGTAACTTTTTGACTTATGGCTTCAAATAAGTGTAAATTTATTTTACAATGAAACATTCATAAAAAAAAATATATTAATCAAATGAAAAACTGCTCGACCTTGGTAAAAAAAAAATAAAAATAAAAGCAAAAGCAAAGATAAAAACTGTTACAAACTTGTTGGTTTTCAAAAGCCAAAAAAAGCAATTTAGTTTTCCTACTCAGTGCGTAAAACCAAAAATTTTGCAATTTAAAACTTACAATTAAAATTTTTTGATTATATCAACATTATCTTGTTTTTATTTTGCATAGTTACTCTTCAACCACAAACTTAACTTACTTAAGTTAACATTTTATTATATTAATATTTTATAATGCGATTTTTATACATTAAAACAATATATTAAATTTTATAAATGACTAAAAAAATTAACTCCATTAAAAACTAGCTGCCATATAAAAAAAAAAAACCATTTCAAGATACAACATTAACCTTCACATGAAACAACAATCAAAATATTCTGCAAAACGTCTTAATAAAAAATTAACAATCATTTGATTATATATTAAAATATTAAACTGAAGTCATGAAGTCAACAAAAACTCCTTTTAATTCTTTGAAAACTACTTTTCAAAAATAAATATTTTATTTATCTATGAAATCTTGTTGAAATGCAAATAAGACGTCTGTTTAATGTTGATTGTGGCTGAAAGCCCTCAGGTTTCTTCACCATTCTGTTTAACCAGCATTTATTTTTATAAACACCACTTTTGTTAAATACTGCTCAAAAATTAATTGTAACTCAAATTTATGTTTGTTTATGATTTGTTGTTGTTGTTTGTCCACAATATGCATGTCTCATAGTAATAAAACTATTTACTAATGACGATGATGTTAGTCGGTTTCCTTCATTTGGTATTTTTTCTTTTTGACCACTTCCGTATTTTCTCATTACTTATTACAAACATTCGAAACACATGCCTTCTTCACTTCAGTTTGTTGTTATGTTTTGTATATTTGTTTATTTATTTCAATTTTTTTTTATTTAATATTCAATATTGATTATTGGTTTTATTTTGATTTTGCTAAAAGGCCATTCAACTATGTGCAGATGACGATGTTAAGTTAATTTTTGCATGATTTGTTATGTTCAATACTTATAAACACCTAAAAAGTTATATGTAGTCAAAACAATGGAGGTGACCAGACATTTCATACTTTGTACTTATTCATCTGTATAGTAAAATTAACTGTAGTCATGGTATTGACTTTGCTGTACTTCCGCTGACTTCGATTCAATAGAAGCCTTAAAAACAAAACTGCTTAAAGAGCTGAATTGCATCAAATGGGGTCTGCTTTGGGAGTGACAAAAAAAATGGTGATAATTGAATGAATATCTTCAATATTATTGACAATTTCCTGGTACTTTTCTTTGACAGAATGCACACGATATCGTACACTGTGAGTTTTAATTGTCATAAGTGGATATCTAGAGTTTTTCTTCTTAACTTTTATCGAAAGTATTAGATTAATTTTTACTAACAGATTCTAGGACTCGAAATTTAAGTGCAAATTCTATGAAATTTTATTTTTTCATTTAATAAAGACCCTACAGGTATGCTTCACAATTCAACTCATTTTAAATGAAGAAAAACTCAACACATTAACACAAACACATTAACAAATTTAATAAACACACACATAGTATTGTATAATTTTATCTATGTGTTCGTAGCAACTTTAAACGATCCTAACTCCAAAAAAATATTCCAGACGATGAAAATCTGTTAAAATAAATACCTTTCAAATGATAAATTTTTTTTGTCAAAATCGGGGTGAAACTGTGAAACTTACATCGGTCACAAGAAATCGCCTTGCCTATTAATACTGTAGAGACCATATAACACTATTTGGTATGGGATAATGACTTTGTGTTGATCTTTTTAACTACCAAATATATTTGACCTAGACCCATTTTTATTATACCGATCGACTCAGAATCACATTTTGAGTCGATTTAGCGATGTCCGTCTGTCCGTCCGTCTGTGTGCCCATGTAAACTTTGTAATCAAACTACAGGTCGCAATTATGAATATATTTTGATGAAATTTCGTATTTAAGCTTCTGTCGGCCATAGGATGAATGCTGTCGAAACAGGCGGTGCATTTTTAGACCTAGTTCCCATACAAATGACCCCTATGAGATCGACTTAAATTGCCATAATGTCCAAGTTATCATAAAGATTGCGGTCAAATTGGGTTTGTGTGGTTTTATCAATAATCCAAAAATTAACCTAATAGTACAATTCTTATGAAGCTGATTCACTTAAATCTATAAAAAAAAAAAATCATGTGAGTCCGATCACAAGAGAGATGTGTAAACATATAATAATTAAAGAAAACATCAACATCATATTTTCCAGTGCATAAAAAATAAGTCGATTATGCTGTTTTCTGAAATTCAATTGATGTTTTCTGAAATGCAATTGATGTTTTCTGAAATTCAATTGATGTTTTCTGAAATACAATTAATGTTTTCTGAAATTCTATTGATGCTTTCTGAAATTCAATTGATGTTTTCTGAAATACAATTAATGTTTTCAGCAATTCAAATGATGCTTTTTGAAATTCTATTGATGTTTTCTGAAATACAGTTAATGTTCTCAGCAATTCAAATAATGCTTTTTGAAATTCAATTGATGTTTTCTGAAATTCTAATTATGTTTTCTGAAATTCAAATGATGTTTTCTGAAATACAATTGATGTTTTTTGAAATACAATTGATGTTTTCTGAAATTCTATTGATGTTTTCTGAAATTCAATTGATGTTTTCTGAAACTCGAATGATGTTTTCTGAAATTATATTGATGTTTTCTGAAATTCTATTTATGTTTTCTGAAATTCAAATGATGTTTTCTGAAATTATATTGATGGTTTCTGATATACAATTGATGTTTTATGAAATTCTATTTATGTTTTCTGAAATTCAAATGATGTTTTCTGAAATGCAATTGATGTTTTCTGAAATTCAATTGATGTTTTCTGAAATACAATTAATGTTTTCTGAAATTCTATTGATGCTTTCTGAAATTCAATTGATGTTTTCTGAAATACAATTAATGTTTTCAGCAATTCAAATGACGTTTTCTGAAATTATATTAATGTTTTCTGAAATTCAATTGATGTTTTCTGAAATTCTATTTGTTTTCTGAAATTCAAATGATGTTTTCTGAAATTATATTGATGGTTTCTGAAATACAATTGATGTTTTCTGAAATTATATTGATGGTTTCTGAAATACAATTGATGTTTTCTGAAATTATATTGATGTTTTCTGAAATTCTGTTTATGTTTTCTGAAATTCAAATGATGTTTTCTGAAATTATATTGATGGTTTCTGAAATTCAAATGATGTTTTCTGAAATTATATTGATGGTTTCTGAAATACAATTGATGTTTTCTGAAATTCTATTGATGCTTTCTGAAATTCAATTGATGTTTTGTGAAACTTGAATGATGTTTTCTGAAATTATATTGATGTTTTCTGAAATTCTATTTATGTTTTCTGAAATTCAAATGATGTTTTCTGAAATTATATTGATGGTTTCTGAAATACAATTGATGTTTTCTGAAATTATATTGATGTTTTCTGAAATTCTTTTTATGTTTTCTGAAATTCAATTGATGTTTTCTGAAACTCGAATGATGTTTTCTTAAATTATATTGATGTTTTCTGAAATTATATTGATGCTTTCTGAAATTCAATTGATGTTTTCTGAAACTCGAATGATGTTTTCTGAAATTATATTGATGTTTTCTGAAATTCTATTGATGTTTTCTGAAATTCAATTGATGTTTTCTGAAACTCGAATGATGTTTTCTGAAATTATATTGATGTTTTCTGAAATTCTATTCATGTTTTCTGAAATTCAATTGATCTTTTCTGAAATTATATTGATGATTTCTGAAATACAATTGATGTTTTTTGAAAGACAATTGGAAAATGTTTAGAAAAGAACATATCATAATTTTTTCACCAATACAATCATAAGTCACACAGCGTTATCTGCTTCAGCTCACATCGATATGAGTTACGCTGTTTTTGTGATTGTATTGTGAAATAGAAATTTACCCCCCTGCGCGTATAGATGTTTACACATCAAAAATATTACACAGATTTTTTTTTCAAATTTGGTTCGTGTATGTTTTTGCAAAAAATAAGTGACCTTACAAAATATGGTCAGGATCGGTCCATTTTTCGACCTAGTCCCCATATAAATATATCATCCGATAAAAAATTTTTCACATACAAAGGAAAAAAAAATTGATAACAATGCCACTCCAATTAAGTTTATCTTTATTTTCTATATCTAATGAGTTGGACCTAAGAGATAGGGTCTCTAAACTCATGGTATGGGGTGTCGTAGAGTCGGTCCACTATAATTTTGTTACTTGTTTTTTGGTCAAGTTACCTTTGAAGAATGTGCCAGATATTATGCTTAATAAAACCCTGTTCATTTGTTGTTAGTTTGATGGAATTGAGAGACGAAATAATAGTACGCGCTAAAATTACTAAATATTTTCTACGAAAGCCAACGTTGTCCATAAAAATATTGAAACAAGAATCAAACCATCAGGAGAGTTTGACCATTGAAAGAAAACATTGTGCAGAAAATTTAGAAAATAAGAAGCATATCGAAAATAGCTCGAAGCACATCCGACAGAGAAGCAGTCCGGTTAGCTTAGTGCTCGGATTATTTGGTGTGAAATGTTAGAGTCAACGAAGGTTTGAAAACATACAGAAACCAAAAAGTTCCAGACAGGAACGCTGTAAAAAATTTAGAGGCGAAAAACAGAAGTTAAACCCATGTTTCATAAAAAAACTCATGCTGCATAATGGACGACAAAACGTATGTACTAGCAGACTTTGCGCACCTTACGGGTCAACATTTTTATGCTGCTCTATAAATAATGAAATTTTTAATAATGTGTTTTTGCAAAGAAGACTACTTCCTTTCGTAAGCCAACACAATGTGTCTACATATTTTTGACTCGATTTGGCGTCCTGTCAATACGGTAAGGAAGCTTTTCAGTGGTACAAGAACAAGAACAATAGCTTAAGCTGGTTGAGAGATATTGGGCTCTTGTAAAAAGGGAGTTGAAAAGCAAAAAAAAATGTACCACAAAATGTAGAAGATTTTAAATGAAAATGGACTACCTGTTTGAAAAATGTGACAGAGACCCCTCTAAAATCCCTAATGGAAGGGGTTACCGAAAAGTTCCATTAGCTCATGGAAGAAGTCTTCTAAGCTATAATATAACTTCAATTAAATAAACAAGTAAAAAAATTATAGTCGATCTAGACCGACTATATGATACCCTATATCATGCGTTTAGAGACCCTTTCTCTTAGGCCCAACTAATTGGATATATAAAATAAACATAAACCAAATTTAAGTGGCATTGTTACTAATTTTTTTCCTTTGAACAATAAAAAGTTCATAGCGGATGCTATAGGACTAGGTCGTAAAATGGACCGATCCCGACCATATATGGTAAGGTCATTTATTTTTTGCATAAACACATAAAAACCTAATTTGAGAAAAATCTGTGCAATATTTTTGGATTTTTAATATATTTAAGTGAAAATCGAGAAGCAGCTTTATGTGGGGGCTATGACTAAGAATTATCCTATAGGGTTTATTTTTGGACTACTTATTAATGGGTGTAATAAACACGCACAGCCCAATTTAACCGAGAACTATATGATAACTTGGATCATATGGCAATTTAAGTCGATTTCATAGGTATTTTTGTATGAGGACTATGACGGAACATGCACCGATTTTCTCCAATTTCCACAGCGTTTATGCTATGAATAGTAGAAGCCCACATCCCAAATTTCATCAAAATATGTTTACATTTTGATTACAAGGCTTACATGGACACACAGACGGACAGACGGGCGGACGGACAGACAGACAGAAAGTGATTCTCAGGAGTGATTCAGAAAGTTATTCTGAGTCGATCGGTATAATAAAAGGTGGTTCTAGGTCAAATATTTTTGGTAGTTACAAACATCAGCTCAAAGTCATTATACCCTGACCACATAGTGGTATAGGGTATCAAAATATCAAAACTCTTGCTTAAATAGTTTGCTTAGTACGATGTACTTTCTATGTATGTACATATATTAAGATTTTTTCGATTTCACTCCTTAACATTTTTTAACGCTACTTCACTGGTGCTATATTTGCTGTAAAAATTATTAGTTTAAGCGACACTCCATGACTTTAAATATAGAAATTGTATGTCTTCCAAATAATATGCATTTCGAACCAATCCAACTCTTGTCATATTAAAAAAAATCGAAAACAAAGTATTTTTATATTTTTCCAAAACAAAATCTCTCATTTTAATGAGATTCAACCAAGAAGTATGCAAGTTTCATGGTGACAGAATTGTATGTAATTTTACGTCCACATCTTCCGTATGTTTCTAGTTGTTGAAGTTTGGGAAATACTGAAATTTCACTTTTACACAAAAATACCGGTAATTTATCATTGATTTTAATTGCCCATAGGATCATGGATTCAACAATGTCATCTGTAAATATGGGTGGTATAGCTATTGAGGACTCGGAAATTCTTGATGTTCTGGCCATGAGTATTCAATGTGATGTTCGTTGGAACGATCAGGTTTTTCAAGTGCCGAAAGAAGTATTAAAGTGTCTTGGTTTTCTTAAACGGTGCAAAAATTACTTCAATCCTTCTGATCTCCTTAAAATCTATACTACTTACATCCGACCAAAAATAGAATACAACTCCTATACATGGGCATGAATTGAAAAATCTATTTTGGAGCTATCGAACCTGGTGCAAAGGAAGGTGGTTATGTTCGTTAGTGACAGTAAGGTATCCAACTCTATTGACTCATTGGAACATCGTCGGAATGTGGGTTGTGTAGCGCTCTTCTATAGATACTACCATAAGAAATATTCTTATAAGATTAGCAAAACTCATTCCGAGTGCCCGAGTTTCAGTTCGCACTACCCGCTTCTCTGGTAAAGCACTTCCCTTTGTAGTCAATTGTCGAGTTGATCGCACAAACTTTTCCTGGCAGTTACAATCCAAAAAAATTTAATTAAAATATCCACAAATACTACAGCCTCTTTGCTCCTTCCCATAACCTACTTTCCTGAGATCAACACAATGCACTGCATTTGTAGTGGGCATTCCCTGAGTGTTGGTCAATAATTAAAAAAATGTATAAACGCAGCGTTGGAGAATTCATAATTATATAGTGTGGCAACGCTGTGTTATATATATTGTGGATATTGAGCATGATCGGTCAGGCAGTTTCTATGGCTCTGTTAACTTAGGTCTGCTCTGCGATTATCTTTAAAACGAGCATCACAAGTTGGTAGTGAAAAACATAGAGAACTACGAATTTCAGACCGCATATTCATGAAACGCATCATTGCGGGCGATTAGACGTGGGTTCGTAAGTTTGATATGATAACTCAGAATTAGTTGCGGAAGAACAAATGCTTAATATACAATATTATGTGAGCTCTGTGATATGTTGAGGAAATAGCCCCCGTAAAAGACAACATTTTATGGAGGACACTTTTTGGATTTAATACCACGTTGAATGTAATTGTTATATGGGGATTTGAGCCAAAAATAGTGCAATCATCATCATATTTAACAAGGCTTTCTAAAATCATACGGTAAATAATTTTGGGAAAAATTTTCTTATTTGTAAGTATTTAATTAAATTTAAATAAATATCGGGAGTACGCTTTTTATAGGGCCAATGAATTCATTATTTCTTTTTAGACTGATAATTTATTGATTTACTTATTATATATTAATAATGAGCTAAACTTGACTACAATAAATATTATAATCTTAGCCCTAATCTAAGCAGCTTCCGAAAGATATCTAAATACATGTAATAAAAATATGTGAGTATTTCGCTCAAGTTTAGATTCCATGTATTTAAAGAACATATAAGTGACCACCACTAGCTCTTGAATTCTGTACGATTATTAATATTTAGTAATTATTTTGAGCTAAGAACTTCAAATTTTAAAGATCGTAAAGATCTACTAAGAAGGGATTTTTGGAAGTTCAAATGTTGCGCGGCTTAAAATAGCAAAAGGTTGAAAAAATATCTTTTGTATCTTAATATTTTTTTAATAATATATTTTTTTTAATATAGGAACAAATGAAATTTTTGTCTGGCACTCGCTGGACTTTATTCTTAATTTTAGTTTTAAGATTTGAACACTTATTGTTAGTTAAAATTATATAAGTGAAGATGAAATAAATAAAATACGAGAGAAAAAAAATCTAGGAACATGGAGATACGTTATCAAGATTATTACCCTTGAACAAACATGGCCATAAGGGAGTAAACTGTATCTTCTCGATAAAATAACATGGAACTAATCATTATACCCTATACCACTATGTGGTTTGGGTATAATGACTTTGTGCTGCTGTTTGTAACAACCAAAAATATTTGACCTAGACCCATCTTTAATTATACCGATCGAATCAGAATCATTTTCTGAGTTGATTTAACAATGTCCGTCCGTCCGTCCGTCCGTCCGTCCGTCCGTCCGTCCGTCCGTCCGTCCGTCCGTCCGTCTGTGTGTCCATGTAAAGCTTGTAATCAAACTGCAGGTCGCAAATATGAATATATTTTGATGAAATTTGGTATATAAGCTTTTATCGGCCATGGAATGAACGCTATTGAAATTGGTGAGAATCGGTCCATGTTCAGACCTAGCCCCCATACAAATTACCCCTATGAAATCGACATAAATTGCCATAAGATCCAAATTGTCATATAGATCTTACTCAAATTGGGTTTGTATGCGTTCATTACATCCACTAATGAGTAGTCAAAAAATGATCCCTTTGGCCCCATATAGAGCTGCTTCCCGATCTTCACTTAAATCTATTAAAAAACAAAAATATTGCACTGATTCTTCTCAAATTTTGTTTGTATATATTTTTGCAAAATGCAAGAGACTTTACCGAACATGATCAGGATCGGTCCATTTTTGGACCTAGTCCCCATATAGTTATATCATCCGATATGAACTTTTTCATATCTGCAGCCAAAAAAATAATAAAAATCCCACTCAAATTTGGTTTTTGCTTATTTTCTATGTCCAGTTAGTTGGGCCTAAGAGATAGGGTTTGGTATAGGCATGGTATAGGATATCGTATAGTCGGTCTAGAGCGACTATAATTTTCTTACTTGTTTTTCATTATATATTTTTTTTAATATACGAACAAATGAAATTTTTGTCTGGCACTCGCTGGACTTTATTCTTAATTTTAGTTTTAAGATTTGAACACTTGTTGTTAGTTAAAATTATATAAGTGAAGATTAAATAAATAAAATACGAGAGAAAAAAATCTAGGAACATGGAGATACGTTATGAAGATTATTACCCTTGAGCGAACATGGCCATAAGGCAGTAAACTGTATCTTCTCGATAAAATAACATGGAACTAATCATTTTTTTTTTATTTTAATATGTAGATCCTACCAGAAACTTAAAAAGTTTAGTTTTTTTTAGATCCACAAACTATAAGAGAGTAAACTGTATCTTTCCGATAAAATAACCTGGAAATAGTCATTTTGGTATGTAGATCCCTTCAAAGACTTAAAAAGTATAGTTTTTTTAAGTACCTTTTCTTCGCAAAGTACCATTTCCTAAATAAGTAGCTTTTTTGATATAAGTGCATTTTCTTCAATAAGTACTTTTTCTTCTAAAAGTGCTTGTTCTTAAAAAATTTAGCTTTTCATACAAAAGTACGATTTATTAAAAAAAGGTATTTTTTTTATTAAAAATGAACCTTCTCTTAAAAAGTCATTTTCTTTGCCTTTTCTAAAAACTATCTGTTTTCACTAAAAAATTACATTTTCTTAAAAAAGTACATTTCCTAAAAGAAGTTCCTTTTCTTCAAAAAGTACTCTTCCTTCAAAAAGTGATTATCGTAGAAAACAGTTTTTCTATGTCAATACCTTTTCTTAAGAAATCACGTTTTCTTAAAAAAGTACCATTCTTAAAAAAGGACTTTTCTATGTAGTCAGGGTATAATGAGTTTGTGCTAATGTTTATCTATACTAAAAATATTTGACATAGACCCACCTTTTATTATACCGATCAGAATCTTTCTTTGAACCGATTTGGCGATGTCCGTTCATCCTTCCGTCTCTGCGACAGTCCGTCTGTCCATAAGTCCGTCTGCCATCAGTTCGTCTGTCCATCTGTGTGTCCATTTAAACCTTGTAATCAAACTACAGAATCACTTTCTGTGTCGATTTAGGGATGTCTGTCTGTCCGACTGTGTGTCCATGTAAAACTTGAAACCAAACTACAGGTAGCAAATACAAAGATATTTTAATGAAATTTAGTGTATAAGTTTCTATCGACCACTGATGAACGCTATTGAAATTTGTGAAAATCGGTTCAAGTTCAGAGCTAGTCCCCATATAAATGATCCTTATGAGATAGCAAAAAACAAAAATATTGCACAGATTTTTTTGAAATTTGGTTTGTATATGTTGTTACAAAAAATAAGTGACCTCACAAAACATAGTTAAAATCTGTCCATTTTTCGATCTAGTCCCCATATAAATATGTATAGCATCCGATATGAGCTTTTTGATATCCGAAGTCAAAAAAATTTATAACAATGCCACTCAAATTTGGTTTATGTTTATTTTCTATACGGCTAATTAGATAGGGTCTCCAAACGTATGGTATAGGGTATCATATAGTAGGTCTAGACCGACTATGAAATCTTAGTTGTTTATTCTATGAAATTGATTTCACTTAATAAGAGTTAATAGTCGTCTTTGCATAATATAAATATCAGACCAAAATAAACGGTCACTGCTTTTGAAAAACATTAATATTTTGTATGCATTTTAGTTTTGTTTAGCTTTCTGAACGTATACAAATTAGAAAACATGCAATGATTAAAAAAAAAAACAAAACAACAACCAGCTACAAAATTGCAATTCTTAAGAAATATACTAAAGTGAAACATGAAAGAGTAATCAAATTAATTCAAAATATGTTAAGCGTATATCTCAATGGGTGAAATATTTTCGACAAGAGTTGCCGCTCATTGAAGGTTTTATCAAGAACCTTGGTTTTGATTTTAATAAGAATACTAATTTAATATGCCATAAACACTAAACCAGAAGAAAAACATTGCTGTTAAGTTGGTTGTCAATAAAAAAGTTGTCATCATTTTATTTTGGTTTGATAAAATTTTTAGTTTAAATTTAAAAATGTCATTGGGAATTTTTATGAAAATTATTTTGATTATAAGGAAACAAAGTCCCTTTTAAGACATGAATATTGAAATATGTAACCACTTAATATTATGTGCTTAATATATATATATATATATATATATATATAAACTTTTATCATGTGTTTAAAATTAATCAGTAATTCATTTACTTGACTTTACCTTAACATCTGTTTTGTAAATTTATTCTGTATTTCAATTGTGTTAATATAAAAAAAAAAATATTTCAAAGTTGTGCCTAAAATATTAATATGCTTTTAAGCAAGTCATTTTCAACATACAATTCAAATGAAAATAAAAGTAAGAATTTATGTTAATCATGTTGACTAATAAAAACAGAAAAAGAAATATAAATATTTATTAGTATGATTTAGAGAATGACGGGATAAACTCGATTAGGAGGAGAAAAAGGCCCAGCAAAAATTTTATTTTCAAAGCAATCAAATGATTATTATATAGCTTTAGCTGAACGTTATGATCAAAGAGATATTATGTATCTGAAAATATCAAATAGTTTTGTGAAGGCGAATAGTACTCCTCTTAGGTATCTTCACAACTTCTAGGTAAACAAATTAAAGTTTGAAATATATTTTAGATTTTTCTATATTTTAAGAAACTATGCTTTTGGAAAAGTATACCTGGCAGTCTCCACAAAATGTTGTACTGTGTAGTTTATATATAATTTATATATTTAGTAGAATATTTATTACAATATTAATTTGTTTACTTTTTAAGTAATTTTATTTAAAATTTTTTTCAGTTGCTTATTTGTATCTGGGTAACAGCTTGTTTATAAAAATCCGAACAGTTGTTAAGTTTTACAAATATTAGCCAAACCTCTTGACACCAAACTGAATATACAAATATTTGCAAAAAACTAACACTGTTTTGAGTTAGAAGATTTGTTTTTGTTGAGGTAAAAAAAACCATAAAAAATGAAAAAAAAAATTGTTAAAAAAAAAAGACAGCAAAGTGTATTTGTGAGTGTATTTAAAAAATCAAATATGTAAATAGTTTTTATTTATTGAAAATCATAAATGTATGTACTTATACTCATTTTGTATTCGTGCAAAATCTCCAGATATTAATTAAAAAATTAAAATTTTTAAATTTTAAATAACTGATTTATAAAATCAAAAAACTTTTTAATTTTAGAATTTTTTTTGCTTGATTTCGCTTTGTTTACTGTGTTTATATTTTTGCGAATGTGCTAAAAAAATCACAGTTGTCCCAAGATTTTGACTCGATTACGTGGAAACCTCAAAATTTAAGTTTAATTGGAGATTTCAACGAGATTTCAAATTAATGTAAATGGGGTATCAGAATAAAGTTTGAAAAAAAAAATTATTTAAAAAATTTTATTCAGACAAATTCCCCAAAAAATATATTTCGATGAATATCTAAATTTAGTCATTGTATACCAAACTATTATGAAATTCTTTGCGAAGTACCCAAACTTAAGCAATTATTATTTAAAAAGTCTTTAAATTTATTCCAAGGCTAATTCCATAGTGACGGACATGACATTTAGTGATCATTCTAATCCAAAATTATAGAGTAAAGGTTTTTTATTGTGCATAAAAAGATACAAAATTATGCAGACAGACCTGACCAACATATTTGCCATTAGAAAAAGCGATAAAATATTATTGTTATTAATAATTGGTGGCAAAAAGCAGTCGCGACAGACATGTCAACAAACAGACATTATTTTAGAGGATGTTTTTAAAACACAGAAAAGCTCTGAAGTTACTTTCTGACAAATAACAAACAATTTTTTATAGTTAATATAAGAGCTAGTTTATTAATAAAGTATATAAAAACATGTATTTTTAAATAAGTTAAAGTAAAAAGAAGTATTTTGTAATGTGACAGATATGACGCTGCCTTTATTTTCAAAATACTAAATAATACTTTGCCTTCTTACTGGAAAAAAGGGCTATAAAAATGTTTAAAAATACGTCTAAGTCCCGGTTTACACATGAAATTTTTCTTCTGAAACTGTTTTAAATTCTTTTTTGAACTTTCATCCGTGTTTACACACTGAAATTTTTGTATTGAACTTCAAGATTGGTTCATGTTTACTTTATAATTTTATCTATTTATTTTATTATTTAATTTCATTAAAATTAACTTTATTCAGTTTATTATCTTTCTTAACACAAACAAAACATAAAAATGAAATAAAACGTATTATAACTTCACTTTGACAATTATGAAGCAAGATCCAAAAGAGAATTTCAGAGTACATGAAAGTATGTACCCCCTGCCATTAAGCTCTCCCGTCTCACCTATAAACTCAAGACTTTCAGCAAGAAAACTTTCATGTGTAAACCG
Organism: Cordilura impudica; assembly: GCA_963682025.1. NCBI lineage: Eukaryota > Metazoa > Arthropoda > Insecta > Diptera > Scathophagidae > Cordilura > Cordilura impudica. The sequence goes on along the minus strand of OY821518.1, from coordinate 66,877,615 downwards.
GCACTAACAAAGTATTGTCATATTTTCATACCGTTTTCTTTGAAATTGTATCAATAAAAATTATTTAAATTAAAATTTTAAAACTGGACGTAAGGTTGACATTTCCATGGAATTAGCCCCATTTGTAAGTAATGAGGATTCTCAATACTATAAAATACCCTGTAATATACATCACATTCAACATTGGGCATTGGTCTTGCGCTCTGAGATTTTTAAGTGTGTCATTCATATCTTCTATAATCGAGCAAAATTTAATGACAAATGTGATTGTGGTTTCCCTAAGTTTCGGTAAGATTGAAAAAAGTATCTTTATTATTATTTATAATGATTTAGAAATTAACCAAGTTAAAGATCAAATGTGTTTATTTATATACTAGATGTAACCCGGTGTGCTTCGCTACACCCCCCCCCCCGCGAATCGTTATGAGAGGGCTCACGCAAAGTCCCAAAGCGCTCAATAATACGGTAATTCAGATATATCACATTTAATACTAAGTTTGTGTAGGTGTGCCACGCCCATTTTTTTGTCTGACTACTCACGTTAATAATAGATGCCCTGAGACAAATTTGCAAAGCTTTCTCTATCATAGTACTTAATATATATGATATTAAAAATTTACTTTGTATGGGAGGTGCCACGTCCATTAAATATACTACAGCCTGTAGCACTTCCCATATCCGCAGTAAGACTCTGTGAAAATTTCAGGAAGATCGGAGGAGTAGTTACGGAAATTTCCCCCTACAAACAAACAAACACACATTGCCTCTTTATTATGCTAGTATAGATTATTAGCATAGATTTTTTTATTTGAGTACTTGCTAATATATAATTTTGTTTGTATTTTCATTCGGTACAACAATTATCAGATTTTTCGGCGTTCCTACCATGGAGCAAGGTACATGTAGCTGCCCATGAGAATAAGATGGATTATCAAAATTAGATCTGGCAACACTTAACTATTGGCCTTGAACATAGAATATCATTTGGCAGTTTTTCTTTTTAGCGATTTTTGATTTTGCCCATTTTTGATTTTGAAGATTTTTTTGGGCGATTTTTATTTATAGCAATTTTCGTTTTTGGCGAATTTTTGATTTTGGCGATATATTTTCCACGACAATCACATTGATAACTAATGTACTTAACAAAACACTGTTGCTTTCGTAATACTTCATATTATTTATATAGGAGGTGTCACGCCCACTAATCCCACCCCGCCAAATTTTTATTGGACTACTCATATTAATATCTGATGCACTCGTGCAAAATGTCGAGTCTTTCCCTTTTATAGAACACCAGTTATATGATATTAGATATCTACTTTGCATGGGCGGTGCTACGCCCACTGCTATGATTACGCCCATTTTTTTGTTCGACTGATCATACAAAGAACCTATGGGCTCATGCAAAGAAACAAAGCCCTCTCTTGTACAGTACTCCAGATATATGACATTAAATAGTTATTTTGCATGGGGAGTGCCACGCCCATTGGTGTGAACCCGCCAATTTTTTATCCGACTACTCATACTAAGATCTGATGGTGTCGTGCAAAGTGTCAAAGCTTCCCTTTTTTAGTAAACCAGTTATATGATATCAGATATTTACTTTGTACGGGCGGTGCCACGCCCACTGCTCCGACCACGCCCATTTTTTGTCTAGCTAATCACATGAATAACTTCTGGGCTCACACAAAGTCCCAAGACTCTCACTATAATAGTATGGCAGATATATGGCATTTTATATTTAATTTGTATGGCAGGTGCCACGTCTATTGGTCCGACTACTCACATTAATAATAGGTGACAGCAGACAAATTTGAAAAAACTCTCTCTCTCACAGTACTCGAGATATATAATATTGAATTATTACTTGTATGGGAGGTACCACGCCCACTTGTCGGATCCCGCCCATTTTCGGCGCAGCTACTAATATTAACAATAGGTGACCTCACATAAATTTACAAAGCTCTCCCTGTCATAATACTCAATATATGTGTATGATATTAAAAATTTACTTTGTGTGGGAGGTGCCACGCCCACTAAAAATATTTAAAAAATTATAGCCTATAGCACTTCCCATATTCCCAGTAAGACTCTGTGAAAATTTCAGGAATATCAGATGGGTAGTTTCGGAGATTACCTCCTACAAACAAACAAACAAACAATCACACATTACCTCTTTATAATATTAGTATAGATGAAAATTCTGTAAGACAGGCTATAAGATATTTCAGTTCGAGTCACCAACTGCTAACCAAAAGCAGAAAATAGTTTCTTTGGAAAATAGCTAAGTTCATATACCTTAGCTGAAACGAACCCAATGAGAATCTAAGCTTTTTCCAATATAACAAACTAACATATAAAATAACTTTCAAAAAAATGCATTTGTATATGAGTGCATATTGCATACTACTCGTTTCTGTTATAGTCTTGAAAAAGGCTTACATATTATAAATCTTTGCATAGATTCTCATTAGGTTGGTTTCATGGACATAGGCGGACGGACAGATGGTTTTCACTAATTCGACTCAATAAATGATCCAGAGTCGATTGGTAGAATAAAACATGGGTTCAGGTAAAATATTTTTGGTTGCTACAACCATCAGCACAAACTCATTATACCTTCACGACATATAGGTTATTAAAACATTCGATCTTGAGCATGAGTAGAAGAAATGTGTACAGATTATTTACGATTGCATATAAATTTAATAAATGTCAATGCAAATATTTTTTTGATGTTACCATTAATTTTTTATCAATTTTTAATAAATTATGTAATTAAAATTTAATTAAGGCCACAATTGCAAAAATAATTTGAATTTAGAAATGCGTAAAATAGAAGAACAAACTTAGCCGTCATACATAGTAATACAAGTGTGGTTTGCGGATAAATTTCAGTAATTATTGGAAAGGAAAAATCAAATGATATTGCCACTTAGTATGTCATTTATCAAAAAGTTAACTAAAATTTGTTTAAAATATATAAATTCTATATATAATTCTATTCTATAACTTTGGAAATTAAATGAGGAAACAAGTTTAAATCGTTAGCAACTAAAATCCCAGTATAATCAATTCTAATTTCTTATTTATTTTCTATATAAAAACAATGAGGTTTTTTTTGTACAAAAAATAACTTCTATTTGAAAAGTTACATTATTTTTTTTATTATTGGAATAGAAAAACTATTAAGATTCGCAATATAAAAAAATCAATAATAAAATATATTCAAAATTCAAAAATAACGATTGTTTGTTTGGACAGAGTTGTATCTTCTGAAATTAATACAAAGTAAAGCTGTATGGTACGAAAACTGAATCTAACCACACTGCTCGTGACCTGACTTTAGGTGAGTGTGTTAAAGCGCTGATCAAAAAGTGAAAGTACGAGTGTATGTGAATGTTCATGCTTCAAACCTCACGGCCGCCCTAAGTAGAAAAATTTTCATATAGAAACAATCTATTCAATTAAAACATAACAATTATCACAATGTTCAATAAATCGCTGATGAAGCCTGAAATGCCAGAAATCGGTCCGATTACGAATACAGTGCAGTTATGAATTTTTGAAATATATGCTTGCTTCTTCTTTACCATGCACCATTTAAAAAAAATCATATTTTTTTCAATATTTTTATACCCTATACCACTATGTGGTTTGGGTATAATGACTTTGTGCTGCTGTTTGTAACACCCAAAAATATTTGACCTAGACCCATCTTTAATTATACCGATCGAATCAGAATCACTTTCTGAGTTGATTTAACAATGTCCGTCCGTCCGTCCGTCCGTCCGTCCGTCTGTGTGTCCATGTAAAGCTTGTAATCAAACTGCAGGTCGCAAATATGAATATATTTTGATGAAATTTGGTATATAAGCTTTTATCGGCCATGGGATGAACGCTATTGAAATTGGTGAGAATCGGTCCATGTTCAGACCTAGCCCCCATACAAATTACCCATATGAAATCGACATAAATTGCCATAAGATCCAAATTGTCATATAGATCTTACGCAAATTGGGTTTGTATGCGTTCATTACATCCACTAATGAGTAGTCCAAAAATGATCCCTTTGACCCCATATAGAGCTGCTTCCCGATCTTCAGTTAAATCAATTAAAAAACAAAAATATTGCACTGATTCTTCTCAAATTTTGTTTGTACATATTTTTGCAAAATACAAGAGACTTTACCAAACATGATCAGGATCGGTCCATTTTTGGAACTAGCCCCTTTATAGATATAGCATCCGATATGAACTTTTTTATATCTGCAGCCAAAAAAATTAATAAAAATCGCACTCAAATTGGGTTTTTGCTTATTTTCTATGTCCAGTTAGTTGGGCCTAAGAGATAGGGTTTCTAAACGCATGGTATAGGGTATCGTATAGTCGGTCTAGACCGACTATAATTTTCTTACTTGTTTTTTATTTATTTTAATATGTAGATCCTACCAGAAACTTAAAAAGTTTAGTTTTTTTTTTTAGAACCACAAACTATAAGGGAGTAAACTGTATCTTTCCGATAAAATAACCTGGAACTAGTCATACCCTATACTTCTATGTGGTTTGGGTATAATGATTTTGTGCTGCTGTTTGTAACAACCAAAAATATTTGAACTACACCCATCTTTAATTATACCGATCGAATCAGAATCACTATCTGATTCGATTTAACGATGTCCGTCCGTCCGTCCGTCCGTCTGTGTGTCCATGTAAAGCTTGTAATCAAACAGCAGGTCGCAAATAGGAATATATTTTGATGAAATTTGGCATTTGATCTTTTATCGGCCATGGGATGAACGGTATTGAAATTGGTGAGAATCGGTCCATGTTCAGACCTAGCCCCCATAGAAGTGACCCCTATGAAATCAACATATATTGCCATAAGATCCAAATTATCATACAAATCTTAGTCAAATTAGGTTTGTTTGTATATATTACATCCATTAATCAGTAGTCGAAAAATGATCCCTATTGGATAACTCTTAGTCATAGGCCCCATATAGAGCTGCTTCCCGATCTTCACTTAAATCTATCAAAAAACAAAAATATTGCACTGATTCTTCTCAAATTTTGTTTGTATATATTTTTGCAAAATACAAGAGACTTTACCAAACAGGGTCAGGATCGGTCCATTTTTGAACTTTTTCATATCTGCAGCCAAAAAAATTAATAAAAATCCCACTCAAATTTGGTTTATGCTTATTTTCTATATCCAGTTAGTTGGGCCTAAGAGATAGGGTCTCGAAACGCATGGTATAGGGTATCATATAGTCGGTCTCGACCGACTATAATTTTCTTACTTGTTTTATATTATCAATTAAAACTCAGGTCTTGTTAAACCGCTTTTTATGATTTTGAAAAGCAACTTATTCAGGAATTCAGTTAATCAGTTTGACTAAAAATTAACAAACCAGCTGACCTATTGAGGATGTGCTCGTGATTTGCACAGACGGACATAGGAACTATATATACATATTTATATATATATATTTAGTTTTTTGGATCCAAATTTTTTTCTAACTTTTACAAACGGAATGAAAAATACCCTCTGCACATTGATGTGTGTCCCCTATGAGATCAACCTAAGTTACCATAAGATCCAAGTTATCATATAGAACCCGGTAAAATTTGGTTTGTATTTATTTTTGTTTGTTTCTATTATACCCATTAAGCAAAAGTCCAAAAATAAGCTCTGTGGAACATTTCTTAGTGGTAACCCCCATATAAAGTTGATTCCCGATTTTCACTTAAATCTATCAAAAAACAAAAATATGGCCAAGATTTTTTTCAAATTCGGTTTGCATATGTTTCTGAAAAATATAAGTGTCTTTACAGAATTTGGTCAGGATCGGTCCATTTTTCGATCTAGTCCCCATTTAAATATAGCATCCGATATGAACTTTTGCATATCCGAAGGCAAAAAAATGAATTACAATGCCACTCGAATTTGGTTTATGCTTATTTTCTGTATATAATTCGTTGGACTTAAGACCCTTTCTAAACACATGATATGGAGTAGCCTTTAGTCTAGTATGACTTGTTCGAGTATAACTATGGTCGAATAAAAATTCAAAATATCTATAATATTATAGGCTAGGCGATTTCTTGTGACTGATGTTTTGTTCTACCGTTTTATCCCGATTTTGACCAAGCGTATATTATTTGAAAGCTATTTTTTTTTTGCCGATTTGCAGATTTACAGATTTTAAAATTTTTTCCTTTATTTTGAGTAAATTGCATTTAAAGTTGCTACTAACACATGCATAAAATTATACAATGCTATGTGTGTGTTTATTAAATTTGTTAATGTGTTTGTTATAAAACTGAGTTTGTTTTTTGTGTTGATTTGTGAATTGGCCATAATTGATTAGCATACCTTAGAGTCTTTATTTAATGAAAAAATAAAATTTCCTAGAATTTGCACTCGAATTTCGAGGGCTGGAATCTGCTTGTTTTTACTGATTGATTAAGCGATCAAGTTTTAAAAATTCTTCGATTAAACGATCAAATAATGAATAATAATCTAACCCATAAAAACAAAGTTTTTATTAAAACTCTTTCTTTCGTTATGCATATGAGTTTTGAATCTCTCCGTGACTGTGCGTGACTTTCCGTGACTATTTTAAAATTAATCTTTGGTCACAACAAGTCTATGGACAAAGTTTCAGATCGATCGGATGAGGGGAAATGGGGTTTAAATCAATCCGTGACTGTGCTTGACTATGTTTAAGTTAATCTTTCTTTACAGCAAGTGTATCGGTCAAGCCTCAGATTGATCGGATGAGGGGAAATCTGTTTTAAATCTCTCCGTGACTTGCGTGACCATGCGTGACTTAGTTAAAGTTAATCTTTTTCCACAGCAAGTGTATGGACCAAGCTTCAGATCGATCGGATGAGGGGAAATGACATTTAGATCACTCCGTGACTGTGCGTGACTACCCCAAAATTAATCTGTAGTCGCAACAATACTATGGGCCAAGTTGCAGATCAATTGGATAAAGGGGAATGGGGTTGCCCCACGACAGACAGGCAAAGAGTATGAGTTAAAATAAGTTTAAAAACTATACGAACAAATATATATAAAAATTTAGAGATTATATATTTTTGGGGATTTTATACATTTTTGTCATATAAATGAAATTCGTAAAAATTAGGAAAAAAACACTTTGAACAATTAAAGCTTTACATTTACTTTAAAATAATTTTTAAAAAGAAAATGTAACGTAGTCTTTCTTTTAAGCCATTTTTTGTTTTTATGATATTTGATTTAGATTTTTCTAAGTCTAAGTCATTAATGTTTTTGATTTTGTATATATTATCAGTTTTTCAGAAATAAAATCCTTGTATCTTTTAAACTCACTTAAAAATACTAGCAGATTCCAGCGCTCGAAATGCGAGTGCAAATTCCAGGAAATTTTATTTTTTCAATTAATAAAGACCATAAAGGTGTGCTTCACAATTCATCTCATGAAGGAAGCAAACTCAACACATTAACACAAATATTAAAAAATTTAATAAACACATACATAGCATTGTATAATTTTATGCATGTGTTAGTAGCAACTTTAAACGATCATAACTCAAAAAAAAAAAATTTTTTTTTCCAGACGATGAAAATCTGTAAATCAGGTTCACAGCTAAAAAGAAATACTTTTCAAATGATAAATTTGTTGTCAAAATCGGGGTAAAACTGTGAAACTTACATCGGTCACAAGAAATCGCCTAGCCTATTAATATAGATAAAAATTATAACATTTTTAAGAATTATCTTATTAATCGACACAAATTGATGGGATGATTTGTTAGTCGAAAATCAAAATTTTTAGTTGTTAGATAAAAATTTTGGTTATTTAATCGATTAATCCAATAATTCTGATAATCCCATTTTTCGCGAAATGTAGTATTGTTTTGTAATAAATCATTGATGCCTAGCCTAGTTCTAGTTTAGTTTTTAAGTAAAATAAGTAACAATAAATAATAATAAATTTAATTCAATTATTATTTAAAAATTTGCATTACAATTAAAAATTCTATTTTTGAATTAAGCTAGAAAAATATATAAAAATTTCAGTTGTAGGTTTTATTTTTAAACTCTTGGATTTTCATTTTATCATATAAAAAGTGGATTTATTAAGTCCAAAAAATTTAATTTCATTCAATACAAATATTTCTTTTTTAATGTTCAAGAAAGTAAGTTTTCTTTTTCTAAAGTTTATAAGTAATTTCGTAATTTGTTTAGAAGATTTCATGTTTCATCTGTTTCAAATTTAAATTTTTTTTTGGAAATTTTAAAACGCCAGTCATTAGAAACAAGTTAGGGTGTTAAATTCGGCTATGTCGAATTTACATTTATATCAATATCTAGATTTACAGCACTATTTATAACAAATATTTGAAAAAGTAACACTCTGATAAACTTAATACTAAAATACTAAATACAACAAACATACTGAATTTTTAGCATTTTTTTAGGGGTGTCTATATATTTTTGAATCTATCTTGGTAGAATGATGGCCGATTTATACTATTTTTTAAAGTGACCTGGCCGAAATAATGGCAAATAATATTGTCATAATTTTACCTAGGCAAATGGTTCATTTTGTGAATGGCCGTGACTTTAACAGACAGACAGACGGACATCGCTATTTCGACTCGAGTTGTTATGTGATCAATAATATATATACCTTATGGGTCGCAAATATATTTTTCAATGCGTTACAAGTGTAACGACACACTGATATATACCCTCAGCACAGTGGTGTGGATTAAATAAAAAACAAATTATTACACAAGAGAAACAAGAAACAAATTCAAAGAGTTTTTATTTCACATTTTCATTCATATCTCGTGACCCTTTTGACCGATTTCGATGATTTTAACTAGCAACTCTTTTGGGATGTTAGTAAACAACAACGAATAGTCTAACTTATTTATTGAGGGTGTGATCGTGATTTCCACAGATAGACGGACAGATGATCATCGCTAAATCAGCTTCCTTTCTTATAAGGCTAAAAAAAATATTTTTTGGTCGCCACAATATATTTAGATGCGTTACAAATGGAATGACAATTCATATATATCAAAGGTTATTTCTATAAAAATATAAAAAATTAGTTTTTAAGTTACTTGCGCAAATAGTTTATTTCAATGCTATAGAAAAATGCTAAATCAGCAAACAATGGAGTGGCAAAAATCTTCATTTATAACTAAGAAAAGGTGAGTGCTTAAGTTTTCTGAATGTAATAAATCTCATTATATTTTTCATCTTAAGTAAACTGATTGGGATATGATTATTTTGGTAACTTGGCACCAATTCCAAAATAAAGTAGTGTTTCCAAATAGCAACTAGTTTGAAACCCATATGCCAGATAAACCTTTAACTATGTTTTCCTAAAAATCAATTAACCGAGAGAACAATCTGGTTGGGTAAAAATCGAAATTTGAAAATAAACAAAGACAATAAACAAAACGTATTTAATTCCGAAATCCTTTGTTATTTTTCTTCAGCTTATCTTGAATTTAAAACAACAAAGGGTTCAAAGTACACAACAACAATAATATTATTCTACAAGTGTTTAAAACAATAAAAATTCCGATTAATTTTATTTCCATTCAAGTACATTTTCAGAATGTAAAAATTCCCAGTTTAATTTATTTATTCTAGTTGCTAATTCAGTTTTAATGGTATAAAAAGAATATTGATTTAAATGTTTATAAAAAAAATGACTTGAGTCATCATTCTTTTTTTTCCATACTTTTGTTTTTTAATATAATTCTAGTCTCACGTACGTAAGTATTTATTACATGGTATCATGTCACATCATCTTCTTAGCATACCTCAGACAATGCCACTTGCTCTATAACGCATATTTATTACAAATGCACTTGTTGCACTTTGTTTGTTAAACTTTATTTATTATTTTTTTTTTAATTTCTTTTATTTGAAACAAAAAGAAATTAATGAAATACGTACATACATATTTACATAGAACTTATCAACAATATGCCTTATTTAGTTAAAGAGGACAACAGTATAATATCATTTATTTATTTTATTTGTTGTGTTCTTTGTTAATTATTTAAAATGATAATTAATAGCAAGTCAATTTCGTAATATTTTTAAAATATAATATATTTAACAACGCACTGAACATACTTTGAAAAATCTTATCAGTAAAAAAAAGAAACAATCTGCTGTAGCGGTAATTTTGGATTTGCTAAAGCCTACACTAAAAGTGACGAGGTATAACTATTTTGTCATATTGTTTGTAACATATTAATATATTTAGCATTACCGCGTTTTTAGTTTAATAAAAAATATAACCATTCAGAGCATTAATAAAACGGTCTGTCCGTCCGTGAGAAATTTATGCAATATTCCATTCGATGAGCAAAAAGTCAGAAAAGTGCCATGTTATGATAAAAAATAATTTGGAAATAAAAAATATTTATTTAAAAACAAAATCGTATATCGTTGTATGGTTAAGTAAGAATTACTGCGGTTTCAAGGACTTCATGGCTGATTTATTGAAATAAAATTATTATATATGAATTAATTTTCTCAATATTTCGTAACCTAAAGGATACTCTGAAAATCTACTCTAAATCTTTATTATTTTTTAAATATTAATAAGCTCTTACAAAGTATGTATTTACTTACTTTGTTACTTTGTTATTAATAATAATAATAAAAAAAAACAAATAAACAATGACTATGGAAAAAATTATAAACATTGACTTATGGACTTTGAATTAGAAAGAGATTAAAATATATATGTAGAAATAAATTTATAATTACTAAGGGCAATTAAAAAACAGTAAAACGAAATGAAAATTTAGACATTTAATGGCTGTTTTAGAAGCAAATATCAGATTTTTTTAATTTGCGCGAGTTAACAATTAAAAAAATTAATGAATATCAGAAAAAGTTGTCTAACATGCTATATATTATTTTAATAATTATTTAACAGCTTAAAAGGCTCAGCGCATGTTAAAAAGGTTAACCCTAAAGTTTTAAATATATGTATATAGACTTTGTTAATCAATCTGAACTACTTCCAGGTTGCAAACACTAAAAAAATCTTTAACTAAAATATTTTTAAACACCACAAATATCAGCCTTAACAACTCTAAATTGGAATTATGGTAATTAAAAGAACTAGCAGAGCCCAGCCCTCTAAATTCGAGTGTAGACTCTAGGAAATTTTGTTTTTTCATTTTATAATAATTCATTTTCATTTTCATTTAATAATAAATAGCAGAGCCCAGGCCTCGAAATCCCGAGTGCAAATTCTAGGAAATTTTATTTAATCATTCAATTTATTTCTTTCAATATTTTTGATCTATTTATTTCATTATAAATATTTGCAACTATTTCCAGGCTGCAAGCACTAAAAATATCTTTTACTAAAATATTTTTAAATATCATAAATATCAGCCTTAACAAATGTAAATTAGAACTAAGGTAATTAAAAGAACTAGCAGAGCCCAGCCCTCGAAATTCGAGTGCAAAATCTAGTAAATTCTGTTTTCTCATTTTATAATAATTCATTTACATTTTCATTTAATAATAAATAGCAGAGCCCAGGCCTCGAAATCCCGAGTGCAAATTCCAGGAAATTTTATTTTATCATTCAATTTATTTCTTTCAATGTTTTTAATCTATTTATTTCATTATAAATATTTGTAACTATCTGCAGGCTACAAGCACTAAAAATATCTGTTACTAAAATATTTTTAAACACCACAAATAATATCCTTAACAACTATAAATTGGAATTAAGGTAATTAAAAGAACTAGCAGAACCCAGCCCTCTAAATTCGAGTGCAAACTCTAGGAAATTTTTTATCATTTTATAATAATTCATTTTCATTTTCATTTAATAATAACTAGCAGAGCCCAGTCCTCGAAATTCGAGTGCAAATTCTAAGAAATTTTATTTTATCATTCAATTTATTTCTTTTAATGTTTTTAATCTATTTAAGCCATTAAGTTTATTTCATTATAAATATTTGTTGAACACACAGAAATAAAGTTTACCTTGTATTCCACCTAAAGGTATTCAAATTTTTGGCAATTCACAATTCAACACAGAGTATGTGTAATGCAATTATTGTAATGAAATCTGTACGTTAACTTTCGTGTTGCATAATGTAAAGTTGATTGTGCACGTATGACTTTCCTCAAACTCAACGAATTTAAGCAGTTAATAGCTCAAAAGAAAGAGCCTGATCCACTGAGTGTTCTGAGAGTTAAACGATCAAGATCCTTTCATTAGAAGAGGAGTTATGAGAATTCGAATTGCTTGAGTGAATGTGTTGCATAAAAAATGTACAGGGAAGAATCGCGTTTGAGTATAACTTGAGTAAGGTGGGAGTTGAGTAAATTTCAATGATTGATGACATATCTGTGTCTAAATAACTTTCATTAAAAAAAAGGAAATCGGCCAGATAGAACGGCTAGACTGACTGACTATAGTTTTCATAAATTTTTTTAATATATAAGATTTTAAAGGAGCCTAAAGGTATGCTAATCAATTTTAGCCAATGCACAATTCAACACAGGGCTTTTAGTATTTATAATAAACACTCACACAGTATGTATTTTATGTATGTGTTTGTAGCAGCTTTACATGAGCATTACTTCAAAAAAATGTTCCAGACAGTGCAATTCTGTAAACATAGTGGACAACTAAAAAGAAATACCTTTTCATAGGGGGTATTCTTTGTCAAAATCGGTAATTGTTTGAAATAGTTACATCGCTACAAGAAATCGCCTTGCATATTAGTGATATATTTAGATATCTTTCCTGCAAAGCGAAAATTCAATTAAGCTAAAATGTCACATGAGTTTCGGAAGAGCTCAAATAATGATCAACTCTGAACAATAAATCACTTGAATCAGGATTTATGGGCATATATAAAAAGTATTAACGAATTTGGAGAGATATAGTCCTGTACTTCTTGTCTATAAATATGTAAATGTTCATAACGAATATGATTACTTTATAGGGTTTAGGTCCAACAATTATATTTTTATGTGTTGTAATATATTTGAGTAAATACTGGGTGGCTGCATTTTATGGTTCTTAATTTTTTTAAAAACAAATTTCACTGTTCAATAGACAGAGACAAGTGTATTTTGGGTTGGAAGGGCCGGTGAGTCAGAATCCATTATCTGTTTTGCTCTACTAAATGCTCAAAATACGTTTTTGATACATACAGTATGTGGAACAAATAAGCGTTATTAAAAATTAAAATGTTTGAGACTTTTAATTTTGTAATGTTTTTATTACCCTATACCGCTATGTGGTCATGGTATAATGACTTTGTACTACCAAAAATATTTGACCTAGACCTAACTTTTATTATACCGATCGACTCAAAATCACTTTCGGTCTAGACCGACTATAATTTTCTTAATTGTTAAAAATGTTTTGTATTTAAATAACATATTTAAATTCAGTAGTAGTGACTTTGTGGTGGTCAATTTAAGAGAGGAACACTTTTATAAGCAAGGTATTGCACCTCCCTTTTCGCTGTATGTATAGGTGCATTATCTAGCTCAAATATACAATGTTCACTTATGGAGCCATTACCCTCAGGTGTAACTGTTTCTTCCCGAATTCTCAAATATAAAGCAGCATTCACTTTTCCTTCTAATACGATAATTTTACCAGTACCCCTGGAAGAGAGGTAGCCCCACACCATCAAATCTCTCTCTATCGCGTTTAGGGTTACTTATAGAATAATTAGCCACCTGCCTTACGCCAAAAATGTACCATATCACGTAAGTATTTCAGCCTTATCTTTGATTTGTCATAAAATGTTGTACTAAACTTCTTTGAGTTATAAGAGCTGTTGCTCATAAAACTGCATTCTTTTGGCCCTATTTACTTTATTAATGTACGAAATTTTACGAGCTACGTGCCCATTTTGTCCATTTGCTCTTAGCCTGTTATGAACAGTGAATTATAACGGGGAAATTCTGCCTTCGTTTAGCAACTAAGAACTTACTTTTAATAGAAATTTTAAAGGGTTGGCCTTCGATATTTCAAGGATGCTTCTGTCAACTCAATTTTTTTTTAGCACAAAGTCTGTGTTCATTCTCTAAGCAATAATTACTTTACGCACTGCTGTAGGGGATTTGCTAAATTTTTGGCCAATATATCGCAAGTTTTGACCATCTTTAAAAAGGCTGATAATTACTTGTCTTTTATTGGATGTCAATTATTTGAATTTACACATCCTCTTGCAAAAGGGTTAATTGCAGTACGAAAAAATAAGGAATCAAAATTAATGAACTTTTGGAAAAATTATTTTTGCGTATTTATTTGTAAGCAAACATAATTAAATTGATTGAAATATCAAAAATTTGTTTTTTTTGGTGCGCAATTTTTCACCATTTTTCAATGTGCACGTTATTTGTTTCTGTGAAACTTGTATTACAGTTATTTCTATGGAAGTGTAGAACTTGTCATACTTCTCCAATAACAACAACAGTACGAGTAAATTTTGAAATGGGAATGGTATGTATCAATACTCAAGTTTTAGAAGGCTGACAGTTTACCGATTTAAATATGTGGCATTGGAAACTTATTTTTTTCACATACTGTAGATATATTTTTCAAATATACGATCAGAATGCATCGATGTCAAAAATCAAGCTTTGGTCCAAATTTGAGGTCAAAAATGGCGAAACGAAATTTTATTTTTTGAATTTATTTGTTTCATTATATTTCAGTGTAATTTTTATGCTGAAAATTAAAAAACGCCGAAAAACGAGAAAATTAAAATTATTTAAGAAAAAAGTATATAGTATATAATTTATAATCAAAAAGAATGCTCTGATGAATAAAATGTTAACTAAAAAATTTAAAAGAAAAATTTCTACTTAACGATTACACAATCTAGCAAACGTCGAAATTGTAAATATCCGTATACAAAAACTTGCATCAAATTTCTTCAACAGTTGTAGCAATTCTGTGTATAATCATATTAATGAGCTGGTCTCAACGTTATTTTATTCTCTTAGCTTAAGTCTACTTTTATTAAAATTAAAAAAACAAAAATAATTCATAAAGGTTTTTTGAAAATTTTACCCTTCCTTACAAATATTCCAAACATTAATGCACATAAATAATACAAATTGTTACCTAATATTTAAGTAGAAAAGGAAATTTTATCCTAAACTCTTCAAAACATTGTAAAAAAAAATATTTAAAACGTAAATGCCAAATAAAGAATCATAAAAAAAAGAAAAATTTAAATTTTCATTCTAAAAACAAAAAATCCTAAAAACCTCAGTTTAGAATTTTCGATGTAGAAATACAAAAAACGCCGAGAAAATCACGAAAATATTAATTATTTAGGAGAGAAAAAATTATTATGTAATTAAGAAACTAATTTATAAAAATTTCTTAATTTTCTTTTTCCTCAGGAAGAATGATTTTAAGAAAAAAATATTAACTTACAATTAAAGAATGAAAATATATTTTTTGTTTGTTAGATTTATCGTCATTTTTCAGACATATTGCAATTACTACTGTAATTAATATGCAATTTTTAATTTTTGTTTAAATGGTGCGTGGTAAAGAAGAAGAAAGCATATATTTCAAAAATTCATAACTGCACTGTATTCTCAATCGGACCGGTTTCTGGCATTTCAGCCTTCATCAGCGATTTATTGAACATTGTGATAATTGTTATGTTTTAATTGAATATATTGTTTCTATATGAAAAATTTTTTTCTACTTAGGGCGGCCGTGAGGTTTTGAACCATGAACCTTCACATACACTCGTACTTGCACTTTTTGGTCAGCGCTTTAACACACTCACCTAAAGTCAGGCCTACGAGCAGTGTGGTTAGTTTTCAGTTTTCGTACCATACAGCTTTACTTTGTATTAATTTCAGAAGATACAACTCTGTCCAAACAAACAATCGTTATTTTTGAATTTTTGAATATTTTTTGCATTTATACTTCTAATTTCCACTATTCTCAGTTTTCGTAAGAGTTGTCATATGTGATGTACGGTTTTTGTACATACCTACATATGCACTTTACATATATTTTTTTTAATTTTTTGAAATTTTAATGGCAATAAGTAAATCCCGACAACCCCCGTTAGAATTTTTCGCATAATCGATAAAATAAAAATAAAAACTTTCGATCGTACAACGCAGGATAATTTTACCTCCGGAAAAATTGAATTATACATACGGATGAGATCGACTCTGCACTTAATGAATATGGTTTCTTAAATTATTTTAATTAATTAATTTAATTAATTATTTATTTGAAGAATGCAGTACAACAAGAAATAGATCTTATTAATATTACAGTACTGGGGAGATAAAGTTAAGAAAGAAGGTGTTATTTAATTTAACATAAAATATATGACATAATTAAAGAATAATTTTAATAATTTAAGCTTTTTTTTAAAAAAAAAATAATAATTTTGTTCAAAATTGATAGGTAGTTACACATAAATATTTATTTTAAATAAATGAAGAAAAAAAAAAAATTTTTTTTAAAAATGAGAAAAAAAAAATTTAAGTGCAACACAAAAAATTAAGTTAATCAAAGTAGCGAAATATTGCTGTTTTAAAGAGCTTTGCATTACTAATGGTTTGTATATTATGAGGTAGTTGGTTCCAAAGTCTTATAGTTTCCACAAAAAAATGTCTTTCAGATATTTGTTTTTGATACCGAATTGAGTTTATTTTGTTCACTCTATTAGATCGGGAAAATTGTAGCCTTTTGTAAAGATAATCTGGTTGCTTTGTGTTAACTATTTTGTGCAGAAATATTAGAGTTCGGCATTTTAGCAGATTTTCGAATGAAACATTGTTTATACGCTTTGAAAATTGCGAGATTTCATCAAATCTTCTACGTCCAAATATGTATGTGGCAACATTGTTATAAGTTACTTTTAGCTTTTGTTTGCTTATTGAATCACAACTGGCAAATAGCTCACATCCATATAGAAGTGTCGGCAGTATATAGGTTTTGGCAAGGAGCATGCGAATATTAAATGGTGTAAAATATTGAGTCATCCACAGAGTTCTCAGCATACCATGCGTTTTACCACAGGCAGCATTTACATGATCAGACCAGTTATGTTTTTTGTTAAAAATTATCCCGAGGTTCTTGGCAGTTTCAGTAACCTCAATGTTGAGTTATCTAAAAGTAGTGGTGGCAGAGTGATAGGTAGAATGTTAGAGTTTCCAATAATAATTGCTTTTGACTTATTCGCGTTTAAACAAAGCTCATTGGCTGATGCCCATCTAGATACTTTTTTTTAGGTCTTCATTAATTTTTCTTATGCAGTTTATGGCATCCGACTGCATACAATGGCCTATTTTGGCAGTAAAATTACTGAATCGGAGAAACATTTTGTAAAACAAGAGACCATTGTGTTCACAAAATCTCCTATTTTGGAATTAAAAGCTTATTCTCATCTAATTTTCAAATCTTATAAAAATCGAAAAGTAGGAAAACTTTAAATTAGGTATATGAAAAAATCAAGAAAGAACTGATTTCTTTCAATTAGAACTACATAACTGCAAAAAGTCAGTCAATGAATACAATTGTAATTAAGTAGCAGATTCCAGTCCTCGGAATTCGAGTGCAATTTTTAGGCAACTTTATTTCTAAACTTAGCCAATATACAAACCAAAATTTTTTGGTTTATTATTATTGTGAATGAAGAAAACAAACTCATTAACAAATTTAATAAACACACACATATCATATGTATAATATTACGTATGTGTTAGTAGCAAATTTATGTGCAATTTACTTAAAATAAAGGAAAAAATTTAGAAATCTATAAATCTGGTGAACAGCTAAAAAGAAATACCTTTCAAATAATATATGTTTGGTCAAAATCGGGATAAAACGGTAGAACAAAGCATCGGTCACAAGAAATCGCCTAGCCTATTAGCATTATAGATTATCAAAACTCGTTATAGATATATTGACTTGTCATTACTCAAACGCTGGAATCAAAGGATTATTCAGTGGAATAAATTTTATAAAATTCTTTAATACATAATTTTATTAATTCTTTAATACTTATTGAATATGGACTAAAATTGTAAAATTAATGTTGTACTAATAACAAAATTTCATAAAATGTTTCTACTAAGATTAATAACAAAATTCTAAATTTTATATAAAATCAGTACTATAACTTGAACGTGCGTAAGAAAATGGATACGCTTTTATTTGGAAATGAGCAGTTTTCATAAAAAATGTTTACGTATATAAAAATATAAAAGTAAAATTCTTATTTTCGATCTTTTCAATTCTCACCTGTTTTTTTTTTTTATAGATAAACACTCAAAAAGTAACATCAAATACTTGTGCTTTTTGTTTAAAAAAAGTTAGCATCGCTAATTTAAATTTATTACATAACAGGTGACTGATATAAATCCAAAAAGAGTTTTTCCTGATCCGAACAACATTAAAACAAATACCGAAAATCGTTTGAAAGCAAAAAAATTTAAATACATACATTTTCAAACGAAAATTTTACAAAAATCACACCAATTTGTGTTTTTATGAGTGCAAAATTCTACTGAATTTTTCTTTCTAATTTTTATTAGTTCATTAAAATCAGAAAAAATAAATTAAATATTTTGATTTGAATTTATTGTAAGCTGTTATGTTTGTTCGTATAAATTGTATAAAAAAAATTTACTGGGATATATTGAAATTTTTCTTTATATAAAAATATTAAAAATTATAGCAAATTACTTCCTTTCAAGTTCTTATGTTTACTTGTCTGATTTTTTTTTAATTTTTTAAATAATTTAAAAAAAATTGTAAAATATTTTAAAATTTTTCTTTTTTATTCGTAAATATTTATACCCTATAGCACTATGTTGTTTCGGTATAATGACTTTGTGCTGCTGTTTGTAACAACCAAAAATATTTGACCTAGACCCATCTTTAATTATACCGATCGAATCAGAATCACTTTCTGAGTTGATTTAACAATGTCCGTCCGTCCGTCCGTCCGTCCGTCCGTCTGTGTGTCCATGTAAAGTTTGTAATCAAACTGAAGGTCGCAAATATGAATATATTTTGATGAAATTTGGTATATAAGCTTTTATCGGCCATGGGATGAACGCTATTGAAATTGGTGAGAATCGGTTCATGTTCAGACCTAGCCCCCATACAAATTACCCATATGAAATCGACATAAATTGCCATATTGTCCAAATTGTCATATAGATCTTACTCAAATTGGGTTTGTATGCGTTCATTATATCCACTAGTGACTAGTCCAAAAATGATCCCTTTGAGCCCATATAGAGCTGCTTCCCGATCTTCACTTAAATCTATTAAAAAACAAAAATATTGCACTGATTCTTCTCAAATTTTGTTTGTACATATTTTTGCAAAATACAAGAGACTTTACCAAACATGATCAGGATCGGTCCATTTTTGGACCTAGTCCCTTTATAGATAAAGCATCCGATATGAACTTTTTCATATCTGCAGCCAAAAAAATTAATAAAAATCCCACTCAAATTTGGTTTTTGCTTATTTTCAATGTCCAGTTAGTTGGGCCTAAGAGATAGGGTTTCTAAACGCATGGTATAGGGTATCGTATAGTCGGTCTAGACCGACTATAATTTTCTTACTTGTTTTGAATTTCTCGTCGATCAAAATTAAAACCAGAATAATTGTCAACCCAAAATACAAACCACGGATTCAGACGCAGTTACCCTCCATTACCCTAAGTACACAAGTTTCCAAAATTATTATTTTGTTGAACAGTGTTTATTTTATTAACGTATCTTAAAGCACGCCAAAAAAGGGTGGGGTGAACTCTCCGAAATTAAACCTAGAGATATCTTTTGATGATTGGCAAAATGTTTCAGAGATCATGAGAACATTTTCAAATGTTTGCTTCAAAAAAAAAATTTTTTTTTTGATTTATTTTCAAATTTTTTTAAAACAAATTCAAAAATTTTTCTAATTCGAATCCATGTACTTAGCATTAATAACTAACGATAACAAGATTTTTATATAATTTTCTTTTTTCAAACTTTCGTTCAATTAGCGCAAATGCCGAAATGGTTTGGGACTCATCTTAAAATATATATGTGGACCATATAAAATTTGCGTTTTGATTTTGCTATAAATAAAAAACTAGCGGATTCCAGCGCTCGAAATTCGAGTGCAATTTCTAGGCAACTTTATCTTTCAACTTAGCTTATTCACAAACCAACACTTTTTTGGTTTATTATTATTGTGAATGAAGATAACAAACTCATTAACAAACACATTAACAAATATAATAGATACACACATATCATATGTATAATTTTATGTATGTGTTAGTAGCAACTTTAAATGCAATTTACTCAAAATAAAGGACAAAATTTTAAAAACTGTAAATTTAGAAAACAGCTAAAAGGAAATACCTTTCAAATAATATACGTTTGGTCAAAATTGGGATAAAACGGTACAACAAAACAGCGGTCACCATAAATCGCCTAGCCTACTAATATTATAGATTCGTAATTTTTATAAAAATATAATTCTTGCGATAAGTTATGGAACACTATCTTATTTAAAGAACTTCCCCAGCCGGCCTTGCAGTAGAAAATAAGATGAACACAATTTTTCAGTACATTTTTGATAGTGTGTAACTTTATTTTACCCATGCACTTATTTCTTTGTTAACACTTCCCCACCAATAATAGTCCAACGGGGCTAATAAAGCGATAAGTTTCGTCAGAAAATAAGATTTTTTTTTCAGATTTTCTTCTTCCAAGCCTCCCTGAGAAATATGTTCTTCTAACAGCTGACATTAGTGTTGCCATATTCAAAATTAACTTTAGTTAAAAAATCAAATACTAGAGGGACCACCCTATACATATAATATTATCTAAATATATAAACATATATAATAAGGATACGTAAATGATTATTGATACTCTCTACTTATCTGTTGTCAGGGTATAATGAGTTTTTGCTTATGTTTGTAAATATTAACAATACTTGGCTGAGAATTATGTCTGTTCATCTGTCTGTCCATACGAATTGGTGTAAAAGGGTACATTTTCAGACATAGTCCCATAAAACTATATCTCCCCTGTTACAGCCTCAAATTGCTTAGGCATATGTGTGTTAATTATATCTATACTTAAAGCAGTATTCCAAAAATAAATAGTCTAGAACGAATTTTAGTCACAGTACCCATACCAAAATGGCCTCCCCAAAATTATTTTGCATATAAATGCCTCATATGCCAAATTGATTATTTGATTATTGTGGAGTTAATACGAAAATATCAATCAAAACTTACAAAATAACACATTTTCCTGAATCTTGGCTTGTGTATTTTATTTTTTTTTGGCTCGCATAAGTGACGCATTGATCGGATATTACAGTCGATATCAACTTCAACCTATTTGTTAAGAAAAATTAAATGACAATCATTTCTTAAATTTGATTTATACTTATTATTTTAAATGACAAATAATTTCATCACCCAGTACGGTTCGACCTAAGAATATTTTTGGAGCTGATGATATAGGGCTTCGAAGGTCGGCCTAGATCAGCTATAACCTTCTTATATATATATATATATATATTTTTTTTAGATATTTAAAATATTGTATTATGAATTATTATATTGAATCTTTCGAATTGCTACATGCTAGGTGAAGACATTTTTACCCTAGCATATAATAACAAAATCGAATTGGTATAATTTTTTACTTATTTACCTATTTATTTCAATATGGCAACTTTGTAAGTAAATCCAAAAAAAAAACTAGACATTCTAGTTAGAACAAAGAACGGCAACAAAAATCAAACAAAATAAACAATATGATACCACACAAAATCTACATTAAAAGCAGAAACATACGCCGATGATATAAAGATCATTGACAAAGAATGAAGAAGAATTGGAATAGAGATGGAAAAACATATGATAAGAAATAATATGCTCAACAAGAAATTGAGTATCACAAAGAAAACCTTAAAATGAAAAAAGAAAATAAAAACAAAAAAAAAAAAAAAAAACTATAAAAAAACAGTGAATGTAAATTTCTCTAATCTAACCCTCGATGGCAAAGGTGAAGAAGTGATAATATATTTATTTCAATACAAAGGAAAAAAAATATTTAAATAAAATTAAAATTAAATGAATACTTACTGCTACGACTACCTTCCTTAACACGGTATGTTAAATTGTGAAAAGCTAAATCCACAGCTGGCCGCTTAGGCAAATGTTGAAGGGTTTTCGTTTGCATGGGCACAATTTGAGCCTTAACCTGTCTGTTGTCATTTAAAAGATTTTTATTATCGTTCTCAACCATTTTGAATGATTTTTTTTTTTTTTTTGTATATTTTTTGAAGTTATTTCAAAATAAATTAAGTATTCAAAATTAAATCACAGCATTACAGAGGTTACACGAATCAAATGTAATACTCAGCACTTTTTTTATATATTTTTTTTAAGATCTAAAAACTGATAAAACTGCTGTAAGATTCTTTAATATCTTGCTTTCTTTCTGGCAAGCACAGCTTATTGTGTTTTTTTTTATGCTAATAATTTTTCTTAACCATTAAATAAACTGCGCGTTCTCTTTATTGTTTGAACAAAATTCAAAGTAAAAGGTTTTTTTTTTTAATTAAATACAAAATTTTATCACTTTTATAACAGCCCTCCTCAAAGTACGGAAAATATTAAATGAAAATGTTCAACCTCTCACACACACGGTGCGATCGCAACTAATTTCTATTGAATTAATTCAGTATATACTTGGTTGGGTACTTGATTGTGGTTGCTTTTTGCTTGCCCATGTTGCTTGCTACCAATACCAGCACTGCCACCACCACCACTAGTCATTCAACTTTAGTAATCGTACTGTCACTAGAACTTAACGAATACTTGTGTATACCCATATAATACTCAGATCTCCGAGGAATGTATTCTTTATGGAATTATTATAAACAATTTCTCATTTCAGTTATGGGAATTTTACAGTAAGCTAATTTTTAAAATATAATAATTATTATCTATATTATCATTTTTTTATACTTATCAAGTCAAATTCTTTCTTCGAGTTGATTGAGCTGTCCGTCCTTCCCTCTGTGTTTCCATGTAAAAACTTTGTTTCCGAACAATAGGTCGAAAACTTAATAAAACTCAGTTGATTTTGGGAAAATAACATGTATATTTTCAAAAGTAACAAAAGTATTCCAGAAATTATCAAATAAATTTCAGAAATTATCAATTCTAGTTCAGAAATTATCAAATGTTTTTCAGACAATATCAATTTAATTCATACTAATACTTTAACATTCATATATACATACAGTCAATAACTAAAATCCCACTTAAATTTGTGTTTTTTATTTTGCATAATAATATATAGCCTCATGAAATGACGCAGTTTCTTTTTATTTTAAAACCACACCACTTGAAAAATATATAAAGCTTTAGAGAGTAAAAGATCTAGTTGGATAACATTAAATTACTCTTAATCAAATAGAATTCCAATTGGATATATTTCTTCTATAAATAGTTATCTCAAACAAAATATGTATAAATTATTTTAAAACTCTGTTAAATACAATCATTATATTTTTAAGTTATACAAGTTTGATGTTCTTTGGTGTGTATGTATGTGTGTGTGTGATTAATATTCTGCTCTTTATACTCTGGTAATTCTCACGACTTATTTATATTCAATTGGTTTTCTGTTTCATTTCAACAAACACTTGGCAACTCTTTCCATTGATAGTCGTTTAAACAAATAAAGTTTTCTTTGTGTTTATATTTATTAATCTGTTCCAGGGTTGACAGATTTTTCTTTTGGCCTCCGTCGCCAAGTTCGAAATAAGTCGCCAAATTTATTTTGTTTTCCATCCTTTTAGAGTTTTATAAACATACTTTGTTTTTATTTTTTAAGAACTGGTGTTTTTGAAGAAAAGATTATTTATTTTTAAATAAAAGGAACTTATTTAAGAAAAACTTGTTATTTTATAAGAATACGTACTTTTTTTTTTTTTAAAAGAAAATTAACTTTTTTAAGAAAGGGTAATTTAAAAAAAATATACTTTTTTAGGAAATGGTATTTTTTAAGTAAATACACTTTTTAACGAAAGGTACTTTTTTAAGAAGGCGTATTTTTTTAGGAAAGGGTACTCTTCTAAGAAAAGGCACTTTTTTAAGAAAAGGTATTTTTTCAAAAATATGCTTTTTTAAGAAAGCATACTTTTTTAAGAAAAGGTACTTTTATTAGAAAATTTAATTTTTTAAGAGAAGGTATTGTTATGAAAATGTTTTTTTTTTTACGAAAAGGTTAATTTTTAATAAAACATACTTTTTTTAAGAGAAGGTACTTTTATTAGAAAATTTAATTTTTTAAAAGAAGATATTTTTAAGAAGTGTATTTTTTAAGAAAGAATACTTATTTAAGAAAAGGTGTTTTTTTAGGAAAATACACTTTTTAAGAAATGTAATATTTTTTAAGAAAAGACATTTTTTTATGAAAAGGCATTTTTTAAAAACAAGTAATTTTTATGAAAAGTTTCTTTTTAGCGTACTTATTTAAGAAATGGTACTTTTATTTAAGAAAAAGGTATTTTTTTATAAAAGTTACTTAAAAAAAATATTATTTTAAGAAAATTTACATTTTTAAGAAAGGGTTAATTTTTAAGAAAAGTATATTTTTTACTAAAGTTTTTTTTGTAAGAACATTTTTTAAGAAAAGGCAAATTTTAACAACAGATAATTTTTCAAGAAATTTTTTTTTTATTAAAGGTACTAAAAGTTACTTTTTTTAAGATAAAGTACTTTTATAAGAAAATAAATTTTTAAGAAAATGTTATTTTTTACGAACAATTTAGTTATTAAGAAAACATACTTTTTTAAGAAAAGGTTCTTTTCTTCTTAGAAAATTTAATTTTTTATTTATTTTATTTTTAAGATATGTATTTTTCTAAGAACATGTACTTATTGAAGAAAAGGTATTTTTTAAGAAAATTAGCTTTTTAAGATATGTACTTTTTTTTAAGAAAATGAATTTTTTTTTTATGAAAAGAATTTTTTAAAAACAAGTAATATTTTAGAAAAGTTTCTTTTAAAGAAAGGTACTTTTTTAAGAAATGCTACTTTTAGTTAAGAAAAACGTATTTTTTTTTTATAAAAGTTAAGCAAACGTACCTTTATTTTTTAAGAAAATGTACTTTTTTAAGAAAGGATTAATTTTTAAGATACGTATATTTTTTAATAAAGGTATTATTTAAGAAAAAGCATTTTTTAAGGAAACGAAATTTTTTAGAACAAATAATTTTTAAAGAAAAGTTTTTTTTTATTAAAGGTACTAAAAGTTTCTTTTTTTAAGATAAAGTACTTTTTTAAGAAAATAAATTTTTAAGGTGCTTTTTTAAGAAAATTTATCTTTTTAAGGAAAGATTCTTTAAGAAATGATGCTTTTTTAGAGAAGTTACTTATTTAAAACATGTACTTTTTAAAGAAATTTACTTTTTTTAAAAATGTGATTTTTTAAGAAAAGGTACTTGTTTTAAGAAATTTTACGTCTTTTTAAGAAAAGGTGTTTTTTTTTTAGAAAATATTATTTTATAAGAAAAAGTAATTTAAAATTTAATTTATTTTTTTAAAAACAGGTATTTTTTTTTAATAATAATTTTTCTAAAAAATAAATTTTTTTCTGAAATGTTTTTAAGAAAATTTACTTGTTTTTAGAAATGGTCCTTTTGTAGAAAAGGTACTATTTCAAGAAAAGGTAATTTTTCAAGAAATGGTTCTTCTTAAAAAAATTTACTTTTTAAAAAAATTTACTTTTTTGAAAAAAGTTATTTTTTAAGATGAAAAGTTACTTTTTTTAGGAAAAGGTGTTTTTTTAGAAAATATTATTTTTTAGAAAATATTATTTTTTAATATTTTCTAAAAAAACACCTTTTCTCAAAAAAAGTATCTTAAAAGTAATTTTGTTCAGAAAAAGGAGTTAATTAAAAAATCAGGTACTTTTTTAAAATAAGGATTTTTTAGAAGACAAATATTTTTCTGAAATGTTTTTAAGAAAATTTACTTTTTTTAGAAATGGTCCTTTCGTAGAATAGGTACTTTATCAAGAAAATGTACTGAACAGACTCTTCCGGGGTTAACTTTTAATAAGCGTTCTGAGAGGTTGAGATGACGAACAGGGCGGTAGGGTTTTAGGAAGCTAAAGATTAAACCTTTAAGAGATCTGTTTTATCAGTTTATAATTTCTCGCGAGATAGAGAAATTATAAACGATTTGTTGCAAGTGAAAAAGAAAAGAAAGTTGAGAAGTAGATATTAATATTTCATTTATTTTAAAAAATATATGTGAAAACCACGAGATGGTATTTTTTAGAGAGGGGTTGCTCATCGTATTGGTTGAAAGCTGCAGAGTAAGTAAGTTTTTTTTTTTTTTTTTTTGTTTCTAGCCTAGTTCCGCGAAGCCGAGTGGCTTGTCGGCAGATTCTAATTTTGGCTATTTTTTTTTTTTTTGCAACGACACACCAAAGCCTCTGGTGGGAATCGAACCCACGACCCCCGCATGATAGGCTGTATAATTACAGCCTATACATTCGGTAGTTTTAGCTTACGATACGTTTAAGATAAATTAAAAACAATTCACAATAGGTTCTGATTACTCGTTACAGCTTACGATAAGTATTGTGTTTAATGTACGATACAATTATTTGAATTCAATTTTAGTTAATTCATCTTGGATATATATATAATATAATATTTGTATTTGTATTGGCTGATTTAATAAATTCAATTGTAGATAATTCATTTTGGATATATATAATATAATATTTATATTGACTAATTTAATGAATTTAGACAGGTACTATTTCAAGAAAAGGTAATTTTTCAAGAAAAGGTACTTCTTTAGAGAAGATGGTTCTATAAGAAAATGTACTTGAAAAAAATTACTTTATAAAAAAAAGTATTTTTGAAGAAAACGTACTTTTTTTTAAGAAGATATGTTTTTATAGAAAACTAGCTGAGTCCGGTCCGCGTTGCTGGCCCGAAGAAAACATCTGGATTTTATATTGCATCTAAATTTTAATACCGAGTGTCGGGCAAAAGTAAAGCACGAACTCCCTCGAAAATCCTTAAATACATTGCATTTAATAATATTATGAATATGACTGAAAAAAATATACGTTTTCTTGAATATTTTAACACCAGCGCCACCTACAGGTGAAAAACTTTGTCAGCAACTTTAGTTTTATGTACATAATATATGTTGCGAATTTGAGCTAAATTGGACCGTAAATAAATTTTTTGGGAAACTCTCGACCCCAGCGCCACCTATCGGGTACAAAAAAAAGTTATGCAAATCGGAGAACCAAAGGAACATATGGTATGAATACGAAGTCGCTAGCATTAGTGGTTCAACAGTTATTAGAGTACCAACATACGCATCAACGTTTTTATATATTAAGATATTATTTTTTTTAAGAAAAAGTGTTTCAAAAAAAATTACTTTCTTCAGAAAAGTAATTAATTTCTTAATTAATTTTTTTCAGAAAAAGTTCTTTGTTTTTTAAAGGCAGATACTTTTTAATGAGAAATTTTTTCAGAAATGGTACATTTTTTAGAAAAGGTATTTAAAAGAGATACCTAACCCATAAAAAGCAAGTTTTTATTATACTCCCATTCCTTGAAACGTGTCTAGAAAACATGTCTATGCCAAAAATAAAAAAAAATTTTTCCCTAATTTTTTCCAAAATTTTTTTTCTACTAAAAATCTGTCGCATCATTTTTACCGTCGGTACCTGTAAAGTTTCACTTCGATTGGATCACGGGAAAAGGGTTTAAAATTTATCCAATATTTTGTCGACACGCAGAAATGCAGACACAGTGAGTTAATATAAAGCAATTTAATGCAGCAACAAAAATTTTTTAACACTGTCTTGTTTAGCATTTATAGAGGTGTCTTCACATTTTAAGTTATAAAATATTGGGCGATTTAAGAGTTTATTTTTTAAATGAGAATAATTTCAGCAGACAACAAACAGATAAACAACAATGTAATGACTCAAGTTATAAAAATCAGAAATATATATTATTTATGGGGAAGCAAATCAATATTTCGATATATTGCAAATATATTAAATATATATATACCATCTGTCACTTAAAAATAAAAACAAAAATAAAGTACGCCAATTTAGTTTTAAAATCGCCACGTTTGGCCAGAAATAACCATATCTGACAACCCTGATTAAGTTTTTATAACAACTGAGCATAGAATCCGAGTTGAATGTAGAGGAGAGTATTAAATAATTTATTCTACTCATTAACATTTTATTTACTATATTAATTATTATTTCGCTTAGTTCTTGTCGTAATTAAATAAAAAAAATTTAATTACTACTAGTAAAGGGGTTTGTTTTAGTAAATGTTTAGCAATTGAACTTTGGTCCCTTCATATATAATAATAATAAATAAAAGGTGATTTAATAAATATTTTGATCTTGAATAACGAATACGGTGTTGAAATTAATTCAATTTAGTTTGTAGTCGGAGAATGGCTAACGTTGTTTTCAAGTCTTAGAATATTTAATTTTTCTTATGCTCTCAATTGTATTTATTGTCTTGTCTGATTGGATATAATAAAATATTTTAATAATTGTGCATATTTATTTGCATGTTTTACTCGATTTGTTGGAGTAGTGTTCGTTTATTTTTCTTTAATATTTTAATATCAAATGTTAAAGAAAAATATTTTTATGAATTGAAAGTACTCGATATTCAGTGAAAAAAAAATCAATAGTTATTTCTTGATATGACCTTCAATTTTGTCTTTATTTTAATTATCACAAATATTTGACCTAGACCCATATACTGTTAAAACGATCGACGCCAAATGACTATCTGAGTCGATTTAGCGAAGTCCGTTCGTCTGTCGCTATGTACTTTCGTTAATATGTGTGTCCATGTAATCAAACTACAGGTCGCAAATATGAATATATTTTTGATAAGCTTTTATCAACCATAAAATTGTTGAAATTGGTGAAAATTTATGTATGTCCAGACAAACGAACCCTATAAAATCGACTTAAGTAGCCATAAAATCTAAATTATTATATGGATCCCGATCAAATTGGGTTAGTGTGTGTTTGTTATACCCATTAATTAGTAGCCCAAAACCAAACTCTGTGGGACAATTCTTAGTCATAGACCCCATATAAAGCTATTTCCGATCTTCACTTAAATGTATCAAAAACAAAACCATCGCACAGATTTTTCTCAAATTTGGTTTGTGTATGTTTTTGTAAAAACTAATTATCTGTACCAAATATGGTTATCCGACGTAACATTCGATAAGAATTTTTTTATATCTGCAGGCAAAGAAATTAATAACAATGCCACTCAAATTTGGCTTATGCTTCTTTTCTATAACCAACTAGTGGGACCTAATGATTGAGTTTGAAATTAATGAAGCTCAATATTAAATGTTTTAATTTTACATAAAGCAAAAAAATTTGCACATTTGCTTCAAAAATTGATTTATATTCTGCATGATAGGTTATTGAGCTATTTCGAGTCGAGTCACTCACCCTCATAAGTAACCAAAAGCAGCAGATAGTCTGTTTGTGCTGACATCAAAGTAATATTAAATAAAGCAGAGAGCTATATTATTTAAGCTTTTTCCATTATAAAACTAAAATAAGAAGCAATCATTAAACTCATAAAGATCAAAAATAAGATTTTTTATTTTTATATTTGTAAAAATAGAAAATAATAAATTTTCTTACTTGTTTTTTTTTTAAAGATTACTTTTGACTTTTTTTTTGTTGGACTTATGTAATTAGTTCGGATCCATAATACTTGATAAATTTTTATGTAATAGACTTACGACCGATGTATAGGATCGTTATACGAAATATATTTATATAATTGAGCTCAGAGTTTTTTGTGCTATCACTGATGCCTACATTAAGTTCTGATAAGCATTTAGCAGATATTTTGATAAACATACTGTCAACGCTGAGTTGGGGTCTCAAATCTTTTTTTTGTAAGTCTTTTTATTGAAATATCTACAAATTAATTAAATTAATGATTGACCCACCATCCGTGTATAAAGGGATGTATACAATTGTTTCTGTTAATTGATTTTCAAACACAGTGAACTATATTAAACTATTTCTCTTTATTGAACATTATTTCGCAAGTCTGGTATCTCAGTTTGATAAAAGTTTCTAAATGAATCCCAATAACACAAAAATAATAAAATTAGTATTTTAGTATTTTTTGTTCGGACAGTATCTTTGCAACGTCCAGCAATAAACTGCCATCATATGGCTTCCCACCGGCCCACAGTGCGAGGTTTTGACATTCTGGCTGATCAAAGTTCCTTATCTCGGTAATAAATAAAGGCAGAGTCACGCATTTTGGTACAAGTACGTAATGTATGACTAACTTCACAACTTTTGTAGAAAAATAGGCGAAAATTTAATATTTCATTATAATCATTAAAAAAATACGTCATAGTAAATTAAACAAAAATAGTTTTTTAAAAGATATTTTATTTTTATTTTCAATTCAATTCAAACAAATACAGTATAAAGTTTAATAAAAACTAGCATATTCCAGCATTCGAAATTCTAGTGCAGTTTCTAGGCAGCTTTATTCTTAACCTTAGCCAATTCACAAACCAACATTTTTATGGAATATTATTATTGTGAATAAAGATAACAAACTCATTAACAAACACATTAACAAATTTAATAAAACACACGTAGCATATGTATAATTTTATGTATGTGTTAGTAGCAACTTTAAATGCAATTTACTCGAAATAAAGGAAAATATATAAAAATCTGTAAATCTACAGAACGGCGAAAAAGAAATACCTTTCATATGCTTGGTCAAAATCGGGATAAAATGGTAGAACAAAACATCGGTAAAAAGAAATCGCCTAGCCTATTAATATTATAGATAAAAAATATATTAGAAACAAGTAAGAAAATTACAGTCGGTCTATACCGACTATACGATACCCTATACCATGCGTTTAGAGACCCTATCTCTTAGGCCAAATTAACTGGACATAGAAAATAAGCATAAACCAAATTTGAGTGGGATTTTTATTATTTTTATTGGCTGCAGATATGAAAAAGTATCGGATGTTATATCTATATGGGGACTAGGCCCAAAATTGGACTGATCCTAACCATGTTTGGTAAAGTCTCTTGTATTTTGCAAAAATATATACAAACAAAATTTGAGAATAATTTGTGCAATACTTTTGTTTTTTGATAGATTTAAGTGAAGATCGGGAAGCACCTATATATGGGGCCTATGAGTAAGAGTTGTCGCATAGGGATCATTTTTAGACTACTCATTAATGGATGTAATAAACGCATACAAACCCAATTTCAGTAAGATCTACATGACAATTTGGATCTTATGGCATTTTATGTCGATTTCATAGGAGTCATCTGTATGGGTGCTAGGTCTGAACATGGACCGATTCTCACCGATTTCAATAGCGTTCATTGTATGGCCGATAGCAGCTTATATACCAAATTTCGTTAATATGTATTCATATTTGCGACCTGCAGTTTGATTACAAAGTTTACATGGACACACAGACGGACATCGTTAAATCGAATCAGATAGTGATTCTGATTCGATCGGTATAATAAAAGATGGGTCTAGGTCAAATATTTTTGGTAGTTAAAAACAGCAGCGCAAAGTCATTATACCCAAACCACATAGTGGTATAGGGTATAATAAGAAAAGTAATATCATATATATATCACATCGAGAGAATTGGTTTTGCTGTACAGAAATGGGAAAATGCAGGGCAAATTATGAGAAAATGCCTGTTAAGCCTATAGTAAATGCATGTTAAATGGTAAAAACGCATGTCATGTGCATGTTTTTGTTTTTTCGAAAGATTTTGTTTATTTGCAGCTTTGAAAATCGTTTTTCTTAATTCAGCATACAATTTCCCTACATATAGCATGCAAATTTTTCTCATTTTTAACAGAAAAATTCTCATTTTTAGCATGCATTTTCCCATAAATTTGCCCAAATTTTGCAAACATTTTGCCATTTTTGGCATGCATTTTTACCATTTACCAAGCGTTTCCCTTAGTCCCATATCACATCATTCTTCTGCAATATATAGTTTTTGGGGGTTTTCTATAACTGCAGATGAATGGAGCCGACGATATTAGGAGCTTACTTAAATAGCAAGATTGGAATGATGAATAATTTGAAAGAGCACTTCACGCTTTTCCTTCAGTCATACATAAAACTAGCTTAGCTGTGATCAAAAAATCAAAAAGTCTGATTTTCTATTTGTTTAACTTCATTTAAAATCAGGTCTTTTGTCTCTTTTGCAAATACGAATTTTATAGGTCGACAATATCTTGTTGACGATGGTGCAGAATTTTTCAAAATTTTTGTTTATTGGTAGTTACCTACATTTTCTAAAGACATTTCAATTGGGAGATATGCTAAATAAACTTTCGTCAAAAATATTTTCTTGAGAAAATGTTTACTTGTAACGAATATGGTCAGCGCCGTCACAGCCCCATTTGATCTAAAAAGTCGCATAATTAAAATTATTTTCTATTAAAAGAAATGGATCTTTTAAGGCCAAACAAAGTCTTAAGACTGTATGGCCAATAAGTGGTTGGAAGCTGACATTTGCGAATGATTCTGTTGCAGTTATTCCATTCCAGGTACGCTTGGCATTTTTTATAGAATCATAACCGGGAAACATTTTAGAATTAATAGACGATGCATGTTGTCGCAACAATTGGTAGCCATGTGTAGATAAACCGATATCTATTGTCATTGCTAATGCTTGATCAACAGAAAGGATCATGGGTTTATCTCAAACAATTCTACTTTTTGTAAAAATTTGTCCCTTTTGGAGAAGCAGTTGCAAACTCACAAAAAATTGAGGCAGAAGATCGTTTTCCATCTAAGAGTATTTTCATTTGGACTGGAATAAATAACTGATTATGATCAGTTGTCTTCAAAAGTTCTCTTGCTTTCCATTTTCTAGTTACTTCTGAGCACTCAGGGAATTTTTTCTCTGGCCTTCCACTAGTAGAAACCAAAGAAGAAATGGGTTTTTTCACAAATAAATTGTGATAAATCAATTTCTAGAGTCAACCAATCACTATTTACTTGCAAAATCGAAGTTTCGTTCTATTTGCGTTCTACTATTTAGAGTTTATTTGTGTTTTAATTGTTTTTGAAAATAGTTTTATTGCTTGCAAATTAAGAGTTTTTTGTGAACCAGTACTAATATTTCCTGACTTAATTCAAATACTCGCAGACATTTTTCATTTCTTTATGGAAGCAGCCTGATGATCAGTTTTTGGATCGGCAATTGTAGAGAGGCAAGTTGGGACTGAAGTCAGATAAGGTTATCTAATACAAATGATGCGACAATCTTTCCTTGCTTTTCTATATATTTTTATGTCCACTTGAAAATACGAAATTTCAAAATAAGTTAAATAAAAGATATATTTCAAAACCTTCAAACTTTTTTTCTGCTCAAGCGTTTTACAATTTATTAATTTTTCGAATAAAATATGTATGAAAATACAAACTAGAAAAAATTTCATTAAGATATTGCATTTCAGAAAAAAGTTACAAACATTTACACTGAAGTTTCAGGTGGTATTAATTTATAAAAATGTAAACTTTTTTACTTTCAAATGCGATTCTATGTAGTTGGGAATGTTATCAAACAATTTTAGTTAGAATTCTTAAAAAAAACATCAACAAAATTTTATTTTGATAAGCTAAAATGTTAAAAACTCACACTGTGCAGCCTTGATATTATTCATTCATAATCTGGACCCAAAAAACAATTTATCATCTTTAAATTTACACAAACGGACCACTGATGTTGATCATATGATATTTTACTAAAGCGAGCTCGACGTTTTCATAGCCTTTCCTAAGTAAAGTTGAGTGACCTATTGGAATCTCAGCTAATTTATTTCCATTATGTGGTAACATGCACTTCAAAAATTTTTTTTGAGCTGTCTATAAAAATCTATTTATAACAAGTCAGAAAATTATAGTCGGTCTAGACCGACTATACGATACCCTATACCATGCGTTTAGAGACCTTATCTCTCAGGCCCAACTAACTGGATATAGAAAATAAGCATAAACCAAATTTATTGGATTTTTATTAATTTTTTCGGCTGCAGATACGAAAAAGTTTATATCGGATGCTATATCTATATGGGGACTAGGCCTAAAAATGGACCGATCCTGAACATGTTTGGTAAAGTCTCTTGTATTCTGCAAAAATGTATACAAACAAAATTTGAGAAGAATCAGTGTAATATTTTTGTTTTTTGATAGATTTATGTGAAGATCGGGAAGCAGCTCTATATGGGGCCTATGACTAAGAATTGTTCAATAGGGATCATTTTTGGGCTACTGATTAATGGATGTAATAAACACATACAAACCCAATTTGAATAAGATTTATATGATAATTTGGATCTTATGGCAATTTAAGTCGATTTCATAGGGGTCATTTGTATGGCGGCTAGGTCTGAACATGGTCCGATTCTCACCAATTTCAACAGCGTTTATCCTATGCCCGACAAAAGCTTATATACCAAATTTCATCAAAATATATTCATTTTTGCGACCTGCAGTTTGATTAAAAGCTTTACATGGACACACAGACGGACGGACGGACGGACGGACGGACATCGTTAAATCGAATCAGATAGTGATTCTGATTCGCTCGGTATAATTAAAGATGGGTGTAGGTCAAATATTTTTGGTTGTTACAAACAGCAGCACAAAGTCATTATACCCAAGCCACATAGTGGTATAGGGTATAAAAATTTTTTTACTAGTATATTGGAAGGTCCATTAATTTTAAAAGCCCAGAAATATCATTACAATATACAAATTCATTCGCCTCGATAAAGAATGGCAGAATATCGTGCTCTCTATTTCGGTAAGCTGTTATTGATAGGCCAGGCGGAAGGCAATGAATTTCTTTTATCCTTGACGCCAGAAGTTTACGTAATTTCTTCGATAAATTTAAACCTTAAACTAAGTTATTCAGCTAACCTTGAGGAAACCCTTGAAACATATTTATGTTTTCGGTTTTTTATTAATTTTAAAACAGCAACAAATTTTAATTTTGCATAAAATATGTTTTTTCTGAAAAACTTTCAGAATATATCCGAAACTGTTGCGGATTTTCGGATATTTGATTTTACCAAATCGGATATGTTTTCTTGAGCTATTATAAAATATGTCGCGAAACCTTCTTAATTATACCCTATACCACTATGTGGTTTGGGTATAATGACTTTGTGCTGCTGTTTGTAACTACCAAAAATATTTGACCTAGACCCATCTATTATTATACCGATCGAATCAGAATCACTATCTGATTCGATTTAACGATGTCCGTCCCTCCGTCAGTCAGTCCGTCTTTCCGTCCGTCTGTGTGTCCATGTAAAGCTTGTAATCAAACTGCAGATCGCAAATATGAATATATTTTGATATATAAGCTTTTATCGGGCATAGGATAAACGCTGTTGAAATTGGTGAGAATCGGACCATGTTCAGACCTAGCCGCCATACAAATGACCCCTATGAAATCGACTTAAATTGCCATAAGATCCAAATTATCATATAAATCTTATTCAAATTGGGTTTGTATGTGTTTATTACATCCATTAATCAGTAGTCCAAAAATGATCCCCATGGGACAACTCTTAGTCATAGACCCCATATAGAGCTGCTTCCCGATCTTCACTTGAATCTTTCAAAAAAACAAAAATATTGCACTGATTCTTCTCAAATTTGGTTTGTATATATATTTGCAAAATACAAGAGACTTTACGAAACATGGTCAGGATCGGTCCATTTTTGGGCCCAGTCCCCATATAAATATAGCATCCGATATGAACTTTTTCATATCTGCACCCAAAAAAAATTAATAAAAATCCCACTCAAATTTTGTTTATGCTTATTTTCTATATCCAGTTAGTTTGGCCTGAGAGATAGGGTCTCTAAACGCATGGTATAGGGTATCGTGTAGTCGGTCTTACTTGTTTTCTAATTTCAGTTTGTCGCGAGAACCAGAATCAGTTCAAATAATGTAAATTACATATTCCATGTTGCTCCGTGCTATAAAATTGACGTTTCTGCCGAAACTTTTGATGATTTTTCCGTTTTTTTTAAAATAAATTTTTACGATTTTTGAAAGAAAAATCTGGGTTGTGGTTATCGCTTTGTCAGTATCACTTTTTGTCCATCCTTATGTGTGGTCAAATAAATTTTATTATTAAACTTAACGTAGGAAATATATAAATATTTCGCGTCAGTTCATGTTCAGAATTCGACGTCATTGTTAAAAATTGTTTAAAATATGATCCTAAAGCGCCCGGTAGGTGAGTAGGTAGTGTGCTCGCCTATCATGGGTCGTGGGTCCGATTCCCACCAAATGCTTTGGTGTGTCACTGCAAAAAACAGCCAAATGGTCTTTGTCACCCGTCTTTTCCCTGGACCCAAATTAGAATACAAATTTACTTTGCATTGTAATTATTATAAATAAATAAATTATGATCCCAAAAAGCAAACTCTCGATAATCAAATCAGAAAAGTAAATGCAAATTTCTGATCGTTAGATGATCAATTAATATGCAAATGACAATCTACTACACATTTGTATGTTTTATATATCCATGTGGAAAAATATTGACAATATGGTCTGATAATTAATTCATTATCTTCATTTGACTTCAAAAAGCAAGACCATAAACTTTCTTATTTATTTAGTTTCATAAACTTAAGAAATGTGTCACTTTTTCATAACGAAGTTCATCCAAAACACTCTTTTTGATCTCATAAAAGAGTTTCTCAAATTTTAAGTGATTTCTGAACAAAAATTTTATCGAACGACAAAAGTTTGCTGACTAGGAAAACACATGTCTTATCAAAATTAATATTTTCGAAGAAAAAAAATGGACGTGACCATTATCAATACTAATAATTGTTTAGTAGTAATTTTATTACAACACAGATAACAAAACCCCCTTTAATTCTTCGATATATTAACACTTAAGTTCAAGCCGCAATGTTAACCCAAAGAAATAATAATATTTGTTGCAATTATGTTTTACTGTTATTACTTTATTATTTTCTTTCGTACATTCCAATAATAAATTAAGATAACAGTAAATTGTTTTCGATGTCAACCCCTTATCCCAATAAAAACAAGTATTTTTTTTTTTCATTTTTACGGTTACAGGTTCACTGTCAAGGTTAAGTGTTTGCTGCATACAAAATCTAAACAAAAGTATATTTAACAAGACACAGCCTCATAGTTGTTATTCTGTGTTTATAATCAAGTCGTCTTTAGATATTTTCCATAAATAAACAGGTTATTGCATATTTTAATAGTTAACGATTATAAATAGTTCAATTAAAACGAAAAAAAAAAACACAAAAATGTGAAGAACATAACTTATTTAACTATTTTAAAACCAGCTTTGAAATTTTTGTTGCTTAAATCACTAAGAAAAATATTTCAAATAAATTCAATAAAATAATAATGTCATAGATTTCACTGTTCTGCTAGAAAATCGACCCCGGCATTATTCCTGCTGATTCCAATGTAAAATGACCTCCTGAATCCGAATATCACACCCATTTTTCCCCACTACATACCGTTTTGGCGGAACGACCCCTCCCCCCTCTCCCTTTTGTGATCTTATAGTCTTTTGTTTGTCATAAATCAAGAACGAC
Organism: Cordilura impudica; assembly: GCA_963682025.1. Classification (NCBI taxonomy): domain Eukaryota; kingdom Metazoa; phylum Arthropoda; class Insecta; order Diptera; family Scathophagidae; genus Cordilura; species Cordilura impudica. The sequence continues at coordinate 66,839,795 of OY821518.1, read as the reverse complement.
TACTCCGATTTTGCTGAAATAAATTTAGAAAAATTAAGAATTACCATTCCTTTCATCTATTCTTATACCATTTTTCTACATAATCAACAGTTTCGCAGATATAAATAAATTTATGAAAAAAAAAAAACATTTTTTTGCCTAAATATTTTTAAATTTTTGCTTTTAAGTCATGAAAAATCCAAAAAGGGAAAAAATTTCAAATCTTAATACTTTTACTTAAAATTATATAGCTTATGAACAAAATGAGATATAGATCATGAAAAAGGTTTCTCATTTTGACAAGAATATTGATTTTTTGTTTTGAAGCCCAATCCTTGTCTAGATGACCAACTTGAAAATTAAAATATAAATAATAAGCAGTTTTTAGAAGCGGAGAAAGAGGTTTTCGTTGCGCTTTTAATGTTAAGTTTCCGCAATCATTGCAGAAGCTATCTGAATGATTTCTACACTCTCGTGGAATAAAAATTTTTATGCAAAAAAATATTTTTTTTTTCATAAATTTATTTATATCTGCGAAACTGTTGATAATGTAGAGAAATGGTAAAAGAATAGATGAAAGGAATGGAATTCTTAATTTTTCAAAATTTATTTTAGCAAAATCCGAATAGTCGTTCTTGAGTTATGAGAAACAAAAGACTATAAGAGAAGAAAAGGGGGGGATGCGTATCGCGAAAACGGTATGTAATGGGGAAAAATGGGTGTGATATTCGGATTCAGAAGGTCATTCTACATAAGAATCATCAGGAATAATTTCGGGGCTCGAAAAAAAAATGTTGTTTTGCAGAGCAGTGTTATTAATAAACATTTGGAATTGATTTCCATTGATTTTAATAACCGTTAATAAACTTCAAATCACTATGTAATGTAAAATCGGCTAATAATTATTATAAATTATATTTATTTATTTAATAAATGACTATACAATAATAAATTATTATAAAGTAATTGTGGTAAAAATGGAGCACTAGCTACTGTAGCTATCAGTTCAAATATAAATTATAATTATAATTATTATGAATATTATAATCAGACCTAGCCTCCACACAAATGGTTTTCTTATATTTTTATACCCTATAGCGCTGTGTGGTCAGGGTATATGAGTTTCTGACTCTATATAGCGATTTCTGTCCGTCCTTCTGTCTTTCGTAATTAAAATATATGCTGTGATCAAATTTTGTATATAAGCTTCTGCCGCCTATAACGAACGGAATTGACTTTGTTGAAAATCTGTGAATATTCAGGACTAGGCCTAATACAAATCACCTCTATGAGATCGACTTTATGATCGAAGTTATCATATAGATCTCTGACAAATTTGGTTTATTTGTGTTTATCCCACTCATTAATTAGTACTCCAAAAATAAATCCTGTAAGATTATTTTTAGCCATAGTTCTCAGCTTCCCGATCTTCACTTTAATCTATATAAAAAAACCAAAATATTGCACAGATTTACTCAAATTTAGTTTATATCTGTGATCACAAGCGATAACCGCCTAAGAACGATTTGAGTTATGTATGTATGCTGTCATATCTATAATATTAATAGGCTAGGCAGTTCCTTGTTACCCATGTTTCGTTCTAACGTTTTATCCCGATTTTGAATAAATGTATATTATTTGAAAAGTATTTGTTTTTAGCTGTTCACCAGATTTACAGATATTTAAATTTTTTCCTTTGTTTTGAGTAAATTACATTTAAAGTTGCTACTAACACATACATTAAATTATTCATATGCTGTGTGTTAATGAGTTTGTTATCTTCATTAACAATAACAATAAACCAAAAACTGTTGGTTTGTGAATTGGCTAAGTTGAGAAATGAACTTGCCTAGAAATTGCACTCGAATTTGGAGCGCTGCAATCTGCTAGTTCTAATAACAACGCTTTATATTTACGTGGAATACCCATTTCTCTAAAACTGTTTTTTTTAAAGTTATTAATGAAAACTTAGTGATCTAAGTCGTAATGAAGACCCATTACATTTATATAAAAAGTTATTTTTATCGAAAGCATGATTTTCGACTTAGGCGGTTAGTGCTTATGACCACAGTTATATTTTTTTGAGAAAAATAAATGAATTTACAAAATATGCTTATAATCGGTCCAATTTTCAACCCAGTCACCATATATGAAAATATCCGATATGCGGGCAACAAATACATAACAACGCCACTCAAATTTGTTTTTTCTTTTCTTATTTTATATATCCAATTTGTTGACCGGTTTTCTCAACTTATGCCATAGGATATCATATGGTCGGTCTAGACTAAATATAATTTTATAACTTATTGTTTATAAAATAAATTACATCACTTATTTTAAGAAACATATCCCGTTAACAAAATACTGAACTGACCATTTTTGGAAAAAATTATATTATTCAGGTACAGAAATATAAATACACTAGCTGACCCGGCAAACTTTGTTTTGCCATAGAACTGTAAATGTATGATGATATGTATTTACCATGTATGGGAGGTGCCAAACCCACTGGTTCGATACCACATATTTTTCACATAACTGCTCACACTAATCATTCGTGGACTCATACCTAGTCGGGCTTATAGCACTCCAGTTTTTTTTTTGTATGGGAGGTGCCATGCCCAATAACCACGTCGCGGCCATTTTTGGTACTACTACTTACATTAACAACCAATTTACGTGCGAAAAGTTTCAAGACTCTGGCCCTCATAGTACTGTAGATATATGATGATATGTATTTATCATGTATGGGAGGTACCACGTCCACTGGTTAGATCCCGCCAATTTTTCACGCATCATCCGTGGACACACACATAGTTTCAAGACTGCCGGATTTATAGTACTCCAGATAATTTTTTTGTATGGTTGGTGCCACTCCCTCTAAACCAATACCGCACATTTTTGGTACGACTAACTACTTATATTAACAACCAGTTTACGTGCGGAAAGTTTCAAGACTCTGACCTTCATAGTACTCTAGATATTTACCATGTGTGGAAAGTGTCACGACCACTGCCACAGCCCATTTTTTCCATAATACTAACGTTGATAAGTTATGAACACACACTGACTCCCAAGACTTTATCTATTACAGGATTCTAGATACATGACATTAAATATTTACTTTGTATGACGGATGCCACGCCCATTGGCCCAATCCCGCCAATTTTTTTTCGAAGCTCTTCAAATTAGTTTAATATATAAACGTGTATAGTTTCAGAGCTATTGCTATCAAAATGTTATGAAAATCTATTCTATAACCTATTACGAAATTTTCGTATTTTTTTACCCTACCACACTTTGGTCAGTATATGACGAGTTTGCGCTGATGTTTATAACTTCCAAAAAATACTTGATCTTAATCGAAATTTTGTTATACCGATCGGCTCAGAATTATTTTAAGAGTCAATTTTGCGATGTCCGTTCATCTGTCTGTTTCCATGTCTGTCAGTCTGTCAGTATGTCTGTCTGCCTGTCTTTTTTTTTGGTCCGGGAGGTGGAAATCTTACATAAGATCCATACTTTTTTCCCGGGTTTATCAGATTCCTACCGATTAAACCCACCTTCCTTTTCATCCTTTTCCCTATGGCACTCCCAGGGCTGGATACAATTAGCTAATTACCACAGCTCTTCCCTCGTTTCTATTCTCTTTAACCCCTTTTTCTTCAGGGATATGTGGCTATCGGGGCCTTGCGGACCTCCTCTGCTGTTTGCAGTGCCTCGTTCACTATGCTAATGAATTTGTTGACTGCAACCCAGTTCCTATCCTGTCGGTCTGTCTGTTTCTCTGTCTGTACGTCCGTCCGTGTGTCCGTCCGTTTGCCTATCTGTCTGTGGGTCCAAACAAATATATATTTTAATGAACTTTGAAAATCAGTGAATCTGTATCTATCCCCTATGTATCCTTAAATAAGTACTCAAAAATAAATCACATAAAATATTGATAACAATGCCACTCAAATTTGGTATATGTTGATTTACTATGGCCAATTAGTTGAACCTAAGACATTTTCTTTAAAGGAATGGTAGGGTATAGGGTGTCGTATAGTCGATCTACACCGCCTGTAACTTTCTTGATCTTTGATATTTTACAAATAACTGTTTTTTGTTTTCGCTTTGAGATCATGTCAATAATTTCTAATAATAGAAAAGATAAGATTTCGAAATGTAAGAGAAATATGGAAAAGATTTAAGACAGCGCTTGATGTAGTAGGTACTTTCGAAGAACATGACTTGTTCGTCATCAACATCCTTTTGCCTATTGCTTCATCTCATGTTTAGTAAACGATTTAGCTCAAATATGAGTAGAAAAAGAACATGGGAATTGTAAATCAATACATATAAATTTGTATACTATTTTGATTTATAGCATAAAAAATGAATAACAATTAAAATTATGGTAATATCACGGATTAGCCAGGCTGTTTTATAAAATAATATTGACATCACAATTCGTTACGTGACAAAAAATTTCGAATTTTAGTGCCGGAACCTATATTTACGGTTTAGACATCTTTTCTTAAAAAGTTGTTTTAACAACATTAGACAATGCCCTTGGTCCTTTTTAACATCACTAACATTTGTCTATCAACCGCAACTACGGAAATTTTTAAAGATTAAAATTTTTTGGTACAAATATAATCATCTTATATATTAAGAATATTACTAGTGTTTTTCTAGAGTAGTGAATCACTGTCAAATCTGGCCAGAATAATAGCCTTTAATAGATTTCGTAAAAAAGAGCATTAACCCTTACTGTAGACATTCTGTGATGTATGTATTTCTAATACAAATAATACAAATAATTTTGCCCACAACTACAAATTCCTTGCTGAATTACACACTTTTTATACCCTATACCACTATGTGGTATGGGTATAATGACTTTGTGCTGCTGTTTGTAACTACCAAATATATTTGACCTAGACCCATCTTTTATTATACCGCTCGGCTCAGAATCACTTTCTGAGTCAATTTAGCGATGTCCGTCCGTCCGTCCGTCTGTCTAATCAAACTACAGATCGCAAATATGAACATATTTTGATGAAATTTGGTATATAAGCTTTTACCGGCCATAGGATGAACGCTATTAAAATTGGTGAAAATCGGTCTATGTTCAGACCTAGTCCCCGTACAAATGACCCCTATGAAATAGACATAAATTGCCATAAGATCCAAATTATCATATAGATCTTAGTAAAAATGGGTCTGTATGTGTTTGTTGTATCCATTAATCAGTAGTCCAAAAATAATCGCTATTGGACAATTCTTAGTCATAGGCCCCATATAGAGCTGCTTCTCGATCTTCACTTAAATCTATAAAAAAAAAACAAAAATATTGCACAGATTTTTCTCAAATTTGGTTTGTGTATTTTTTTTTTCAAAATATAAGTGACTTTAGCAAATATGGTCAGGATCATTCCATTTTTTGACGTCCACATATAAATATAGCAGCCGATATGAACTTTTTCATATCTGCAGCCTAAAAAATTAACAACAATGTCACTCAAATTTGGTTTTTGCTTATTTTCTATATCCACTTAGTTGGACCGAAGAGATAGGCTTTCTAAGCCATGGTATAGGGTCTCGTATGGTCGGTCTAGACCGGCTATAATTTTCTTACTTGTTTTTAAAATAATTTGTTGCATTTTTTTTTTTTTTTTTGTTTTTTTGCAAATCGCTCAGGGTATAGTTAATTCTTTGTATGAATCGAATATCTCTCTTAATTTTTACTAATTTAAGATTAATAAATCCAGAAGATCATGATGCCAGTATTACGAAATCGAAATCGAAGGCAACAACTTTTTAATTTTTTGATGTTGTCTTCTTGACTTATTACTTCGGTTTTAGGAACTAAATGGTTTCATGTTCTTAAGTGATCATAGAATTAGAAATGAATATTTGAAAATTATTTCGTTTACACCCTTTAAAGGGATGCCTCACTTGCCAAATCGATTAACTTCAGTGTTTTTCTATTTCACTTAGTTACCAATCAAATTAATCACTTGTTCTGATAAAGAACATTATACGTATGCATGTACTAGAATGTATATGAATGTATATGAAGATATGCGAGGGTTAATTGAAAAGAAAAGTTTTAGGGATATGTGAATATTATGACCAACCAGAGGATTCCGCTAAACGTTGTTTTATCCCCAGCCTACATTATAAAGTAAAAAAGTTTTTTATTATATCACAATTGATTTAAACAATAATAAAATCTATGCTATTTCTTACATTATTTTTTTAAAACAATTATGTTGTTTATATGCACAAGATATACCTAAGCCAAGCAACTTTATTAAAGTTGTATATATGTATGTGACACTTTATAGTGTAAGCCCATTAGTATGTTAGTTACAATCAGCGATGCCAGCTTAGCGAGTTTTGCGCTAGATTTTGCGCCTTTTGAGGACTCAAAACGCGCATATTTTCTATTTAGCATCTTTTATTAAAAAGCTCTTATCGTTTTTATTTATACCTGTTCATTTGAAATTAAAATTTAATTAATTAATTTAATTATTAATTTCCAAAATGTCAAATAGAAAACGAAGAGTATAAAAATTGTCTTAAAAATTTAAAACTAAGTAAATGAAAAAATATAGACAAAAATGATTTATTTTAGGTGAAGCTACCCGTACTTAACTTCCAAAGGACAGTCCTTTTTTAATTACCGAGTATTCAGTGCAAAATTTTTTTAATTCTTAAATAAGTATTAAATATAAGCTAAAATGTAAAACTGTTGTTGTGCTAAATATAAAATATCATCAAATATTTCTACAAAATTAATTCACTTAAAACATAAAAATCAAAAATCAATATGTTTACGTCAAGTATTATGTGTGATGGTGTTCATAACTAACAAAAATATTTTAAATAGACCCATATTTAATTATACCGCTCGATTCAAAATCATTTTCTGAGTCGATTTAGCGATGTCCATCCGTCCGGCTATCCGTCTGTGTCTATGTATTTTTTGCAATCAAACTACAGATCTCAAATATGAATATATTTTACCGAAACTAGGTATATTAGCTTTTGTCAAGCAAAGAATGAGTGTTATTGAAATAGTTACATGTTTAGATTTAGTCCCCATATGAATGATGCCTATGAGATCGGCTTAAATTGCCGTAAGATCCAAATGATCGTATAGATCTCGGTCAATTTTGCTTTGTTTGTGTTCATTACATCTATTAATTAATAGTCCAAAAATAAACCGTATAGGACAGTGATAAGTCATATCCCAATATAAAGCTGCTTCCCGATCTTCACTTAAATCAATCAAAAAACAAAAAAAAATAAAAAATTGCACAGATTTTTTTCAAATTTGGTTTGTATATGTTTTCGCAAAAAATAAGTGACCACACAAAATATAGTTAAGATTGGTTAATTTTTCGCCCTAGTCCCCATATAAACACAGCATTCGATATGAACTTAATAACAATTGTTATTAGTGTTTAGTGCTTTTTGATTGTTGTATTGTGGCATATCCCATCGTGAACTTATCTAACAATAAACTTTTCTCGCCAGCTATGAATGAATATGAAGTCAAACGGTCGAGTAGTTTAGCTGTGATGTGGCTTCATATATACTCACTAGGGCGGGTCGATTTGTAGGGAGGCAAAAAAATCGCTCAAGTGAAAAGGAAAATCATATTCTAGGGATCAAAATAAGAAACTTTGCCCAAGGATCCATACCTCTAAAACGAATTATGATGTCCCGACTTTTGACCTGTCTGTCTGTCTGTCTGCCATGGGGCAACCCCATTCCCCCTCATGCAATTGATCTGAAACTTGGCCCATAGTCTTGTTGTGACTACAGATTAATTTTGGGGTAGTAACGCAGAGTAACGCAGAGTCACGCATAGTCACGCATAGTCACGCATAGTCACGCATAGTCACGTAGTGATCTAAAAGTTATTTACCCTCATCCGATCGATCATTTTGAATAACATAACATAGTCAAGGCGTATGATTATTATAAATATATTAGCAGAGTAGAAGAAACGTATACGTAAGAGCATTAATTTCAATATTAAATCAAACATAGTCATCCCAATTCTAAACAAAAAGTGGTGATTTTTTGAAATGTTTGTATGGGGGTTCCAGGGGGTGTGCCACTGGCATGGGTGGGTCGGCTCTCCAAAGTTAGTGGTGGTCGATCATACATTTGGACTCGATGGGGGCACTCTAAATTGGTCAAAATGAGACAGACAGACAGACAGGTCAAAAGTCGGGACATCAGAATTCGTTTTAGAGGTATGGTTCCTCGGTCAAAGTTTCTTATTTTGATCCCTAGAATACGATTTTCCTTGTCACTTGGGCGATTTTTAAATCGACCCGACCTAATACGCACCAATGATTTTATAGAATATATGTATATGTGACCTTCTCCGAGAAAAGGGACCTAGTGTGTCAAAAAACGGGTTGTGTCAGAAACGGTGGATTCTGGTACCTAAAAGGGTGTAGAAACTTTAAATGCGCTTTTTTCTCAAAACTTAATTTTCACACACTATGTCCCTATTCTCGGAGAAGGTCACAAATATATTTTATAGAATATAGAATATGATATAAAGAATACTAAGCGTTGAAGAAGCCTAAATGGTTTTCATTAATAACTGAGCTACATTTCCTAAAGATTTTGTAATTTCTTTCATAATCTGTTATGTTATATTTATTTCTAAATTAGTCATTAAAAGGATTTTCAAAAAATTTATTTGCAATTCTAAAACTTATGATTCTTGTGTAGTCTTTGATGATTTCAATTTGAGTACTTTTACGTTGGATTATTGTCAATTGCTTCACGTATCAGGTCTTTGTTTTTTTTTTATTCATAAAATGCTACAACACCCTTCATATCGTAAAGAAATGCCAATAACATCGCTGACCACTTTGTGTATTTTTTTTTTTTAGCGATAAGTTTATTTTAACAAATATTCTAAAATATTTTCTTTTGTTTATTCTATAATATGTCCATATATGTATGTATTGCTCCAACAAATAGGTCAAAGTCCGACATTTATAAGAAATTCTTACACAACAAAAACCTTTGAAAATATTTAGCATGTTTATAATTTGTTGTTATCAGTTTGTTACTCATTATGACAAAAGTAAACACTAACTTGTTGCTTATGAAACATAAGGTAATCAATAACAAACGTGATGTATCATAGTAGTACAGCATAATTACGTATATAAGTATATTTAAGACAAGCATTTTTAACAACATTATACTTAAATGGTAAAAAAAAATATATATACATATATATAAATTGAGTTTTTTGCTATTACATTAAGCGATAAAGTTAGAGAGCAGACCTACTTCGGTCTCTAACAGGTATTTAAAATATAGTCAAGAATATCCCTGTACTCACTTTCACCTCAAATACGAACCTTGTGTTCATTTTCTAATTCTCTAGTACGCTACTGATGCATTATTGATATGCATCATGAAAACATATGTTTTAGAGTTATGCACTTCTATGCATTTCAAAAACCATTCCCACAGTGAGTAATTTTATAAATAAATGAATATTTTCTCTATTTTTTTTATTATTAAGAAAAAAAAAAAAAATAAATAAATCGAAACAAGTAAGAAAACTATAGTCGGTCCAGACCGGCAATACGATACCCTATACCATGCGTTTAGAAACACTATCTCGTAGGCCCAAATAATTGGATATAGAAAATAAGCATAAACCAAATTTACCTTTGAATATGAAAGCGTTCATGTCGGATGTTATATTTATATGGGGGCTAGGTCGAAAAATGGACCGATCCTGACCATATTTGGTGAGGTCACTTATTTTTTTGTAAAAATATATATATACAAAATTTTAGAAAAATTTGTGCAATAGTTTTCTTTTTTGATAGATAGATGAAGTGAAAATCGGGAAGCAGCTTTATGTGAGGGCTATGACTACGAATTGTTCTAAAGGGTTTATTTTTGGACTACTGATTAATGGGAGTAATAAACATATGTTTGGTGACCAGGTCTGAACATAAACAAATTCACCAATTTCAACAGCGTTTATGTTATTTCCAATAAATGCTAATATACTAAATTTCATCAAAATATATTCATGTTTGCGACCTGTTGTTTGATTACAAGGTTTACATGGACACACAGACGGACGGACGGACATCGCTGATAAAAGATGGGTCTAGATCAAATATTTTTACTAGTTACAAACATCAGCACAAAGTATTATAGCCTCACCACATAGTGCTATAGGGTACAAATAATATCGCAATTCTATAAAAATTTATTAACAATTAATCTGGAAAAGTTATTGCGCGTTATTATGAATGCTTTTCCGAATTCAAGTGAATACTTCAATCTTAAAAGATATTAAGAGTTAACTGTAGTACTAATGACTTTCTAATAATTATTATAATTTGTGAGATCATTAATGGTCTTTGAAATTAGTCAATGCCAACTTTAAATGAAATATGCTGGTAATTGTTGGAAATTTTAGAAATTATATTGAATATGTTTATTTTTGAGGCTCTACGCTCCTTATAGGAACGACGTGAACATGTACCCAGCAAAACTTTTCATTACATGTAATGAGACTTAGAATAAGAAATCAAAAGTGTTCAGTAGTTACCTTTGCCTTACGAAACCCATTATCTTACTACGGGGGTGTCATTGGAGGAAAGGCCTTACCGGCACCTTACTTGGTACTGATACATATAACTAGTTACTTTATAAATAACAAGTAAGAAATACGATACCCTATACCATGCGTTTAGAGACCCTATCTCTTACGCCAAACTAACTGGACATAGAAAATAAGATAAACCAAATTTGAGTGGGATTTTTATTAATATTTTTGGCTGCAGATATGAAAAAGTTCATATCGGATGCTATATTTATATGGGCACTAGGCCTGAAATTGGATCGTTCCTGATCATGTTTGGTAAAGTTTCTTGTATTTTGCAAAAATATATACAAACAAAATTTGAAAAGAATCAGTGCAATATTTTTGTTTTTTGATAGGTTTAAGTTCAGATCGGGAAGCAGCTCTACATGGGGCCTATTAGTAAGGGTTCTCCCATAGGGATAATTTTTGGACTACTCATTAGTGGATATAATAAACGCATACAAACCCAATTTGAGTAAGATCTATATGATAATTTGGATCTTATGGCAATTTATGTCGATTTCATAGGGGTCATTTGTATGGGGGCTAGGTCTGAACATGGACCGATTTTTACCAATTTCATCCTATGGCCGATAAAAGCTTATATACCAAATTTAATCATATATATTTGCGACCTGCAGTTTGATTACAAGGTTTACATGGACACACAGACGGACGGACGGATGGACGGACGGACGGACGGACATCGTTAAATCGAATCAGATAGTGATTATTATTCGATTGGTATACTAAAAGATGGGTCTAGGTCAAATATTTTTGGTAGTTACAAACAGCAGCACAAAGTCATTATACCCAAACCACATAGTGGTATATGGTATAAAAAGAAGGGTTTGAAGTAATTTGTTACATGTAGGAAGTAAAGTAAATTTCTGTAAAAATTACACATTGGTATCACCTACAATATGTTGTAAATAATGTAATGTAAAATTTAACAGCCTGTGCTGCATTTTTGTCCAATGATGACTATCGCCGCGAAATGGTTTGTTTAATTAAATTTAACTCGTTATTTATATTTTTTACTAATACAAACAGTGGTCATTACCAGTAGGTATTTACATAAATCATTATCAGGAAGTCCTTACAATTAGCTTGAAATTAGTCAATAGGTATGGGGTTAACATTACCATGTAATGCAACGGTAGTAACTAATCACTACCAAGGCTTTGCTGGGTATATGTATGTAAATATGCTCTAAAAACGTATTGGAAATAATTTTGAATAAAATATGTCTAAAATTTAAAGCTTCAGACAGAATAAATTGAATACTATGCGGATTTTCAGCTTTTCACATTGTTTATTTATTAACTGATGGTGTATGGATGTCAATTATTTTCATTAGAGCAACTTAAGATTCAAATTTGTTCTGCACTTTTCGGTCGGTTGAATATATTTTTTGGGATGTAATTCTTAAATTAACAGTTTAAGGTGGTCAGTCATTTGATGATATTCATATTAAATGAAAAGTGCAACAATACTTTCGAATAACAATAATAACTTACATAGGAACTTTTATGTTTTTTCAGAAATCAAAGTAAAAATCTATGAAGCACTTTTTTGGGCATTTTCTTTTGATATCTTTACAAATTAAAGAGCTGTTAACGTAGTTTTAGAACCTTTTTAACTGTTCAATAAATCAACCATATATGTAATAAAAAATCGGCCATTTAATAAACTTATGTCTTTCGAGATCCATTTGTTTATCTTTTTTTATTTAATATTTTAAGATTTTTTTCCTAAATAAATATGATGTAGTATATAATGAGTTCTCAGAATTTATTAAATGCCATGCCGTAATTGTGCGTTTGTCAAAATATCGCTTTCGTTTAGCTAATATAATGCAAATCGTAAGATATAAGGTATAAAAATGGCCGTGTAATGTATACTGTATTAAAAAAAAATAGTAATAAATTAATCTCTATCTAGATTGATAGATTTAAGTGAAGATCTGGAATCAGCTTCATATGTTGGCTGCGACTAAGAAGGTTTATTTTTATACTACTGAAAAATTGAGGTAATAAACATACACAAACCCATTTTGACCGAGACCTATATGATAATTTGGGTATTATGGCAATTTAATTTGATATCATAGGGGTCATTAGGGATCTGAACATGAACCGATTTTCGCCACTTTCATTAGCGTTCATCCTATGGCCAATATAAGCTTATATACTCATATGCTCATCAAAATATATGGTGTAGTTTAATTACACGGCTTACATGGACTCACAGATGAACGGACAGACGGACGGACATCACTAAATCGACTCAGAAAGTTATTCGACTCAGAAAGTTATTCTGAGTCGATTGGTGTAATAGATAGGTCTAGGTCAAATATTGTTGGTAGTTACAAACATCAGCACAAAGTCATTACCCAAATAGTGGTATAGGTTATAAATATATACTAGCAGATACCAGCCCTCGCAATTCGAGTGCAAATTCGAGGAAATTTTGTTTTTTCATTAAATAAAGACCCTAAAATCAACACAAAAAAGCAAACTCATTATGTTGCACTTATAAATGTAAAGATTTTAGATTAATATAGAAATAATATCGTAAGTAAAAACTTACTATTGTTTGTCAATGATGTGAATATTGTAAAAATAATGTTTTTATTTAATTAAACAGACGTTCCCTTGATAAAGTAGGCAAAATATTTACGAAACGTTGGGAAAGAAGAAATTAAAATGCATTTTTAATTACTTTTAAAGGAATCAGGTGAAATTAGTTCATTAATAATACAACAAAGAAAATATCTGGCCAAACATAATAAAAATAGAACTCATTTTTAGCATTGTATAATTTTATACATGTGTTAGTAGCAACTTTAAGTGCAATTTACTCAAAATAAAGGAAAAAATTAAAAAATCTGAAAATCTGCAAAACGGTTAAAAAGAAATACCTTTCAAATAATATATGTTTGGTCAAAATCGGGATAAAACGGTAGAACAAAACATCGGTCACAAGAAATCGCCTAGCCTATTAATATTATAGATTTGAAAGTTATAATAAATATATATTTGAAAGTTATAAATTCTTTAATAAATGATGTAAACAGTAAGAAAATTCCTCAGCCCAAAAATTTATGATAGACGCTCAAATTAAATTTACTCAAAAATGTTTACCTTGACTTCATAAAAACATGAAAGGTCATATTTAGGTAATAAGCATGAACAGAAAAATTTTTGAGTTTTCTTCTCTACATATATCATCTTTAACAACTTAATCACCTTGAAGTTTACATTTAAAGGTTATAGGCCAATAAAGCTATGAATTCTTTTTGGCCACTTGTGATCCCTTATGGCTAACATTTTTCCATGACTAATGTCCACTTTTTTCACAGATCTTTTTCTTACTCTAATCCGAATATAAGCTCGGAGCAAAGTTAACATTATATTTACAATTTCCATACATAAATCACATTTCTGTGTCAGCGTCACCTTGTGACACAATTGTAAAGACAAATTGACTGAACAAGTACCGATTTTCATGATAATTTGTCCTTAAGCCGATCCAAATTCAATTTAAAAAATATCTCTAAATTTACGATCTTTATTTTGAGAACTCAGAAAGTGAGCATTGATTCCTGAGTAGAGAATGGGTTTTCGTTAAGTATTTTTGGTAGTTAAAACCATTCGCTCAAACTATAGAAAGTAAGAAAATTATAGCCGGTCTAGGTCCTGTCATATGAATGTTTAAAACTAGACTTAAGTGATAATGAGAACTGCATTCATTAGGGTTTAGCGATAAGGTGTCAATATTTTTCCATATAGCGAATATTAAATGTTCAAAATATTTAAAACAAAAAGAAAAAAATAGAAATGCGATTCCTACTATTTGAAAAAGTCTGACCGAAGAGGGTATATTAAATGCCAGTATATAAAAGTATATAAAAATATAGTGACTCAAAGTCATAATGGAAGAAACCATGACTTCTTATTTTAAAAATGCTTTTGCTGTGATAATAATAGTGTATGACCTATATGGCGAACTAAAAATACAGACTAGCTAAATTTTTTTTACAAATTAAAAACTAGCCAACTACAGTATTTAATATAATAAAGTGTTATAAAAATGCAGAAAATTTTAAAAATAATCCAAAAACCCAGCAAAAATAAAATATTTTCCAAATTTGACGAGCAACGGCTAGTACAGAAATTAAGCTTAATCCACATTGGTGCTCCAAAATTAAATTTAATGTTTTCGGTGTAATAGTAGCTCATATGTTTGAAGGAGAGCGAATTAATAGCTTAAAGGAAGCGACTTGCTTCCCAGAGCCCAATATGCTATTGCCTGTCAAATGTCCGGGAGACAATCAGTGTACTTAATTATTTTAAAGGCAAATGTGAATGGCTGTGTTGAAAAATTGAGAAATGAAAACGGATTTTACTTCCATCAAGATAATAACACAAACACAAAATTATCAGTCCTTGGACTTAAATATAATAGAGCAATAAAGTTATACCTATTCATGATAATTTTAAAAATTACACCATTTATAACCGTGACCAATTGAAAACTGCTCTCATCGAAG
Organism: Cordilura impudica; assembly: GCA_963682025.1. Lineage (NCBI taxonomy): Eukaryota > Metazoa > Arthropoda > Insecta > Diptera > Scathophagidae > Cordilura > Cordilura impudica. Next base: position 66,824,613 of record OY821518.1, on the reverse strand, counting down.
AATTGACAAACATTTATCCTTCTTATGGGGAAAAGTTGGTTAATTGTTTGATATCTGTGATTAAGCAAAAAGGTTTACCGACAAAGAATCGATATTGTCCAAGCATTAAAATAATAACATATTGAACTTTGTTTATGAAATTGTGCATTTTTGCAAATATGTATTTTGCTTGTTTTGGAAAATTCTATTCATACTTCATTATATAATAAAAACTATTGATATTGCAAATCTATTGAATGTGTTTATATTTATACATATACAACTATGTGGTTTGGGTATAAAGACTTTGTGCTGCTGTTTGATCTAGGTCCATCGTTTATTATACCACTTTCTGAGTCGATTTAGCGATATCCGTCCTTCTGTCCGTCTGTGTGTCCATGTAAGTTTCGTAATCAAACTAAAGGTCGCAAGAATGAATATATTTTGATGAAATTTGGCATATAAGCTTTAATCGGCCATAGGATGAGCGCTAATGAAATTGTAAAATTCGGTCCATGTTCAGACCTAGTCCCCATACAAATGACCCCTATGAAATTGACATAAATTGCCATAAGATCCAAATTGTCATATAGATCTCAGTGTAATTGGGTTTGTATGTGTTTATTATACCCATAAATTTTTTTTTTTATTAGTCAAGGTTTTAATTTACAATATGTATAATACTAATAGGCTAGACGATTTCTTGTGACTCATGTTTTGTTTTACAGTTTTATCCCGATTTTGACCAAACGTATTTTATTTGAAAGGTATTTCTTTTTAGCCGTTTTGTAGCTTAACAGATTTTTTATTTTTTTCCTTTATTTTGAGTAAATTACATTTAAAGTTGCCACTAACACATACATAAAATTATACAATGCTATGTGTGTGTTTGTTAAATTTGTTAATGTGTTTATCATTAAAATGAGTTTGCTGTTTTGTGTTGATTTGTGAATTGGCTATAAATGATTAGCATACTTTCAGGGTCTCTGGGATCTGCTAGTATTTAATAATACAAAAAAGATAAAATAAATTAAAAAGCTACTCCATAGTGGAGCTGCTAGCAACAAAATTAGTAGTCCAAAAATAATCCCTATAGGAAAATTCTTAGTCATAGGCCCCATATAGAACTGCTTCCCGATCTTCACTTAAATCTATAAAAAAAAAATATATATCATACAGATTTTTCTCAAATTTGATTTGTATATATTTTTTGAAAATGTAAGTGACCTTACCAAATATGGTCAGGATCGGTCAATTTTTCGACCTAGTCCCCATATAAATATAGCACCCGATATGGACTTTTTCATATCTGCAGCCAAAAAAAATTAATAATAATTCCACTCAAATTTGGTTTATGCTTATTTTCCATATCCAATTAGTTAGACCGGAGAGATAGGGTCTTTAAGCCATGGTATAGGTTATCGTATAGTCGGTCTGGACCGACTATTATTTTCTTACTTGTTTTATTTAAATGTGTTGTTAGTAACTGTTGCACTATGACTTTGAGCCATTCTACTATTAACATATATGCCAATCATAATATTGCGTGGCATAATACAAATAATAAAACATTTATATAAAACGAGTAGTAGCTACAACATGCCAATAGTAGAATATGCAATTTTCTAGAAACTTCCTTCTCGTTGAAAATTTGTCTCCCGTTCATAAGTTTATGTGTACGCTGCGCTGCAAAGTATGACATTTTGGAAACTCATTTATTGTACATATTATTTAATTCATCATATAAAAAATATTTATATAACCGAGACGAGTGTTTCCATCAAACAAATGCTTCAAATATTCGCCGTATAACTTTTCGCTAAAATTCTTAGCTTGTGTTCAGCAAAAAGAGCATTCGCGAAAATATATGCAACCACACCTCTGCAAATAACAACAAACCTTTGTATATATATGTAGTATATACTTAACCATACGAGTGTACATATACATACTCGTATACTATTTACAGCTTTGTAAATAAATGTTCATATACAGTTACTGCAATCCAAAGGCGGACACTATTATAAACTAATTTTATTGGTAAAAATGGCGAAAATGAAATAGAAAAAAACTTCTCATTTTATTTTTGTTTTGATAGAAAAAATATTAAAATTTGAATAAAAAAAAAAGATTCGGACGTCTTTATCTATAATATTAGTAGTCTACGCGATTTCTTGTGACCGGTGATTTGTTCTAACGTTTTATCCCGATTTTGACCAAACGTATATTATTTGAACGGTATTTATTATATGCCGTTTTGCAGACTTACAGATTTAAAATTTTTTTTCCTTTATTTTGAGTAAATTGCATTTAAAGTTGCTACTAACACATACGTAAAATTATACATATGCTATGTGTGTTTTATTAAATTTGTTAATGAGTTTGTTATCTGCATTCACAATAATAATAAACTACAAAAATATTGGTTTGTGAATTGGCTAAGTTGAAAAATAAAGCTTCCTAGAAATTGCACTCGAATTTCGAGCGCTGAAATCTGCTAGCATAACATTAATAGGCAAGCAGATTTCTTGTGACCGGTGTCACTTTGTCAGTTGTTCCCCGACCAAACATACCTCATTTGAAAGGTATTTCTTTTTAGCTGTGTGTGTGTGTGTGATTCAAAAATATTTTTGGACATAAACCAATAATAATTGCATATCACACGCCCTGTTCAGAATTGAATAGCATACCTTTAGGTGGCATAATACATTGAAATAAATAAATTGAATGAAAAAAAAATTTCCTAGAATTTCGAGGGCTGGGCTCTGCTAGTTATTATTGTTATTATTATTCAAGTTCCGGACGTGTTTAGTGATTTAGAATTTGTAATTTGTATGCTATTTCTTGTTCTTTATAATCATTTGAATGATCTTGGGGATGGATTCGATTATTTTATTTTTAGTAAGACTCAGGATGTGTTTTTTTTTTCAAATATTACAGTAAGTTTTTTTTATTTCAGCTTTGCTGGAAACTATGTGTAACACCACTTTTTATGCAGATAATCCCAGAAATATTCTTAAGATAACTGTCACGGTTCCGGGGCGGTGTTTCTATGGTGTGGGGTACGTTATACAACAGTCAAGATCACACTTTATGCGATCTGGTGTTTGGATCATTGTCCTGCTAAAAGTACCAGCCGTCATTAAGAACTAGTCTATTTACACTTTTTGCTTTCCTTTAATATTATCCATTATCACATCAATAAAGTGCAGAAGTCCTGGTCTGGCTGCGAAAAATGAGACCCAGGCCATTCCTGAGTAACAGCCAGTTTCAGGTCATTCAAACGTAGTTACAAATTTCGTCATCTCCAAACAAAGTGTTACCATCTGCCCAAATACCTTAAACTTGCTTTTTTCGTAAACAAGTCATTTCTCCAGAAGGAATAATCCTTATGTTCATGTTGTTTTCTTTTTTTTGCAAATCGAATCGTGTTGTTTGATTACGCGTACTAATAGATGGGCCTTGTCTTGCTTTGTGAAGCACATTTTTATACCCTATACCACTATGTGGTCAGGTGTTTGTGCTGGTGTTTGTAACTATCATCTGACCGACTCAGAATCACTTTCTGAGTAGATATGCGATGTCCGTCCGTCCGTCTGTCCGTCTGTGTGCATGTAAACATTGTTATCAAACTACGGGTCGCAAATGTGAAGATATTTTGATGAAATTTGGTACGTAAGCTTCCATGAGCCATAGCATGGACACTGTTGAAATTGGTGCATGTTCAGATATAGTTCCCATACAAGTGACACCTATGAAATAGACTTAAATTGACTTATGATCCAAATTATCATACATATCTCGGTCAAATTGGGTTTGTGTGTGTTTATTACAAAAAAACCAAAAATATTGCACAGATTTTTCTCAAATTTGGTTCGAATAATTTTTTGCAAATATAAGAGACCTTACCAAATTGGGTTAGGGTCGGTCCATTTTTCGACCTAGTCCCCATATATATAGCATCCCATATGAACTTTTTCGTATTCAAAGGAAAAAAAAATAATAACAATGCCACCCAAATTTGGTTAATGCTTTCTATATCCAATTAGTTCGGTCTAAGAGGTAGGGTACCTAACCGCATGGTACAGGGTACATTTTCTGACTTGTTTATTTTCAATGTCTTTGCTTTCTTACTCAAGTCACTCTCAGCTACATAAGCAAGCTTTGGTACACTTAAAAAGGGTTTTATTTTCATTTTCCCACTTCCGAGAAAATTATAGAGGGCGTTTTTTGGCTTTCTGTTTTTATTAATTTTACAGATTATGAAGCATTTTATAATATCTTATATGGTTAAATGGCTCCTGCCGACCATGTTCGAGATTTAACGCACACGTTTTCATCTTTAGCATGTTTAGTTACTAGTTTTATAACTTCAATACTAGTTTTATTTTTTACCCACAGGTCCGACTACATTTACTTTTTGCCTGTACAATTAATGGTCTCTTCTAGGTATTTTAAATGTACTCAGGAAAGTTGGCTACAAAATTGACGCATTATTGGAATTGTTTAAGTGGAGATTGTCATTTGTTCAGGTTTAGCTTGTGCACTACTTTTTATTTATATTTTGGTATACTAAATGTCTTCCAGATTTCTTTTTTGTTTTTAAATATGTAAAGTATTCCCATTTAGAATCCGATCTGTATTTTACAAAAAATTTATATATGTTAAGGTGCGTTCAGACTACGCAAATATTTGACCAAATAAACGTAACCCCTAATTTTATGAAAGTTTTATTCAATCTTACATGATATATAAAAGACAAAATTAAGTTATGTTTTATTACATTAGTAATATTTAATATATTTAACTATATTCTATATCATATATTGTATAACTTAATCAAAATTATACAAGGAAAATTATACATTATTTAGGGGTTACGTTTATTTGGTCAAATATTTGCGTAGTCTGAATGCACCTTTAGATAAAAAAAACATGTTTTTTTTGAAAATTTTGCTGCCATATTTAAATAATGTTAATAAAATTGCAAATTATTTGTAAAAATTGTTACTTAATATTTAAGTAGAAAAGGGAAATGTATCCTAAACTCTAAAAATATATTGTTAAATTTCTCTTTACATTAATGCTAAATATTTGTTAGATTTATAGAGAAACAGAACTGTTTTTCCACTGTGTCCGGGTCTGACTTGGAGTGACTGTAACATTATTGCAAAAATTATATAGTAAAATAAGTACTTCTGTATATGACTTAATTCAAAGACCGCAAATTTTCATATAATTGTCGTAAGTCCATTGTTTTATTTTTCGCAGCTGGTTCAAATTGTCCTTTTCTTTATTTTCTAATTAAGTCATTTTATAAATATCCCGATTGTTATTTAAGTTTGGTAAAGTTTAGTTCAGTACTGTAAAAGTGTGCCATTCATTTCTAGTTATAAATGATGATTTAAATCTAATTATTAAATGCTCTAAGCCAACAGCATTTAAAATTTACAAATGTATGCATATTTTTTGTGCTTAATGTAGAATATCGAAATTCGGAGCAATTTATATAAATAGGTATGTATATCCCTATTTGAAACAAAACCAAAAGAGCGATAAACTTTTTGTTAATTTTATTAAAAATATACATTGAAAAACATTTAAATCTGTACTTTTGGAAACAAATTGCAACCGCAAAAATTCACGGCCTAACATTATATTAAGCCTTATTTAATATTTTTTCGCTACAGTTTAGTTAAATCACTTTTAAACAAAATATTGTATGCTTGGCTATTTTCATTTTATGCGAACAACCATTTGAGCATCATATGGTTAATGATGTTCTCGTACGCTGCCAGTTGATGTATTGTTGTTTTAATTTATTTAAATGTTAATTACTTGTGGTATGTAAACTATATTTCACGCAAAAATATTTGAAAATAATTTTATTATTTTTTATAAAAATAAAAAATCTTATTTTCGATCTTTGTCAATTTAATGATTGAGTTTGAAATTGTTCAGGCTCAAGATCAAATGTTTTTACTTTAAATAAAGTAAAAGCATTAGCACATTTGTTTCAAAAATTGATCTATGTATATTCTGCATGACAGGTTATACAGCTGTTTCGGGAAGAGTCACCAACCCTCATCAGTAACCAAAAGCAGTAGATAGTTTGTTTGGTAAAAAGTTAAATTCATATATATTTGCTGAAAACAACCAAATGAGAATTCAAGCAAAAGTTATACTATTTAAGCCTCTTCCAATATAACAAACTAAAAATAGAACAACTTTGAAACAAATATGATTGTATACGAGTACACATTGCATACTACAATATACATGTTTGTTTTTGTCTTGAAAAAACAAGAAAAACAATTTGTTTTTGCTAAACTTACATTTAGCGTTAACGGCGTGCCCTCCGTATTTTTAATTTTATTATTTTTTATAAAAATAAAAAATCTTATTTTCGATCTTTGTCAATTTAATGATTGAGTTTGAAATTGTTCAGGCTCAAGATCAAATGTTTTTACTTTAAATAAAGTAAAAGCATTAGCACATTTGTTTATTTAAAGTAAAAACATTTGATCTTGAGCCTGAACAATTTCAAACTCAATCATTAAATTGACAAAGATCGAAAATAAGATTTTTTATTTTTATAAAAAATAATAAAATTAAAAATACGGAGGGCACGCCGTTAACGCTAAATGTAAGTTTAGCAAAAACAAATTGTTTTTCTTGTTTTTTCAAGACAAAAACAAACATGTATATTGTAGTATGCAATGTGTACTCGTATACAATCATATTTGTTTCAAAGTTGTTCTATTTTTAGTTTGTTATATTGGAAGAGGCTTAAATAGTATAACTTTTGCTTGAATTCTCATTTGGTTGTTTTCAGCAAATATATATGAATTTAACTTTTTACCAAACAAACTATCTACTGCTTTTGGTTACTGATGAGGGTTGGTGACTCTTCCCGAAACAGCTGTATAACCTGTCATGCAGAATATACATAGATCAATTTTTGAAACAAATGTGCTAATGCTTTTACTTTATTTAAAGTAAAAACATTTGATCTTGAGCCTGAACAATTTCAAACTCAATCATTAAATTGACAAAGATCGAAAATAAGATTTTTTATTTTTATAAAAAATAATAAAATTAAAAATACGGAGGGCACGCCGTTAACGCTAAATGTAAGTTTAGCAAAAACAAATTGTTTTTCTTGTTTTTTCAAGACAAAAACAAACATGTATATTGTAGTATGCAATGTGTACTCGTATACAATCATATTTGTTTCAAAGTTGTTCTATTTTTAGTTTGTTATATTGGAAGAGGCGTAAATAGTATAACTTTTGCTTGAATTCTCATTTGGTTGTTTTCAGCAAATATATATGAATTTAACTTTTTACCAAACAAACTATCTACTGCTTTTGGTTACTGATGAGGGTTGGTGACTCTTCCCGAAACAGCTGTATAACCTGTCATGCAGAATATACATAGATCAATTTTTGAAACAAATGTGCTAATGCTTTTACTTTATTTAAAGTAAAAACATTTGATCTTGAGCCTGAACAATTTCAAACTCAATCATTTGAAAATATATTAATTATGTACTTTATTTAAGTGACACATGTCAACATTCATAACCATTTTTATTAATGTGTGCGTTAATTACAAATAGACAAATGTGAATGTGGTAAGAAAAATATTTGAAAGTTGGCCAAAATTATTTTACGTGATTTTTGAATAAAAATCCCGTTTTTTTGTAATGTTAAATTTTCGGCGTTTTTTCTAGTAATATAATTTTTTTTTAATTTTCTTATTTTATATACGCAACCGTTTTTTATTTCAAAACTCACCATACACATTGCAGTGATTTAAATTTTCTAAAATTGTGTTTCTTTTTTCTGTAATAAAACTGTAGTTATTTTAAATCATATGAGAAAATTCTTGATAAGACCATAACTCGGGTGATTTTGAACTTCAACACCACCAAATTTAACAATAACATAAATTTATGAAATGATATCTTTGTTTATATGTGAAACCATTTTTGAATCCCCACCAATCGAATTATCCAGTGAAATTATTTATTTGCATTATTTTTTTAACGAAATATTTTTTATACCACTGTGCAGAGGGTATATATCAGTTTGTCAATCCGTTTGTAACTCATGGGAATAAAGTCCGGAGACCCTATAAAAGAGAAGTCGATCTAGCGATGGCCGTCTGTTATTGCGTCTGTTAAAAGCATTCTCCTGTTTCGTAATAGGTTGATTAGGTCGTACTACTTGGGCCTAAAATGTTCGTCATAATCTGCAGCAGTTTGGTAATATACTCGGAGCCTCTTGGCACAACAGCCGAGGAATGGAAAACAAAAATGTAAAGATACTTCAATAAAATCCCATACAAAAAACTGAAAATAATGAAAAATGTTCATGTCGATGTGTATAAGATGTATACACATTTTTGATTGCTTGTTGCTTTTGTTGTTTTTTGTACTCATAGGTAATAAATAAACAAACATAAATTTTGTAATTATTTTATTAATTTTAAACGTCGTTGCAAAAAATCTAGCCATGATAATGTGAAATCTAGCCCTTTTAGCCTTTTAGTGTTAAAAAACTTTGTTATAATAACGTTTTGAGAACACTGATTGAGGGTAGCAAAGATTCGGCACAGCCGAATTTAATGTTCTAAATAATTTATTTTAAATACTATTAAAAATTTATTTATTATCACCCCTCACGCACCCCTTTAATTTTTACATAAGTTTTAATGTAAATCCAGTGGATTTTAACTACCATTTAGTGCCTTTAATTAAGCTCTCAATAGGCGCTTCCCTTTTTTATTTTTTAGTGCTTTCAGCAGATTTTCAATACGACAGTTCATGTTAAACAAAATTCTACATATTTGAACAACTTCCCTCTAAACTTAAACTTGCTGGTCAAAGTATTTAGTTCTGTTACTCATCTGATTAACAATGATTTCGATGTGACGATGGTAGCACCAATCAGATGGCTTTCTATAGAAAGATCCGTTAATGTAATTCTGGATATGCGGCTTGAGTTGAAAATTAAAAATTGATCCAATGATCCAAAAAACCATATATATACAAGTAACGTACTTGGCTCATTTGCATCACAAAAAAAAAATGCGAATCTCGCATTCGAAGACCAAATTGTGGACCACAGAAAACTTTTTAATGACCTATTTCGGTTATTAAAAAGTTTTATAAATAGCGTAAGTGTACCTACGCGTAAATTCGATTATTTGGAGGATGAGATCGATCTTGTACTTAACGAAATTTGCTATTAAGGTCGTAGTCTTAAAAATGCCTATTTTGACAGTAATATTGAAGAATCTGACCAAGAATTAATAAGCAAAGTTTAATTGAGTTTATTAAATCTCTTATTTACGAGCCATATAATTTTAAAATATAACAGAAATTTTAACTCAGCTCGGACAACATTTTTTTCATAAAACTGTGAAGACGTTATAAATTTTATAAAATAATTTGTAAGAGATAAAAAAATAATTCAAAGAATACGATTATTGTTCCAACAATTTAAAACTAGACGCCTAGACACTATACTATTAGGTCCAACTAATTAGATATAGAAAATAAGCATAAACTAAATTTGAGTGGATTTTTTTTTAATTTTTTTGTTTTCGGATATGAAAAATGTTAAAATCGGATGTTATATTTGTGTGGGGAGTGGGTCAAAAAATGGATAGATCCTAACTATATATGTTAATGCCACATTTTTGATAGATTTAGGTAAAGATCGCGAATCAGCTTCATATGGGGGTTATGATTAAGAATTGTCCTATAGGGTTTATTTTTGGACTACTGATAAATTGATGTAATAAACATACACAAACCCACTTTGACCGAGATATATATGATAATTTGGATATTATAGCATTTTAAGTCGATTTCATAGGGGTAATTTGTATGGGGACTAGGTTTGAACATGAACCGATTTTCAGCAATTTAAATAGTGTTCATATTGTGGCTTATATACTGAATTTTATCACAATATATTCATATTTGCGATCTGTTGTTTGATTACAAAGTTTGCAAGGATACACAGACAGAGAGATGGACAGACAGACAGACGGACGTACGGACATCGCTAAATTGACCCAGAAAGTGACTCTGAGTCGATCGGTGTAATAAAAGGCAGGTCTAGGGCAAATATTTTTGGTTGTTACAAACATCAGCACAAAGTCATTATACTCTGACCACATAGTGGTATAGGGAATAAATAGAGACACTATTAATTTATTTTGGATTGAAGTAGTTAACTTGAGAAACTCAGTCAATTAATTATAGTTTTTAAATTATCAAGTTCTATTGGAGATACATTGACTTTTCCGTACTCAAGCGCTGAAATCAAAATGATCTTTTTTGAAACAAAATAAGAAGTATTGTGTTCTTAAACACTGCAAATTCTCTAATACATATTAAATATGTACTAAAGTTTAAAAATGGCTGATTTATTAATTAAAAAATTGCTTCAAATATTTATGTTAATATTAGTTATTATCAAAAATATAAAAAATCAAATTTTTTTTGTTAAAACAAGAAAAAAATTAAATGCTTTTCTTCGAAAATAAACAGTTTGAATTAATTAATATACTAATACTGAATGATCTCAAATGTAAAAGGATTATTTGAGAATTAATAAAAAATAGTTTTATTTATATTACAAACATATAACTTGCGCTTTTCAGCGCTTTTAATTTCATTGTAATTTAGCGCCTTTTAGCCCTTTTTTTTGCTACTATTTCGCGTTTTTTTGCTTGGAAATAGTTGGCAAACTCCTTTTCAGCATACTGCTTTACAAAATAAATTTGTTAAATTCGTTAAGCTACATAAGAAATATTATTTAAGCATAGTAAACACTTCAGAAATCAATAATGATGCATGCAACTTTTTAACTTCAATTACTTTGAGAATATCCTGAACTATGCAGATACAAATCAAACTGCAGTCTTATATATTAAATTCTTTTAAAATTCATGTTTGTCGTTTTGGCCAGCTCTTTAGATCAAATACCACTCTGTGCAATGGTCATATGTTGTCATCTCATAACTCGTTTCTTATTTTGCTTTTCAGGAAGAGAAAAAACATTATCAGTTTGCTAAAAATCAAGATAAAAGTAAAAAAAAAAAAAAAATACCTAATATAGGTTTTATATTCACTATTTGTTTTGGATTTTTGCAAAGTTATAACATTTTTCGTCTCCTAGAAAATTTTAAAATTGACATTCGAGTTATTTATTATTATAAACATAGATACCAAACAAAAATGAGCAGTTTAAAAAGTAAAATAAATGTCATTCATTTATTCGGATATTGTGAAAATGTTGATCAGAGCCAATAGATTTATCATGAGCTTGTCTTTTATTATCCTGATTTTGTAAATATTGATTACATATCAACCAGTGCTTAGGTGCTTATCGTGACGTTAAATAACTTCTTCTGCATAAATTTCTTCTAATACCATTACAAATTATTACAGGATTATTTTTAGCAATACAATATACAGCTGACATTAAAATAGCCTATAATAGTGTAAATCATATATGTTCTTGGCAACTTTTTTGATTTTCTAATATAAATTTGTAATTTTTCTTTGATATTGGCTGGATTGAGAGCGTATTTTTTCATTTCAGATTTATATTAACATCCTTGAAAGTTGTTTAAAATCACATACAAAGAAATTTTTCCAATGGATGCAATTGAATTGTGATCCCTTTTAAATGGCTTCACTTTTTTTGGTTGGGAACACACACATTGTCGGTTAATATACAAAAATAATTTTATTAAATAAAGTTATAATATTTTTTATATAATTTGATACAATGCTTTTGGTTCAAATCAATTCAATAATATTATGTTTAAATAAAATAGCAGGAATCCAAAACAAAATTCATTAAATCTTATAAACACAATACAATTCTGACATTGTCTCCATTTTATTGTCTCCAATACGTCTGATCGTATATTAAAAATTCACATAAAATTTTGCTATATACTCTCAAGGTGTTTGAAGAGCTAAATTCAATTTAGTTTAGTTGGACTTTGATTAAAGTCGTAGAACAAAGGGTAAAATTTACTGAAAAATACGAAAATATAAAAGAACAAATGTCACCAGATACTAGATCAAAAGTGATTGTGATCTTAAACTTAAAGAAAACAAAAACCAAATGTGATATTCTATTTTATTTTATTTTATATTTGATTGTTTCCTTTACATTACAGTTGATATTTTAAATAATAAAAAATTAAAAAAAAAGATTATGCGTTTAATAAAAACATTCATCCCTGAAGATGTTTGAAGAAAACCAACGAAACGTCGGATAAAATAAAAATGAAGTAAATAATCTTTTATTTATTTAAAAAAAAAGAGAAATTGTGGACCTTAAAAGCCCGCTTTAGAAAAATCTAAAGAAGCAAACAACAAATAAAATAGAAAAAGGTCAATTACATTTACAAATAAAAGTGTTGAAGTTCATAAAATTTTGTTCTGTTGCGGTAAGTTAATAATTTTTTTTAGCTGAAGCACTTTAAAATCATTCCTTTTCTAGTTACTAAATTTCTAATTTTTTTAATATCAAACATTTAAGCATATTTATGTTATAAAAAGTACATTTCATATAAAAAAGTACTTTGTTTAACAGAGTACGTTTTATAAAGAAGTATCTTATACAACAAGGTACCTTTTATAGAAAGTAGCTTCTATAAAAAAATAACTTTCATAAAAATTTACGTTTTGTAAAAAAGCGCTTTTAATAAAAAGTGAAAAGTGACATTTTTCCAAAAAGTAATTTTTTTAAAAAGCTCTTTTTTAAAAAAGTATCTTTCTTTAACATTTTCAAAAAGTGAGTTTTTTCAAAAAGTGCCTTTTTTTAAGAAAAAAGTAATTATACCCTATGTGGTCAGGATATAATGACTTTGTTCTGATGTTTGTAACTACCAAATATATTTGACCTGGACCAAACTTTTATTATACCGATTAACTTAGAATCACTTTCTGAGTCGATTTAGCGATGTCCGTCCGTCCGCATATCTGTCTGTCCATCTGTGTGTCCATGTAAACCATGAAATCAAATTGCAGGTCGCAAAAATGAATATATTTTGACGAAAATTAGCATGTGAGCTTCTACCGACTATGGGATGAACGCTGATGTAATTAGCGTAAATCAATGCATGTTCAGACTTAGTCCCCATACAAATGACCCCTATGAGATTGGCTTAAGTTGCCATGATATCCAAATTTTCATATAGATCTCCGTCAAATTGGGTTTGTGTATGTTTATTACATCCCTTTATTAGTAATCCTAAAAAAAAAACCTATAGTACAGTTCTTAGTCATAGCCCTCATATAAAGCTGATATCCGATCTTCACTTAAATAAGAAAAACAAGTAAGAAAATTATAGTCGGATAGACCGACTATACGATACCCTATACCATGCGTTTAGAGACCCTATCTCGCAGGCCCAACTAACTGGATATAGAAAATAAGCAAAAACCAAATTTGAGTGGGATTTTTATTAATTTTTTTGGCTGCAGATATGAAAAAGTTCATATCGGATGCTATATCTATATGGGGACTAGGCCCAAAAATGGACCGATCCTGACCATGTTTGATAAAGTCTCTTGCATTTTGCAAAAATATATACAAACAAAATTTTAAAAGAATCCGTGCAATATTTTTGTTTTTTGATAGATTTAAGTGAAGACAGGGAAGCAGCTCTATATGGGGCCTATGACTAAGAGCTGTCCCATAGGGATCATTTTTGGACTACTGATTAATGGATGTAATGAACACATACAAACCCAATTTGACTAAGATTTATATGATAATTTGGATCTTATGGCAATTTATGTTGATTTCATAGGGTTCATTTGTATGGGGGCTAGGTCTGAACATAGACAGATTCTCACCAATTTCAACAGCGTCCATCCCATGGCCGATAACAGCTTATATACCAAATTTTATCAAAATATATTCATATTTGCGACCTGCAGTTTGATTACAAGGTTTCTGATTACAGTGATTCTGATTCGATCGGTATAATAATATGGGTCTAGGTCAAATATTTTTGGTAGTTACAAACAGCAGCATAAAGTTATTATACCCAAACCACATAGTGGTATAGGGTAAAAAAAAACAAAAATATTGCACAGATTTTTCTCAACTGTGGTTTATACGTCACCTTACCAAATACCGTAAGGTTCGCTCCAATCTTCGACATGGACCCCATATAAATATACTCAAATTTGGTTTAAATATTATATATCAAATTAGTTGAACCTAAGAAATAGGGTCTCTCAAGGCATATTGAGAGTATCGGATAGTGGGTCCAGACCGACTATAATTTACTTACTTGCTTTTCTTTCAAAAGTACCCTTTTTTATAAACGTACAATTTATACAAAAATTATCTTTTACAGAAATGTGCCTTATTGTAGAAAAGTGCTTTGCAAAAAAAAAAAAAGAAAATACCTTCTATAAAAATTAACTTTTGTAAAAAAGGACCCTTTATAAAAAAGTACCTATTATGAAAAAGTAACATGTATAAAAATGTACCTTCAATAAAAATGTACTTTCATTAAAAGTTCCTTCTATAAAAATGTACTTTGATAAAAAAAAAATACCTTTTATGAAAAAGTACCTTTTTTAAGAAAGAACCTTTACAGAAAAGTACCTTTTATAAAAAAGCGCCTTTTTGTAAAAAAGGATATTTAATTAAAAAAACCTTTCATAAAAAAGTAACTTTTAAAAAGAACTACCTTTTACAAAAAGTGTCTTTTATACAAAATTAACTTTTGTAAAAAAGTGCCTTTTATAAAAACTTACATTTTATAAGAAAGTTTTTTTTTACAGAAAAGTGCCTTTTTATAAAAAAAGTACTTTTCATAAAAAAGGTCATTCTATAAAAATGTACATCTATCAAAAGTAACTTTTTTAATAAATTACCATTTAAAGCACCTTTTATAGAGAAGATTATTTCATATAGAATTGCCTTTTATAAAAAAGTAAGTTTTATAAGAAAGTACCATTTATAAGAAAGTAGCTTTTGTAAAAAGTATCTTTTACAAAAAAATTCCTATTGTACAAAAGTAACTTTTATAAAACAAATATTATAAAAAAGTACCTTTTACAAAAAAGTCTCTTCTATAAAAAAGTACATTCATTAAAAAGGTACATTTTATTAAAAAAGTACTTTTTAAAAAAATCACCTTTTTTAATGAAAAATTTTTATCAAAACATTCAAGTATTTTGAAATGTACTGTAGTTTTTCCCCTACAAACTAAGATCTGAAATTCTCACCTTAGATAGTAGCAGGTAGGACTCAGCCAGGAAACTAATCTGCGACCTTCCGGTTTCAGAGTTTATATCTAAGTTTTTCTACCAATTTTCATGGTTATTAGTGTATGCCTAACATGCTATTGAAAAGCTTTATATTTTCAAGTCTTATAAATAATAAAAAAAAAACCAGCTAACCGGCTTTCATAGTTTTCCACAATTTTAAAACCAGTTTTGCTTGCTGAATTTTGTTTGATTTCAATAGTTAACATTGGCTTTAAGTTTAGTTATGATTATGTTATGTGTGTGTATAAACTTTGAGTTTTCTTGAAAATTTAAGCGCAAAATTGTAGTAATGCTGTGATTATAATTTTAAGTACTCAATGGTTGTCGCAGTTGTCTTACTTACTTCTCACTATATATCAGTAAATTTTCATTATAATTATCCTTAATATCCTTCAGCATTGTGACCGTGTTGTTGTGAGACTATTTCTCATAAATTATTTAAATGATCTCAACACAGATATAAATGATGGTGACAGTAATACCACTCGAACGACAAACTAAAGTTTTTAGAACAATAGTTGTTGATTGTGTATCGAACAAGGTTAATTAGAATTCATGTACCAATGTATAGAATTTTCCACAAAAGCAACAAGTTTGAATTTTATTATTAAACACTTTTTTATTATACAAAATTTAATTATTTTAAGGCACTTTGATAATTACTTTGTTTTTTCTTATAACTTTCTTTTATTTATTTTTTGATTTTATATAAAAAAAAAAATTTTTTCTCTCGTTGTGTGAAATTTTCCTTACTTAACTACGCAAAATATATATAAAAACTAACTTGTAGATGAAAATTGTTTAACTACATAACATGTTGGTTTGTTTGAATTCGATTTGGCTTAGTTGTTGCTTGTTATGTTGGTGTTTCTGTCTGGCATGTACATCTGAGTGGTTTTGGTTGTGTTGTTGAAAACTTTGCTTTCATGTATCGTTTTTGTTGTTTTTTTTTTGTGTGAAAATTGCGGTAACGGTGCTGCCAGATGTTATAATTTGTAATTCGCTTTATTACTAAATTTTCTAAAATTACTATACAAAATTTTCGTGAATATATATTTTGGCAAATTTTTTTAAAGAAGTTTCTACATCGACATGCTACAAGTTAGAGATATTTAGTGTATTAGTGTATACATAATAATTTTTAGTTTCACATTATTTCATTGCTTCTTGAAAATCCAAATTAAATGAAAAGTGAAAGAGTCAGTTTATTTAAGTTTCAGTTTCAAGCTTCATTTTAATGGTGGTATGATATTGAAAGAAAAATTTGTTAGTGAGTACTTGATAATGGACATGTAAAGCTAACGAAAACGATGTTGTACCAATTGAAATAGGTTTTGACATATATTTTTGCCGCCAAATTATCGATATTTAGTTAAAGCTATAAATATTTCGTTTTAAGTTCAATTTTCATTTGTTCCCAAAAAAGTTACCGAGTTCCCCCTTTGTAACTTAGAATATATTTCCGATCAAGTTTGTTTAAAATAGCCAAATAAGCCAGTAAGCATCACAAGTCCCCAGTAGTGTTTTGTCAATATTTAACCCCTTGGAAATACCCAAATTTTCTTAAAAAAATGGTATATTTTTTGGCATTTCTTTCTCAAAACGTTACCGATATTCCACTTACAGAGTTTCTATATAAATATATATAAGCTATCTTAAAAAAGAAAATTAAATACAAGACTTTTTTCGAAAAACAACTTTTTTTTTATTTTCACCAAAAAAAATTATTTTTTATGTAAAAATATCTTTCTTAGATCGCTTTGTATTACCAGTTAATCAAAAACAAACACCTTTCAAAAATCATTTCACTGATTTGCTTCAAATACATAAAATAATTCATATATGAACTTTGATCAAAATCGCCAAGATGGCGCGAAATTCTTGCTGTAAAATAAAAATTAAAATGGAGTACATGTATTATTACAAACGTCGTTTCATTTAAATAAATATGAAATAAGTATGCTACAGAGGTTAAAATAAAAATTGTGCAACGTTTGTTAGGGAGCAATAAATTAGCAATATAAAAATTTAAATTGTGACTAATGCATATTTTTTGTTAATTTATAAATCCTGTTATTTCATTCAAAAGTTGTTGAGGCTTAAAAGAGTTGCAATTTTTAGTTAACCCTTTCCTTAATAATCAATGACTTTCCACATAATAAATATCTGAAATATATTTAGCTTAGCTTAACTTACATTATAAAATGAATTATGGAAACTATATATAATCTCGTAGTACCTTTTCAACGAAAATTAAATATTTGAGCCCGAGGTCGGAACCTCTTATTTACAATTTGAAAGATCGAATACAAACATCATTAAGTATAATTTAAATTTATTTGATAATGAGCTTATTTGAAATAAAATATTTAGTTAGCTTTATATAACCTTTTCTATATTATAATACACATTATTTGGCTATAGCAATATTCAGTTAAAGGAATTTTGTAAATGCAAATGAAACAATATTCTATGCGACATTGTTATTGGTTTTTGGGAGACTTTGACGCTACAAACAGTCTGGCATCTGCATAGAAACCATAAAATGGAAACATGGAAATAAACATAGCCATCAGTTACATAAAAACTGAACAGTATTCCTTAATCAAGGGATCAAAATAATACACTGGAAAAAAATATTAAAAATTATATGAAATAGCTTTTCAAAAATATAATGTAAAAAAATTACCCACACGTTTTCACCTATAGCATTTTTTATTGTAATCAAAAAGTTCCTTTTTGTGTATCACACTACCTTATAAAAATGCGTCAATTGTTAAAACTATTTGTAATTGTATTGTTTTCTTCAATATTTTCGACAAAAATGACCAGCAACAACCAAAGTTTACTTGAGTAGTAACTATTTTCTTTTTTTATGTAGTCGCGAAAGTCGCAGTAATAAAATTTTTTATCAACAAGTTTTTTCACAATTTTTTCTTCTTTTTTACGGAAGAAGTTTCACTATTTAGACTTTAGCTCGAATTAGAAAAAAAATCTGGAAAAAAATTTAAAATTTAATAATTAATCAATTTTTTTTTTATTAAATAATATTTTATTTATAAAATTAATAAACATTTCTTAAAAAAGTGAACTTTTGTTTACCTTGTCAAATATATTTAAATTTCTTACCATACAAACCCCTTAGAAGTGCATCTACTACATCAAAAATACGATATGTATCCGGGAAGTGATAACCAAAAAATGAAATTTCTTACGTTAATGGTTATTGGTAGCCAAACATTTTTTGGTTCTATAATATTATTCATAAAAAAAAAATATATATATATATTTTTCATTTATATTGGTTACGGTGACTAAAAAACTCGTACATATATGCAAACAAATATAACTCAGATCAACAAACCCATATTTTTATTTTCATATCAATTATATGTGTTTCTAAATTTTGTACGGTGCCGAACACAATCACGACTGTGTTTCGTTTTAATATTTCGTTATCACGTATTTTTTGTTTCGAACACACAGACTCGAGTGTAGCTTTTATTTTAAGTTCGTGTTCTTGCAAGTGTACTGCTTATAAACAGAACATGTTCTTGAACGCGTACATCTAAAAAATTAAAACATTATCCACTCGCGATCGGAAATATCTGAAACACCCCTATAATTACGACGACAATTGTTTCAAACAAATTTATTAAAAAAATCTAAAATAATTCATTAACAGTTATAAAAAAATAAAAATAAAAAGATAATAATAAAATAGGAAACAGAGAAATTTTATATGTTGTTTATAATTTCGTTTTTTTTCTATCGCGAGTAGATAATGTTTTAATTTTTAGATGCACGCGTTGAAGAACATGTTCTGTTTTTTAAATAAAGCTGCACTCGAATCTGTGTGGTTCATACGTGATTGAATATAAAAATTGCTTTTTTCGACTAATATTAAAATTTGAAAAGTGCCAAAAACGTTTAAAGGGGAAGCGCAAAGTTTTATTCCCATTCGCAGCCTGCATTTCAGAATATAAAAGACGATATTACAGAAGAAAATCTATGGTTATAATCCGAATAATTAGCCATTATACTCGTATTAAAGCAGCAACTATTTAATTTTTCTTTATTCAAAATTTGTTTCAAAGTTATATTTACAAAGTGCAGGTCGGAAATATACGGGTATATAAATTTTGAAAAATTTTTTATAAGTGCACACTAGGGTGGCCTTTAAAAAAAGTATTCAGACTCTCGTTCTCACCCCCCTAGAAACCTGCGAGTAGAAGCAAACTGAGAAATACAAATTTTTGCGTCAATCGAAATCAAAATTTAGAGGTGCCTCAGCGCTACTGAAAACTTCAAGTGTGTTTATATGGGAAAAATATGATTTTTTTTTCAGATTCTACGAAAATTTCATTATACAATTTAATTTTTTCGACAAGTTGTTACATAAATCGATTTCAGTACTAAATTATCTCTTTAGAAAGATACATAGCTTCAAAATCGAATAAAAACTCGCCAAGAAATAGCAAATGCCCCAGACCACTTTTGTGCAAAAAAAAACTAGGTCGTGAAATTTGACAGAAATTTTTTCAACTTCAAGAAATTAATTAAAGCCATTATTGTTTTGGGTCTCTATAACTACAAGCACTTAGACATGAAGTATTGTTTTATTACCACGTTTTTAACCTATTGCGCAATTACACCAAAAATGGAAAATTTTGTTGATAAAATTATGAAAACTCCTTTTTAAAGTTTTAAAAAATTTTCTTAAACAAAATTTCAAAAATTTGACCTGACACTTTAAAGTTTGGTTAAATATATGTTGGATATTAACTGTGTGCATTCTTAAGAAAATTCATTGCTCAGAATTTTTTTACAAGGATTTTCCTTTTGCGGATTTAGAGAAAAATAAGAATTTTGTGAAATATTCTATAAATGTACTCTTTCCAAATACTTTGTATCAAAAATTCATCATCATTTTATCCTAGCAGCCGAGGGTTTCGGAAAAAAATAATATGACCCCATTAACCCTTTTGGAATTGGGGTCACATTTGACCCCAAGCTAATAAAAGACAATTTATTCAAAAATTCAAATATTTTGTAAGCGCTGTTGAATTTTTAGATGTGACACCTAAAATATAATAACGAAATGTGTAGAACTGCCGTTCCTAAACTTGGGATAAATCGGAGAACGTTAACCCATTATTTGCCAAGACCAGCTTTGGATTTTAAGATATTTTTAAATAAAAATTACTGAAAACGAGATTTTCTATTAAATTCGATGAAACCACTATTTAGAATTTAAGAAAAATAATTCGGTTCATTTTTATTTATTTAACCCCTCAGTGCTCCTGAGATCACAATAATCCATTGTGATACATCTTTGCTGCCATTATCTGCCTATTGCTCGCGAATATAAACCAAAACAACTTTTAACCAATTTTGTTATAAAATTACTTTGTGTATATAAACTATCTATATTTTTCTACATATTTCATGCATCTCATCTGAAAATTCATCAGCACTTACAAAATATCTGAATTTTTGAATAAATTGTCTTATATTAGATTGGGGTCATATGTGACCCCAATTCAAAAAGGGTTAATGGGATCAAACACACTCGAAATTTTCAATCGCGTTGAGGCACGACTAAACGTTTTTTGATTGGCCCAAAGCTTTGTATTTCTCAGTTTTTCTGCTATCCGCATATTTCTAGGGGGTGAGACAGAGAGTTTGAACACTTTTTTCCCTCCACTCATATATATATATGCTTTTATTAGCTATATTGAAACTGGTGGTAGTCGAAGCATGTTCAGACCTAGCACTCATACGATCTAGACTTTTATATATGTATATCGTAATGAAATTTGGTTTGTAAATGTTTACTGTATCAATAAATCTTCCTTCTTAAAATAAAGAGTAAATTACTAACTTTGGTCATAGTTCCCATACAAAGCTGCTCTCGATCTTTCTAATTACTTACAAGTATAACGACTTTCTCCATATATATATATTTTTTATTTGAGAATTTTGTTTTTAAAATACGTTAGCGATAAAAGAACATAAAACATTATAAATTTTCGTCTTCGATATTTCTTGTCTTCGATATTTCGGTATTTTTGTCTTAAATCGACATAAATTGCCAAAAGATCCAAATTATCATATAGATCTCAATCAAATTGGGTTTGTATGTGTTTATTATATCCATTAATTAGTGATCCAGAAATAATCCCTATAGGACATTTCTTAGTCATAGGCCCCATATAGAGCTGCTTTCCGATCTTCACTTAAATCTATAAAAAAACAAAAATGTTGTACAGATTTTTCTCAACTTTGGGTTGTATATATGTATTTCTTTTAAAAATGTAAATGACTTTACCAAATATGGTCAGGATCGATCCATTTCTTGACCTAGTCCCCTCATATCTGCAGCCAAAAGAATTAATAACAATGCCACTCAAATTTGGTTTATGCTTATTTTCTATTTCGAATTAGTTGCACCGAAGAGATAGGGTCTACAAACCATGGTATAGGGTATCGTATAGTCGGTCCAGACCGACTATAATTTCTTACTTGTTGTTATTAAAATTTGGATTTTATTGGAAAAATCTATTTTCTGCTCATTGCACTTATAATTCTAAATTCATTTCAAAATAATTAATATCTGCAGATTACGCCATCACTCAACTTTCAACTTAAAAAAAACTGATTTCCATATGTATGATATTTATACCCTATACCACTATGTGGTTTGGGTATAATGACTTTGTGCTGCTGTTTGTAACAACCAAAAATATTTGACCTACACCCATCTTTAATTATACCGATCGAATCAGAATCACTATCTGATTCGATTTAACGATGTCCGTCCGTCCGTCCGTCCGTCTGTGTGTCCATGTAAAGCTTGTAATCAAACTGCAGGTCGCAAATATGAATATGTTTTGATGAAATTTGGTATGTAAGCTTTTATCGACCATGGGATGAACGCTATTGAAATTGGTGAGAATCGGTCCATGTTCAGACCTAGCCCCCATACAAATGACCCCTATGAAATCAACATATATTGCCATAAGATCCAAGTTATCATACAAATCTTAGTCAAATTGGGTTTGTATGTATATATTACATCCATTAATCAGTAGTCCAGAAATGATCCCTATTGGACAACTCTTAGTCATAGGCCTCATATAGAGCTATTTCCCGATCTTCACTTAAATCTATCAAAAAACAAAAATATTGCACTGATTCTTCTCAAATTTTGTTTGTATATATTTTTGCAAAATACAAGAGACTTTACCAAACATGGTCAGGATCTGTTCATTTTTGGGCCTAGTCCCCATTTAGATATAGCATCCGATATGAACTTTTTCATATCTGCAACCAAAAAAATTAATAAAAATCCCACTCAAATTAGGTTTATGCTTATTTTCTATATCCAGTAAGTTGGGCCAGAGAGATAGGGTATATAAACGCATGGTATAGGCTATCGTATAGTCGGTCTAGACCGACTATAATTTTCTTACTTGTTTTATTTAACTTGGTCCTTTCAATTTCATTTAGAGTACATTCAATTGGCTGCATTTTAAATAACTTTTTCGATCATCTCGGGCGGTAAACTAATGATTTCGGCTCGAATTTTTGCCTTGAGTTCGTCAATGGGCATAGGCTTTTTGGCGTATGCTTTCTTTTTCAATGATTAAACAGAAAAAAGTCCGGAGAGTTCAGATCTGGGGTCGAAAAGTCGCATTCGTTATCGAAATTTTTTGACCGAAACTATTTTATTTTCCAAAATAAAATATTAAGAATAACTTTTCTCTGTCACAGCTAACGAGTTATGGTTCATAGTTAATAGCAAAAGTGAAATGAGGTCTGACGTTTGTCCGTCTTATTTATATAATAAAGCAGAATATTGAATTTCGTTTGATTTTACTCGATACGGAATGCGGCGATTAGTCCCCTGGAGATCTGGGTGCCCAGTCAATTTCAACTTTTTGGAATATCGCAAATCCAGTGATTTTATGTTGCGGAAACTGCATTGTTTGATTTTCAGTATGGCATGGTTGACCATCTTATTGAAATCAATAACGCATTTTCAGGTAGCCATAATGAGCCAACAGTCACCGACATCTTTTTCCATCGACAGATTCGTTATCTCTGAAAAAAAATTTAAACAACGTGTCCATAAAATTTTTTGCTACGATCTTCGTCTTCATGTCGCAATAAAAAAATCAAGAGAATTGCGATCGGTTTAAAAATACTGTACCATAACCTATAGCTTGCCTTTCAAGAGAGAGTCTTGGATCCAACTTTGATGCAGTAATAACTAGATATAGAAAATAATCATAAACCAGGTTTTAATGGTATAGCTATCCATTTGCGGTGCGTTTATAGGAAGGAGTTTATATCTGATGTTATTTTTATATAGGACCGTGGTCAAAAAATGGACCTATCATGACCATTAGGGTGGCCCTTCATTATATGGAGGGGAAAAAAGTGTTCAAACTCTCTGTCGCTCCCCCTATAAATATGCGAATAGCAAAAAAAAAACTGAGAAATACAAAGTTTTGGGCCAATCAAAAAACATTTAAATGTGGCTCAACGTGATTGAATATTTCAAGTGTGTTTATATGGGGAAAATATGACTTTATTTTCAGATTTTACGAAAATTCCGTTCTATAGTTTAACTTTTCCGACAAATTGTGATATAGTTCAGGATCAGTATTAAATTGTCTTTTCAAAATGCAAATAGCAAATGCCCCAGACCACTTTTGTGCCAAAAAAAAGTGGGTCAACTTTGAGAAATTGATTAAAGCCATAATTTTTTTTGGTCTCTAAACTTATAAGTACTCAGATATGAATTGCTCTTTTTTACCACGTTTTTAAGCTATTGCGCATTGATACCGAATATGGAAAATGTTTTTGATAAAATTTTGGAAACTCCTTTTTCAAGTTTTAAAAAATTTTCTTAAAACAAAAAGGATCTGGCATTTTAAGGTTTTGTTAAATGCATATTACGGATTAACTGTGTGAATTTTTAAGTAAGTCCCTACTCCAGAATTTTTTTGACAAAGATTTTATTTTTGGGGATTTCGAGAAAAATGGGATTTTTTGTAAAATGTTCTGTAAATGTACTCTTTGGAAAAAATGACATGACCCCATTAACCCTTTTGGAATTGCGGTCACATATGACCCCAATCTAATAAAAGACAATTTATTAAAAAATTTCTAATATTTTGTAAGTGCTGTTGAATTTTAAATGGGATGCTTAAAATATAAAAACCGTATGTGTAGAACTTCCATTCCTAAAATTTGGGATGTATCCGAGAACGTTAACCCATTATTTGCCAAGGCCAGCTTTGAACTTTAAGATATTTTTAAATCAAAATTACCGAAAACGGGTTTTTCTTTTAAACTCGGTGAACCCACTATTTAGAATTAAGAAAAATAATTCGGTTAACTTTTATTTATTTAACCCTTCAATGCTCCTGAGATCAAAATAATCCTTTGTGATATATCTTTGCTGCAATTATCTGCTTATTGCTCGCGAATATAAATTAAAATAACTTTTAACCAATTTTGTTATAAAATTACTTTATGTATAAAAACTATCTTTATTTTTCTAAATAAAATAAGAAGGTTGTTGAACTATAACTCAACAATGTGAAACATTGGTTTAACGCCTATTTTAGCTAATATGAATGTGATGTGTAATGTGAATGTGAACGCTAAATTTGATGATATTTTCAGAAGAAATTACTGTCAAGCGACACGTGCTCCTAAGATACCGTTATAATGAGATTCACTTTACTTTGTGTAGTCCTTCATTAGCTTTGGGTCATTTGTGGGTCTTCTTATTTTATTTAGAAAAAAGAAATCTATCCAATACTTTTGTTTTTTGATAAATAAAAGTGAAGATCGGTAAATAAGTTTCTATGGGGCCTATGGTTAAAAATCATACTACAGGTTTAATTTTTGAGCTACTGATAAGTGGGTACAATACAAATATATACACTAAATTATATCGGTGTGTATGATAATCTGGATCTTACAATCATTTTAATTTGTCTGATAGGGGTTATTTGTTTGGGTGCTCCGTTTTTCTGAGGATGCTCCGCTTTTCACCAGTTTCAATTGCGTTCATCCTGTATAATCTTACTTATATACCAAAATTAATATTTCATATTTAAATATTCATATTTGCGACATGCGGACGGACGTCGCTTAATTGATTCAGAAAGTAAACTATTTTTGGTTTTTATAAACATCAGCCCAAACTCAATATACTTTGACCATATTGTGGAATAAAGTAGAAAAAAATAGTCACACTCAACTGCAGTCATTTTTTATTTTTTGTTGAATATTAAAATTAAAATTTTTAAACAAAATCAATTTTAAAGATTGAGTTAGAAATTAATTAGGCTCACGATCACATATTTTTACTTTAACCAAAGCAAAAAGCATTGACATATTTGTTTGAAAAATTGGTCTATATAAAGCTGTTTCAGGTCAAGTCACCAACCCTCATCAGTAACCAAAAGCAAGAGGAATATCGGAATACCTGTGACCGAAAAGAGCTCGATGTTTTTATTGTTTCGAAAAGTAAAAGCTAAATCAGATCAGAAAACGTAGTTTCTATATAGTAAAACATTTAAGAATTGGGGGCCATATTTTGCCCCCAAAAACTATAATCAAGTTTTATAAAGCAATGCCTGCTCTGTAATAAACGACTATGATTTGACATCATTTTATTACGAAAAAGAAGCTCTTGAATTGCATGCAGAAAATAATATACTTCTTACTGCAGGAGGGGCTAATCCATCAAACTGCCCTGTAAAACGAAAGATGAATGGACCAAAAACCGCATCCCAAGACTTGGCTGATTTTAAACACAGATTTCAAAACAATATCGGAACCAATATTAAAATCCTTAATAGGAGGAAAATGTTGATAACTTTATATTATATAGTGCATATTCTTGAAAACAAAAATATGTGTTTGATATTTTTTTTAATCAAATAGTAAAATTTCTATTCAACAAAATGCGTGTGCACTTTCTATCAATCTCACTCATTAGTAACTAAAATAAAAGATTAATCAAATTTTAATTGTTGTTTACTATTAAATGAAAGTTACATTCGTTTTTTCTTTTGTAACTTATTATTATAAATTAGTTATACATAAATCAAATGATCCAAAATTAATGAATATACATACTAACCAATTTTATTAAGATGTGCATGATTGTCTCGCTCTTAGGGTAATTCAAAGCCAACTCATAGGGTACATTTTAATGGAGGCCTGAAAATATTTTATACAAACTAACAGCGATTGATTAAATTGATCAATTATTAAATTTTAATATTCTAATATTTAATATTCTGTTTAATGAATAATTTCTGTGTATATTTCTAACTTATTACTTAGTCGTTGTTGAGTTTTTATTTCTCACTCAAAAAAAAAAAAAAAAATATGAGGGGAATTTGTTTATATATCTTTTAAAGCGCATGCCATATGGAGATACTGATTTTATATTTCGTTTTGTTTGGTTTACAGTATTCTAATATTATAATGATAATTCAAGTAAATTTTTACTCAAAGAATTATTTTTAAAGAATACCAATCAGATAGGTCAACAACAGATTATAAAATTTATATTTGTAACAAAAAGTGGAAACCATACAAAACAAAAATGCTGTATTTAATAAATGACATGTACTTTTATGGAGGGAAATAACTGACATGATTTATAACATGAAACGTTTAAAATTTGTGTGCAAAAATTTGATGTGAATTTAAGTTTAAACATTGCATTTTATGAAACGAATTATACGATTATCATTTAGTAATCTATATATTAATGCGTGAGGGTAAATTTTAGTTCCCTTTTTAAGCAATATGCGGGCATGGAGGAGAGTGAAAGTTGTCATTGTTATAGTTCATATGGAGAAAAAGCTTAGAATGATAAAATTAATTATCTATGTCGCTAATGCTGCGATTATTTTTTCTAAACATCTGCTCAAATCCTTAAATATGATGGTGCTACATATAAATTTTTCTTTAAAATGGTCCCCAGAAATTTTAAAGAGAATTGTTTTGTAAATGATCAAACCCAAAATTCTTCAAAGCCATTCGGAATATAACTTGCTGTAATATTAATATCGCGATTTTGTATAGAATTGTAATCATAATTGTTATAGATAAAATTTTCTCCAATAAAGCTAACATTTTATTATTTTTTGGTTACGAAAAGGCCCAAACAATTCCACTTCAAGTGATCTGGAGAATTTCGTGACGTGTTAGTTATTTGTTGAAAGATAAACCCTAAATGGTACGAATATATTAAATTTTTACTTTTTTTTTCGATTTACTTGCAGCAAAGTGAAAAATATTTTAAATTTTGCTGGGAACATAAAAAAAACTTTATTTATAAGTAGAATGCCCTGTTGTGTTGCGATACGACTTTTTTTAAATTTATTTATTTTATTAGTCTATAGAGATATAATCCCTACAGACTATTTAACATTAATAAGTTTGTAAATAAATATAAAATTAAATTTAAAATGAAATAATTTAAAATTAGCTACAGCAAAACTAAAAATTTATTACATATGGTTTAGATAAAGTATAATATTTAAAATTTAAACTTTTTTGAAAGTCAATGATATTATAAAGTTGGTTAAATTCAACAAAGCCTCGACGAAGAGGATCAGAGTTAGCATAATTTGTGCGAAAACATTTTACAATCAGGAACTTGAAATAACGTGATGTGCGCTGTGAAGTACTTATATTGATTCTGCTGAGGAGAAATTGGGAGTTTAAATTACCATGAATCAGATTGAACAGAAAGGTTACATTTAACATTTTTCTTCGACTTTTAAGCGTAGAAAGCTTAATCAGAGCGAGACGGTTTCTATAAGAGGGTAATTACATATTTGGAACCCAGCCAAGTCCCCGAATGCAAAATATTAAGAAATGTTTTTGAACGGATTCAATTGTGTTAGAACGTAAAGTGTCCCAAACTACAGATCCATATTCTAGAAAAGGTCTTAATAGTGTAGTGAAAAGTTGTTTTGAAAATTTTATTTTGAAAATTTTTATTTTGGCCGATTTTGATTTTTCACGATTTTCGGTTGTTGGCGATTTTTGAATTTCTCGATTCCGCCCATATGTTCCACGACTACCAACATTGGAAATTAATATAGTTTTCAAAAGTTTCAAAACTGTCGCTTTCGTAGTACTTCAAATTTTTTTGAAAAGTTTTATCGGACTATCCACATTAATATCTGACGGACTCGTGCAAAGTATCTAGGCTGTCCTTTTATAGCATTATATGATATTATATATTTATATATATTTACTTTGTATGCCCAAAGTCCCAAGGCTCTCACAGTACTCCAGATATATGACATTTTATATTTGCTTTGTATGGGAGGTGCCACGCCCATTGGTTCGAAACCGCCCTTTTTGTCCAACTACACATAGTATTCGTTATTTATAATAGTGAATTAATACTTTGTATGGGTGGTGCCACGTCCACTGCTCCGATCACGCTCATTTTCAGCATGGCTACTAACATAAATAATAGGCGGCATCACACAAAGTGCCAAAGCTCTCTCTGTCATAGTACTCAGTATATATGATATTAAAAGTTCACTTTATATGGGAACTGCCATGCCCACCAAAAATATGAAAACACTATAGCCTATGTATATTAGTATCTTATATTCTTATCTTATATATTAAAAGAATTTATGAATAAACTTTGCATTCAACATTTTTTCAATATTTTTCTTCTCTCAAGCCTCTATAACTAGAGTTCTAGTTAATTAACGTAGGCTGTTGGTGTAGGCCTAAGAACACTCAGTGGATCAAGCTCCTTCTTTTGAGCTATTAACTGCTTAAATTCGTTGGGTTTGAGAAAAGTTATGCGTGGAGAATCAACTTTACTTTTACTGTACGTTAACTTCTCTTGGCGAATTCGTTGGGTTTGAGGAAAGTTATGCGTGGACAATCAACTTTACTTTTACTGTATTAACTTCTCTTGGCAAATTTTGTTATTATATTATAAAAATTAATAAAATATAATATAATGCTGCGGAGCAGCAGGGGTCCTCTAGCAGATTTATAAAAAAAATTAGTAAATTATAATCGGTTTAGATCGACTATGTGATATCCCATGCCATGCGCTCAGTAAATTAGTCTTAGGTCCAATAACTTGGGTATAGAAAATAAGCATGGAACAAATTTGAATGGAATTTTTATTATTTTCCGTTTCTGCAGATCTTAAAAAGTTCATATCGAAAAATGGACCTGACGCTATTTGACAGTCACTTATTTTTTGCAAAAACATTTACAAACCAAATTTGAGAAAAATCTGTGCAATATATTCGTTTTTGATAGCTTTAAGAGAAAATCGAAAAGCAGCTTTATAGGGGGCTATGACTAAGAATAATTCTATAGCGTTTATTTTAGGATTTGGCCGAGATCTATATTATAATTTGGATATAATTTGGCAAGTCAAACAGAAAGTGATTCTAAGACCCAGTTTTTAAGATATCAGTAAACCTAGTTTTGTTAAACCCAGAATTTATTCATCAATTCCTTTATGGATTTGGACATGGCTGAAAAAATTAATTCTCGGTTTAACTAAACTAAGTTTAACTGACATCTCAAAAACTGGGCCTAAGTCAATCGGTATAATAAAACATGGGCGTGGGTTCAATATTTTTGGTATTTACAAATATCATCACAAACTCAATATACCCTGACCACATTGTAGTATAGGGTATAAAAATAAATAAACATCATCTTAGAGTTTTACACCATATATCACTATGTGAACATGGTACAATAAGGTTGAACCGATGCTTGTAACTATCACAAATATTTGACCTAGACACATTTTTTATTATAGCGATCAGAATCAGAATTACTATGTGATTTTGTTTGTGTGTCCGTCCATCCGTCAATCCGTCTATCTCTCGGTCTGTCTATGTAGTCAAACTAAAACATGAATATATTTTTATTAAATTTGGCATATCTATCGGCCATAGGACGATCACAGTTAAATTGGTGAAAATGGGTGCAGGTTCAGACTTAGCACCCATCTATTAAACCGACTTAAATTGTTGTAAGATCCAGTTTATTATATTTATATTGGTAAAATTTGGTGTACTTGTGTCTATTATACCCTCTAATCGGAAGTCCAAAACTACAGCCCGTTGGACTATTTTAGTCACAGTTCCTATATAAAAGCTGATTCCCAATCTTCACTTAATTCTATAAAAAAACAAAAATATTGAAAAGATTTTTTGAAAATTTGGTGTATACAGGTGGGCCCAAAGTCACCATGGGGTTTAAAAATTTAATAGCTTTTTCATTTATTCTTTTTATTTTTATTTTTCAACATACAAAATGTGGGCAGTGTCTCCATCCGGTTAAAGCCACATCTCATAAACCGATACAGTTCTCCATTTACGGTTACAGCACTTCCGTCTTCATTTTCGAAGAAGTTGAATTCAGAAATGAAATAATTGAAATTTAACTGCAAAATTTAGATATTGCCGGTGATGTACGGGTTTTAAGTCTTGCACAAATGGCTCCTTATATGCGAACAACATTAAATCTATTTTTTTAATGCGCCGCATTGTCGTACCAGACATTCCCAGCTGAGCACTGCGCCTTCTGGTAATATAATATAGTGCGAATTCAACGTGGTCTACAAATCTCTGACGGTGCTATGCTGGTGGGGACGATCAACATTCGGTGAAACTCTGACGGTAAAATGGCGACGAAATGCTCTTTACGTTCAAATAGTGCACTCAGTTACAGTCTGATCAAAGTTGAATCCCAAACTTTTTCTACACTTGATATAGGGTATCATATAATCTGTTTAGACTGACTATAATCTTCTCACTTTTGTTTTCTCTCTTCGATAACTAATTATCTAGTGAATGTAACTTGACTTGCTTTAACAATATTGGAACGGGTTTTGTTTACAGGTAGTCGTACTTTAAGAAAAACTTTTTTGTTAAAATATATTTGAAAATTTTTCATGAAAAATTAAAAAAGAATTACATTTTGGCGCGGGTTCATTCTTGAATTGCTGACCCGGATCACAATATTTTTTTCATAAATCATTATTGTTGGGACCATTCTTAGTTTTTACAAAAAAAAAAACACAAATATTTTCATAAGAATTTTTTATAGTTTTTTTATATTAAAAAGTTATGAGAGGATGCAACTTAAAAAAATCGGCGACAGCGGGATATTTGGTTGGTTCCGAAGAAAAGAACTTCCAAAAACAGCATAACGTAAAATTTATTTTTATGATCGATTAATCTACATAACGAGCCTTATTTGCGATTATATTGTAAGCGACAATAGATAAATTTTACATGAGAGGCTTTTTATTATTTTTTCGATAAGCAGTGCAATAATTTATTTGGATTTAAATGGGCAACAATATTATTAAATGCTAGCTTCATAACAAGTCCATTAATGTTTTGCATTCATTATTGTTTAAAGGTAAAATGGCGTTTACGATACCTTACGCAAGTAATCTAAGGGTCAACTGTCCATGGTATTGGCGGTTACGATAATTCTTATACTGTATAATAAGATATTAAAAAAAATTAATTGAATTTCATGTCAGTTCATTTGCATTTATTCGTTGTGATATCGCTCAGAAATTATACATTTCTCACAAAGTTTAAACTGTTTCTCTTATTTTGCTTTAGAAATTTTTAGTTTTTCTTTGTAAAGTTGTTTAGGTCCAGTTTCTTAAATATTAGAACGCCGTTTTTTTAAAAATAAAGCACTCGTAATAATCGCCTGGGTTTCAGTAGCCGTAACATAATTTTATGTGAGGTTTAGTTTTGTTGAATTGTGCAGATCGCGAACTGTTTAACTTTATTTTATATGTAGAAAGCAGAAATACTTGAGAGAATAACTTCCAATCTCGGACGTTTTTGGCCTTGCGTGTGAGTTACGTAATAAAGCTACCCATTCCATATGGTTTTTCTTTTGATAAAAGATTTTATTGTACTATGTACCGAATCAACTGGCATCATGGTGTACCATTACAGCTTCATTTGCCGTCTGTTTCGCTTCGTAAGAAGCAGTACCCAAATGGAAATCTTTTACAAAAACTTTTCTAAACACTGCCAAACTCATTAACTGTGTTTCTTGATTATTACGATGCAAGTTTCTTTATATAATGCATATACGGTCGGTATATTACGAAACCCTTGTGGCAAATAAAGATTTTGGCTTTTATTGCGGCAGTAGTGTGACGGTACAGCTGATAAGTTTTCAATAAACTTTTCTTGTCGACGCGCTTTTGTTTTTTTTTTCCTTGAAACTTTATAAAGTAGTTTTAAGATTGTTTTCGTAACAGGCTTAAAACTCACCGTTCCTCCTCCGAGCAGTCAGCATAAGCATTACCGCCCCCGGCAAGGATTAGGCTCACCGAGACAAGCTTCCTCTTCAACTATTGAACAACTAACAGTGTCGCTATATTCAACAAGCTATTAAATATTAAAAATTACTACTAAAGAACTTATAACGCTATCTTCAGTTATTAATGTACCTTTGACTATAAAAAATTCATTCTGAAAAGTATTTCTTTACAACAAAACACTTCTGTTTCATTATTAATTTGAGTAAAGTTCTACACTCACAGTGTCGCTTATGATAAAATTGCCTCTACGTGAAAATGTAAACAAGGCAAACGATAAAATTCATTTTGCTTTTTCTACCTTATGAATTTGTAGGACGTTTGTAGGACTTATAATCTGTTTGCAATAAGAAACTATATTTCGATGAATTGTCGCTTACGATATAATCGCAAATAGGGCTCGATAAATTCTTCGAATGATGCCTTATTTTGCCATTTAAAATTACTCGGGAATTAATTCTATGATTAACCCATTTCCTACCAAAATTAAACAAGCAATATTATTTGATTATTAATGTATATATATTTCTTAATAAAAAAATCTTAATCTTTGCATGGCTCACTTTAAATGTGTGATTGTTATTCATTAGTTGTTATCAATAAATTCGCTGTTTTCGAACTTAGAAATTATAAGTTGAATAAATAAAACTAGAAAAAGTTTTTTTCTTAAATGTTATAATATCAACATATATTTGTTGTTTTACAAAGAATTAAAAAAAAAAACATAGGAGTACACGGACGAAGATGATTTGAATAAACACCATAGGAAGTAATAATACCCTGTATTTTGTAATATTATTGCTCATATTATTTAAAGAGAGCAATAGTGTAGTTGTTAAGAGAGCTGAAGGTATACTTTGTATTTAACAAAAAGTTGAATTTTATACAGAATTTAAGCCAAAAATGCATTTATTGAAAAATGGCCCAAAAACAAAATATACTGATTTTTCAGTTCTAAAGGAAATTCAGTTAGGTAATATTATTTCTTTGTTATTATTTTACTTTAAAATTTTTTGTTTATACGCACTTGAATTACATACGTACGACCCAAAGCATTGTACAAAGTTTAGTGTAATATAAATTTCCTTCTTAACATATAAGTGTGAATTAATTTGGATTTTTATTCACAATAATTTTTATTGTACCCACTAAGAGCTCATCCTAACTGTATGCTTTAAAAATGCTGTGTATGGTTTGGTATATATGTATGTATATAAATTTGTAAATATAAGTGCTGCCAATCAGCTGAGCCAACTCTTTCCAAGCAGAAAGCGAAACCCGTATACCACATGCGATTAAGTCGAATGAAACTAAAAGCGCTAAAAAGTGTGCGAAGTTAGCCCTCCATATTTAGAAATACAATTTTTTGAAGATTGTTCTGAATTTTTCTAGGATTGTTCTACAATGTTCCAAAACGATGAGTTTCTAAAATTTGTACTGGAAAATCGAAAAAATGAATTTTAAGCTTTGCTCAACACTTTTGAAAAAAAAAAAAAAATTTGGCGGTTATTCTATGTTATTCTAGTTGTTCTAAACATTCTTCTAAAATAGATATGTCGCAAACCGTAACGTACGCATATGAGAACGGAAAAATTTTTTCCGCGATATCAACGTTTTTAAACGATATCAATATTTTTATGCAACACAAATTTAACGTACAGATTCCAAAATTTCTTTTATACAAGGTATCCTGAATGGCACCTCATTGTAAAATATATATAGTTATTACAAAAAAAAAAAAAAACATAAAAACAAAAAAAAACATAAAATATACCAAAATCACAAAAAAAAAAAAAAAAAAACAAAAAAATAGAAAAATCACAAAAAACAAAGAAAACATAAAATATACAAAAATCACCAAAAAAACAAAAAACAAAATACGTTACGGGTTGCGACATATCTATTTTGGAACAATGTTTAGAACAACTAGAACAACCGCCAAAATGTTTTTCCAAAAGTGGGGGGACAAAGCTTAAAATTCGTTTTTTTCGATTTACCGGTACAAATTACATTTTAGAAACTCATCGTTTTGGAACATTGTAGAACAATCCGAGAAAAATTCAGAACAATCTTCAATTAATTGTATTTCCAAAAATGGGGGGGCTAACTTCTCACACTTCTAAAAAGTGCTAGTTTTATTGATGATTGATATTGATATTATATCCTATACCACTATGTGGTTTGTGTATAATGACTTTGGGCTGCTGTTTGTAACTACCAAAAATATTTGACCTAGACCCATCTTTTATTATACCGATCGACTCAGAATCACTTTCTGATTCAGAATCACTTTCTAAGTCGATTTAGCAATGTCCGTCCGTTCGTCTGTTCGTCTGTCCGTCTGTCCGTCCGTCTATCTGTCCGTCCGTCCTTTTAATCAAACTACAGGTCGCTAATATAAATATATTTTGATGAAATTTGGTATATAAGCTTTTACCTGCCATAGGATGAACGGTGTTGAAATTGGTGAAACTCGGCCCATGTTGAGACATAGTCCCCATACAAATAATCCCTATCGAAATAAATTGCCAAAAGGTTCAAATTATCATATAGATCTCAGTCAAATTGGGTTTGTATGTGTTTATTATTTCCATTAATCAGTATTCCAAAACTAATACCTATAGGACAATTCTTAGTCATAGGCCCCATATAAAGCTGCTTTCCGATCTTCACTTAAATCTATCAAAAAACAGAAATATTGCACAGATTTTTCTCAAATTTGGTTTGTAAATATTTTTTTAAAATACAGGTTACTTTGCCAAATATGGTCAGGATCGGTCCGTATTTCGACCTAGTCTCCATATAAATATAGCATGCGATATGAATTTTTTCTTATCTGCAGCCAAAAAAATTAATAACAATGCCACTCAAATTTGGTTTATGCTTATCTTCTATATCGAATTAGTTGGACCGTAGAGGTAGGGTCTCCAAACCATTATATAGGGCATCGTATAGTCGGTCTATACCGACTATAATTTCTTACTTAATTTTTTCTTTATTTAATATATATAATATTAGGGTGATGAAACTGTAGGGGGCCGAAAAACTTCCATCTCACAATTCTGGTACTATGGGCCATAACAAGTATATTTGCCCAAAGAACCATACGCTAAAAGCATTTTCGAGCCTGGCAAAATTTTGATGAAGATATTTTCATGATATTTTCCATAAAACTCATTCAAATATAAAAACAAAATGATTTAAAATATGTATACCGTGTGTTTTTGGGTCGGGAAATCCATTACTTACATTTATTTTTATTTTTAACAGCCACCAGGGGGCGTTTTAGTGCATTTTTGTGGATTTTTTCACTTTTTTGGGGGAAAGTTGAAGAAATTTTTGCACGAATCCACGAATCTTTGACATTCCCATATTTACAATAGCTCAAAATATTCAGCGCTGACAATTATGTGGGGTTCCCATATATACCTTCATTCAATTTAAGTGAAAAAAGTTGAGTTTTTTATTTACTCTTTGAATGAACAAATATAAAAAACGAATTTTTTTACTTAGATTGAGGTCAAGTGACACAACCGATGTCTTCCGATCGGGTTGAAATTTGTACCAAGCTTAGAGGTATTGGATAGTTGTTCAGTCACAATTTTTTTTAATCAAATCGGTGGAGAACTCTTTGAGTTAGAGGTGGTCGAAATTTGACATTTTGGGCAAACAGGCGTTTTTTCTCATCTATTTAACTTATTAACTATTGTTCTTAGCAAAATTTGTGCCAAGTAGTTAAGATAGCTATTTCTTCAATCTTTCGAAAAAAAACTTACAAAAAAATTTTTTTTCTGTTAAATAATTTTTTTTGTAAAATAAAATTTTTTTTTTTTCAAGAAAGGCCCTTTTTTTGCTCAAAAGAAAGCTTAGGTTTTTCCTTTAAGAGCTTTTTGGTCGCTTAGTGGGATGCGAGTGGGATATCTATTAAAATAAATGCTTTGTTAATCAAGACAACGGTTTTTAAATTTCTGGCATATTCACTATTCTGAATTTTTTTCTATTTGTGTGTGTTTCTAAAGCATTACAAATAAAACTTCTACTGAGAAACTAGACAAATTATCTTTTCCGACGGTATGTAACATACTTAACTAAAACTTCATATCTTCGATACTGTAATACCCGTAATATGTTAAACTAAGAAAAGAAATCACTTTTTTCTATAGAAATTTTAAAAATTATTTTTTTTATTTATTTGTAATAATAATTAAATTATTATATAATAAAAATTATAATAA
Source organism: Cordilura impudica (assembly GCA_963682025.1). Classification (NCBI taxonomy): domain Eukaryota; kingdom Metazoa; phylum Arthropoda; class Insecta; order Diptera; family Scathophagidae; genus Cordilura; species Cordilura impudica. Next base: position 66,787,658 of record OY821518.1, on the reverse strand, counting down.
AATTAAAAACATAAATAATTTAGTAAAATTTAATCACATACATAACTATTTTTTAATTAATTTATTGTAGCTGATGAAGTATTTAAGTTTTGTATATTTTTAAATTTCCAGTCTTTCATCCAGCATATTTATCACCTTTATTTGCCGCTTTTTTGCGAATCCTTTCTTGGCGTTGCTAGGTTCATCTGTTGATTTCGCTGCTGGTTCCTTTTTTTGTGGCAATTTTAGTTTCTTTACAATAGTTCTTTGGAATAAAGCAGTCGCATCTAAGATGCGATCTTGATGAGCGCAGTGGAGACTATACTTCGCTGCATTTCATCCCATGCCAATTTCATCCCGATCGGAAGACATCGGTTTAAAAAGATGGGTTACTTGACACGAAACCCTCATATACATATATATAATAGTTTTATTATACCCTATGACCTTGACCACATTAGGTGTAATGATTTTGTGCTGCTGTTTGTAACTTCAAAAAATATTTTACCGAGACCCATATTTTATTATACCGATCGACTTAGAATCACTTTCTGGTGTAGCACTGTCCGTCCGTCTGTCTGTCTGTCTGTCTATCCGTCTGTGAATTCTTGTAGTCAAAGTATGAATATATTTTGATGAAATTTAGTATATGAGCTTCTACCGACCATAGGCTGAACGCTACTGAAATTGGTAAAAATGGGTTCACGATCAAACCTAGTCCTCATAAAAATTACTCCTATGAGATCGACTTAAATTGCCATAATATCGAAATTATCATACTATCAAATTCGGTTTGTGTATGTTTAGTACATCCATTAATCAGTGATCCTAAAATAAACCCTATAGGACAATTCTTAGGTATAGCCCCCATATGAAGCTGATTTCCGATCTTTACTTATATCTATCAAAAAAATATATTGCACAGATTTTTCATAAATTTTGGTTGTATATGTTTTTGCAAGAAATAGGTGACCTTAATAAATGTGATAAAGATCGGTCAATTTTTCGACCTAGTTCCCATAAAAATTCAGCATCCGATGTGAACATTTTCGTATCCGAAGGCAAAAACAATATTATCTAAGCAGTTGAACCTAAGAGATAGGGTCTCTAAACGCATGGTATATGGTATCGTAATGTCTGTCTATAACGAGTATAATTTTCTTGCTTGTTTTTTTTTTTTTTTTTGAAACAAACAAAATTTTTTCTATTAATTTTCAAACGACTTATATATTATATGTTCATTTGAGATCATTTAAAATTTAATGAAACTTTTTGAAGTGTAGATCAATAATAAAATATAAAAACGTTTCTTATTGTTTTTATTTTCAAATAAAACCTTATGATTTTCTTCCTTATCTTCAGGCCGTAGTATTTTTTAGTATAACATTTTGACTTTTTATATGCTTGAAGAGAACTAATTATAATAGAAACTATTTGGTAGAAAATTTTAATTAATACAACCGGCATTTTTAGTCGCCGGTCCATACCTTATATGTATTATACCAGTTACAGTTTTTAAAAACATTATATTCCTTATTTTATTTTTAAAACAATTCATTTTGACTTCAGTCGGGAAAAGCCAATATATCTCCAACTAAACTTGATAATTTCAAAAACGGATATTCATTGACGGAGTTTCCGAAATTATGTATTCAATCCAAAATAAATAACTACTGTCTCTATTTTTCCACTTACGTAGTTTTAAATTATTGAGAGAGTGCGCTATGGTCAAAAAGCCAATTTTTCTGGCCAAAATTTAATTTTTTCGTTTTATATTTCCCATATTCGTCATTACAGAGAGATTAAAAACACTTCAAATCAACAAAAAATAAATTTTGTTTTTATAAACCGTTATTTACCGTTAGTCAGCAGAGCCACAAACGTAGAACTTTTTAGTATTGTTGAAAAATCAAATACGTGTAGTGCAATTTGACTATTTCTTAATATTATATTGTCGCATTATTATAAAAAGTAAAAAAAAAAATTGTAATGGATAAACAAGCTGATGGTTAGTATTAAAAAAATTTATTATAATAAGTTGAAGAAAAAAAATTTTAAATAGAAAAACGTGTGTTTTTTACGAGTATATATAAGCATATATATATTATTTTTTATTTAAGCCAATTTAAACGTTTAAGAAAATGTTCACATTTGTTCACCATGAAACTGACATTAGAAAATAACTAGTAGTCTGTAGAATTATACTGTTTTATTACTTTCTGCATAAATGTGCATTACTTGAAAATATATGCATTTTTCTAGACAACCTTCGCTTCAAAAACAATGAGATTTTTGCAAAGTAAAACCAAGGAGAAGAAAAAGGAGACAATACTAAATTTAGTTAAAAAAAAAAAAAATGGGGAAGCAGTTCCTTCTGAACATTATTTTAAGTATTTAGAAGAAAAAATAAGATTATACTGCATTAAGTTGGATAAAAAGTGGTAAGAAAGTTTCTGATGCGTTAACACCTTTAACTCCCGAAGTAATATCTAAAAAAATAAAGTAATAACAGAAATCACAATTTCTTCATGAGCTGGTTGACCACGACTGCCATTTTCTGAAATGTCTGATCACAGTAAGAGAGGGCAGCAGCAGAACTTTCAACATCGCATCAAAACGAGACAGAGTTATTATTTCACACAGCATGCATGCAGCTCGCAAAAAAGGAAAAAATGATTTGGCTGTTATTCTGAAGGAAACAACGCAAAACCCAACACGACCATCAAAAATTATGAAACTATGCCTTAAATATGCAAAAGATCCTGTTGCACTTTCTGACGAGGAAGCACTTGCTTTTCTACTTGAAAATAATTTCTCAAAGAAGAAGTACTGCAAAATTCGGATGGAGAATATACAAAGCAATTGTAATATATTTCCACCTTACTACAAACTCTTAGCGGTAAAAACATGTGTAGGCCTAATGAAATATTTGTAAGTGAAACAGTTGCAAAAGTAACATTACAGAGGTCATTAGAACATACTGCAACAAGAATTGTGGAAATGTGGAAGGAAGTCAATTTAGCTGCAATGAATATTATGAAAAAAACGTCCATTTCCGCAGAATTAATCTTGAGTTACGGGTTTGACGGTAGTATTGGCCAAGCCCAGTTCAAACAACGTTTCATTGAGTCAACGTCTTTTCGCAACCACCGTAATTCCATTGAGACTCGTATACTCTTCGGGAAGACCTGTATGGTGTAATATTTTTTCTCAATCAACCAGGTTTTGCAGGCCGTTAAAATTTGAATTTGTGAAAGAAACAACAGAAGTAATTTTAAAGGAAAACTCTGATTTCAATAAGGAAATTGAAAAGCTAACAACTTTGACGCTGCAAATCGAAGAGTGAAAGAAAATTGAAACTACGTTTAGATTATTTTTAACGGTTATAGACGGGAAACTTCTAAATGTTCTAACTACTACAAAATCTAACCTTACGTGTCCTATAAGCGGTGCAAGTTCCTAAATTTAAGCCGAAAGGAAGCAACCTAACACATGGCATAAGTCGTATAAAATTTTTCTAGTTTTTATTGCATTTGGGATACAAATACGGTGTTAAAAAATGGCAGATTAGGGAAGACAAAGATAAAGAAAACGTTTCTAAAAGGAAACAGAAAATTCACAATGAATTCTGGAAACAGCTTGGCCTTCGTGTTGACATTCCATAAGTTGGTGGTTTTGAGCAATATTGTTTTCAAACTGCTTGCCATCTTCAAAATAACTACAATTGGTGTCGCATGACACCTACTCTGCATAAGATCCTTATTTATTCCAAACAAATAATACAGAACATAGTACTTCTAGTTGAATGCTTTGCAGAGGATGCTGCAAAGTACAGAAACAAACTGTACAAACATGTTTCACGCTCGTAGAAGTAGCAGTACAAATAACTTATCGGATGTGTTCTGCAAAGCGTTATATACATAAGATCCCTTAGTTTCGTCTCTATGCCTAAACACTCGCTTACATTAGAGAAAATGTCTAACACTTCCATCTGAAGTCATCGAGTTGGTAAACTGTGAAAAAACTAATGAAGAGATAATACCAGAACATGGTATTGATGATGAAACCACGGATGAAGAAGAGTTTGAAAAAGAATTTAAAGAAGAAAATATAATATCAGAAAATGAATTAGATATAGTTAACAATTAATCTTTAACAATAATATTCAAAGTATGAGACACAAATAACAATTTTTCTTATAATATTCTTTTTTGTTTTTCAATATTCTAAAAAAATATAATAAATTTAATCACCACAATAAATATAAGGATTATACCGTTTACAAGTAATAGCTACAATCGGTCTCGAAAACATAGAAAACCCAAGGCACAGTTTGATCTATTAGGCAAAAATTTTACAGAATTGACAACATATGCCATTAATAATTAACAATAATTCATTTATCAACAAAAAATTATTTTTTTTTTTAACACAAATAATTTTGTCCAGAAAAATTGGTATTTTAACCATTGTGGGTTGTTCATACCTTTCGATTTATTTTTTATCTTTTATAAATTCTTTTAAAAAATTTAAAATATTTTCTCGATAATTTTTTGAAAGTTTTTTTTCCACGCTGAGTAAAAAAAATTTTTTTTTGGTTTAAAAATTAGATGGCATTAGATCTTAGCTCATAGATGAGAGATTTTGTAAAATTAATAAAATTTTTTTTTTATTATATGTCTCATTCTTCAAAATTACACTATAAAACTATGACCTAAAGGAAAATTTTATTAAGTACAGGATGGACTGAATTCTCCAAATTATCAAATTTACGCATGAGTTAAACTGTTTAAATAATCGATATAAGTCATCAACAAGTTATGTGAGATCGGCATTTTGGGCTTCGAATACCAGATTCAGCTTCTGTACTTCTCATAAAATTGAGTCAAGTACGTTGCTCGAATATAATTTTCGGAATCATTGTGTGTAGTTTTTAACAGCATCGTCTCAACGGTTTTCATTTTCAACACAAGCCACATAACCAAAATTGGTGCTAACATCGGAATTTTTTTCTGATTATTCCTTGTTGTTCAACTTAAAATTTTTGTTATATAATTTTTGTCTTACTGACGAATAAGAGAACCAATTTTTTTCTCTTTGATCAAAAAATTTAAAGTTTTAGGAAAATTGTTTAATTATGTACAATTTTGTTTAACATGACCTGTTGTATGTAAAAGGCGTGAAAAATCACTATTTTTAAGCAGAAAAAATTGAACCAATGCTCCTTTTGGGTAACTAAAAAGCATTAAATCTAACGTTGGAGTCGCTGCTACCAATAAAGCAATTTTTGTATGAATTTCGACGAAAAAAACAATACATTTTTGAATGATGATTTCTTGACTTAAAAGTTTTATTCTAGTAATTTTTTTTATTTATTTATTTTAATGCTGATTTTTTAACTTAAAGTTATTTTAATATTTCAATATGTTAATTTTATTTTCTGAAAACTTTAAATGATATTTTCTTTTATATATACCAAATTATGGTTATAAATACTTATGTAAGTATATTTATATCTAAACAAATTGAGTTTATGTATTTTTTTTATATCTGCCATTATATTGCATATAAAGCCCTAATGTTAAACTTTTAATTTGTAATAATAAACACTAAAACATTTTAATGAATACAAGTAAGAACTTAATTATCAAATCAAAGTACATGTGTTTTACATTTACTTTTAATATGTCGTTTTAAATATGTATCTGAAATCTAATTGCTTAAGATGATTGTGTTTAATTAAAAATGTGTTTTTTTTTAATTTTAGAGTAACTATCACAAATGTAAAAATTATTTAGTAAAACAAAGCTTTATATAAAATATTTATTTGACTTTTATGAAAACTTTTTTGAAATGAGCAATGTTCATGAAATGAGCAATGTTCATAATTTTAAACTTCTTTTCTATTAAAAATGCATGTGTTCTTTTGTTGTAATAATAAAAAATAAACCATAAATAGTAGGTTATTGTAAAGTAATATAGTCATACTTATAATGCTTTTTTTTTTGTTCACATTAAACATTTACATTGGATATACTCAAATTTATAGTGACTTAAATTTTTCTTCGATTTTATAAATTGTCATCCTATTATATCTGTAAGTATGGTGAATATCTGCAAATAAATACCTTTCAAATGGTATATTTTTTTTCAAAATCGGGTAATAATTGAAGGTGCAGAATATGTCACAAAAATCGCCTTGCCTATTAATATTATAGATTTGAAAATAAATATTTAAAAAATAAATAGATTTAAGTAATTGATCCTAAATTAACGTCTCCAAAAATTTTCTTGCAGGACATCTATAATATTAATAGGCTAGGCGATTTTTTGTGACCGATGTTTTGTTCTACCGTTTTATGCCGATTTTGACCAAACGTATATTATTTGAAAGGTATTTCCTTTTAGCCATTTTGCAGATTTACATATTTTTAAATTTTGGCCTTTATTTTGAGTAAATTGCATTAAGATTGATTTTATAAATTGCCATCCTATTATATCTGTAAATATGGTGAATATCTGCAAATAAATACCTTTCAAATGGTATATTTTTTTTTTCAAAATCGGTTGATAATTGAAGGTGCAGAATATGTCACAAAAATAGCCTTGCCTATTAATATTATAGATTTGAAAATAAATATTTAAAAAATAAATAGAATTAAATAACTGATCCTAAATTGAGGTCTCCAAAAATTTTCTTGCAGGACATCTATAATATTAATAGGCTAGGCGATTTTTTGTGACCGATGTTTTGTTCTACCGTTTTATCCCGATTTTGACCAAACGTATATCATTTCAAAGGTATTTTTTTAGCCGTTTTTCAAATTTACAGATTTTTAAATTTTGGCCTGTGTTTGTTAATGAGTTTGTTATCTTCATTCCCAATAACAATAAACCATAAAAGTGTTGGTTTGTGAAAATTTAAGCTGCCTAGAAATTGCACTCGAATTTCGAGCGCTGGAGTTTGCTAGCTAGAAATTATTGTTTGATCAACTATATATGTAATTTTTATTTAACTTTTTTCTAAGTCAACTCTTAAAAGTCATATATATTTTTTTTCAAAATTTTGTTCAGTCAATCTTCTTTTTTCCGGACCAGTGATAAGGAGAGCACAAACATTTTTTTGTTCAATTTAAACTTCATCTAATTAAGATCGGAGATCGCGGATAAAGTATGCATTATTGCTTCTTAAAGCAAGCAGAGTCAATATTTTTGATATCAGTGTTTAGGAGAATGTATACATAATAAAAATGAAGCTTGCAGATAAGCCGGGTTTAAAAAGAAAATATTATCTTGCTTTATTAGAAACAGTACTATAAGCCTATATTTTATAGCATATGCATATACAGTTGTGAATTCTTGACTTTCTTTGATATAACGAATCGTTAAGTGTTAAAAAGTTTGCTCTGCTTTTGATATTATATGATGATGGCTGGTAATAATTTTGTGTATGATATACTAAACTTTTGAAGTTTTAATGTTCATATCTCTTTATGGGACAAAAATTATTGAGCATTAACACAAAAATGGTACGAAACTATACGTTAAGAATTTAACGTAAAAATCAGTTTATGAACATATGGAGTTTGATCCCCAAACAAAGTTGCCACCCGTCAACCAAATATTCAGAAACAAGTAAGAATATTATAGTCGGTCTAGACCAACTATACAATACAATATGAGTGGCGTTGTTATTAACTTTATTGACTTTGGATATGAAAAAAGTCATATCGGATGCTATATTAAAAAATAGACCGAGTCTGACCATACTTTGTAAGGTCATTTAATTTTTACAAAACCATATACAAACCAATTTTGAGAAAAATTTGTGCAATATTTTTGTTCTTTCATAGATTTAAGAGAAGATCGGGAATTAGCTTCATATGGGGTCTATGACTAAGAATTATCCTATAGGGCTCATTTTTGGGCTACTGATAAATGGATATAATAATAATACACAAACCCTAGTTGACCGATATCTATATGATAACTGGATACTCTGACAATATATGACGATCTCATAGGGGTCATTTGTATGGGGACTAGGTCTGAAAATGAACCGATTTTCAACAATTTCAATAGAGTCATATGGCCGATAGAATCTTACACTCTAAATATCATCAAAATATATTAAAATATAGGTCAAATATTATTGGTAGTTACAAGCATCAGCACAAAGTCATTATACTCAAACCACAAAGTGGTAAAGGGTATAAAAACATGATTCCTCTTTAAGATATTTTTAATATGTATAAAGCAAAGGTAATGTTTTCTTGATGATACAAAATTTAGCAGTCACTTTGTCCTTGTGATTGTTTTAGTGTTGCCACCCTGTCCAATGCATATGCTGTTATATATCATTTGAAAGCACATTTACCCGTTGCCTGTCGCCATGTAAATTTTTTTTTACAACGTACGTATATAAAACTATGGAACATCTAAAATCTTCTAAAAACTTTTATAAAACTCTTAAAGTAACAGAGCTAGCCATATGGGAGTTTGACACAGAGTAAAAAAAAAACAAGTAAGAATATTATAGTCGGTCTAGACCGACTATACGATTTCCTATACCATGCGTTTAGAGACCCCATCTCTAAGGCCCAACTAATTGGATATAGAAAATATGCATTAACCATGGTTGGTAAAGTCTCTTGTATTTTGCGAAAATATATACAAACAAAATTTGAGATGAATCAGTGCAATACTTTTGTTTTTTTTTATAGATTTAAATGAAGATTGCGAAGCAGCTCTATATGGGGCCTATAACCAGGAGTTGTCACATAGGGACCGTTTTTGGACTATTCATTAATGGATGTAATAAACACATACAAACCCAATTTGACTAAGAGCTATACGACAATTTGGATCTTATGGCAATTTATGTCGATTTTGTAGGGGTCATTTGTATGGGGGCAAGGTCTGAACATGGACCGATTCTCACCAATTTCAATAGCGTTCATCCCGATGAAAGCTTACATACCAAATTTCATCAAAATATATTCATATTTGCGACCTGCAGTTTGATTAAAAGTTTTACATGGACACCCAGACGGACGGACGGACGCACGGACGGACGGACATGGTTAAATCGATTCAAAAAGTGATTCTGATTCGATCGGTATAATAAAAGATGGGTCTAGGTCAAATATTTTTGGTTGTTACAAACACCAGCACAAAGTGGTATAGGGTATAATAATTTTCGCACGCTTGTTACCTAAAATTTATTATTTCTCACACATCCATAAAATTATTTTATTTCAAAAAATATATCATTTGTGAATCACCAGTAATGCACCAGCATACGGAGGGAAATGGTTGTCATCATATGTGATTAACGGGGCATGGAAAGGATTAAGAGATGCGAAATTTTGCCATCCTGAAATTTTAGCATAGCTGAACATCAAAACATTATTTTGTTGGGAGAAAGCATAAGAGCATTTCGCAAACTAACGAGAGTTTATAAATCTGTAATAATTTTGAAAAACGAAAAGTTTGGTACCCATATGGGCCTTGTTTTAAATATAACGTTCTCACTGCGAAAAAATTCAGATAATATACAAACAAACTCAAATATCAAACAAGAAAGAAAATTATAGTCGGTCTAGACCGATGATACCCTATACCATGCGTTAGAGACCCTATCTCTTAGGCCAAACTAACTGGACATAGAAAATAAGATAAACCAAATTTGAGTGGGATTTTTATTAATTTTTTTGGCTGCAGATATGAAATAGTTCATATCGGATGCTATATCTATATGGGCACTAGGCCTAGGATTGGACCGATCCTGATCATGTTTGGTAAAGTCTCTTGTATTTTGCAAAAATATATACAAACAAAATTTGAAAAGAATCCGTGCAATATTTTTGTTTTTGGGGCCTATGAGTAAGGGTTGTCCCATAGGTATAATTTTTGAAATACTCATTAATGGATGTAATAAATGCATACAAACACAATTTGAGTAAGATCTATATGATAGTATGGATCTTATGGCAATTTATGTGAATTTCATAGGGGTCATTTGTATGGGGGCTAGGTCTGAACATGGACCAATTTTCACCAATTTTAATAGCGTTCATCCTATGGCCGATAAAAGCTTGTGTACCAAATTTCATCAAAAGATACTGATAGTTGCGAGCTGCAGTTTGATTACAAAGTTTACATGGACACACAAACGGACGGACGGACGGACGCACAAAGTCATTATACCCAAACCACATTGTGGTATAGGGTATAAAAAATTCTAGAATACGTCAAAGCTCAAAGAGAATAAAGATGTCAATTTCATCTAATGTTAATGTTAATTTCATCTAATAAATCTGAAATTCTTCTTACGAAATCCAGAAAAATGAAAATCTTTTGTTGAATATTGAATACATTTGGACAAGATAATGTGAAATGTGCTTCCAAAAAAGCATTCACGTGATAGATTGCTGTATACGGTTTCTTTGGAACATATATGATAGATTATGGAAAACAAAAGAAAAAAGATATATTTTAACGGTTATCGCTAGATTTGAGACTTTTTGAGAATAATGAAAGTGCAAACAAATTTTGTTTCTGTGAGACACCACAAAACCAATACTACCATATTTGTCAAAAGATCGTTAAGAATGAGGCGATCAGGATTACTGATTTATATCAATAAATGCAGAGCAAAATTGATGATGGAACAATCACCATCCTTATTATTTTGACCACAGCATTTGACATTATAAATTGAACACAAATTTATCTGCTTAAAATTGCTAACATGTTTAAAATTTTGTTCTATGTATACATCATCATAATTATCAGATCATTGCCAAACAATAAAATTTAAGTGCATTACCTGTTCTAAAATATTTCCACAAGGATCGATACTGGGAGCACGATTTTTTCAATTTATATCAATGATTTAGTACGACATCTGCAATAGTGTGTTGTTCACATATATGCTGACGACGTACAACTCTAAGTAATTTGAGGAACATTGAGTTGTGAAACACATTCATGACTGTTTGTGTCTTAATCCTTTGAAGTGTAAGTGTTAAATAATAGCTAAAAGTACTTTGAGGTTGTTTTTGGAACCGATTATAATGCTGAAAAATCAAAAAAGAGAAACTGTGTTTATAGTCCAAAATTATGGAATCACTTTTAATTACATACCCACATAGTCTGACCGAATTGTTATAAACTTTAACAACTTTAACAATGTTCGATTGTATCAACACGAATAAATTAATATCATCTATCCATGATAAAATATTTACTGTTACGAAGTAATAATCAACCCGAAATTTGGTTAAAAACTTCATCGCAATTCGGTTGGCAATAAATTTGGTAGCCACAATGATTCAGTTTTCTCTGTGTAGAGAATCGAATTTTACTTAAGATTCGAATTTTATTAGTGAAAACTTAATGTCAACTCTATTATATGAACTAGCAGATTCCAGCGCTCGAAATTCGAGTGCAATTTCTAGGTAAATTTATTTTTCATCTTAGCCAATTCACAAACCAGCACTATTTTGGTTTATTATTACTGTGAATGAAGAAAACAAACTCATTAACAAACACATTAACAAATTTAATAAATACACACATAGCATTTGTATAATTCTATGTTAAATGCAATTTACTCAAAATAAAGAAACAAAAAATTAAAAATCTGTATATCTGGTGAACAACGAAAAAGAAATATCTTTCAAATAAAAGACGTTTGGTCAAAATCGAGATAAAACGGTAGAAAAAAATATAGATAACAAGAAATCGCCAAGCCTATTAATATTATAGATGTGAAAAATTTGCAAGCTGTGATTTGATAAGTCAAAAAAAAAAAAAAAGAAAACTAATATCAACGTACAACGCAATATTAAGATATGTTTTAAATTTGGGAACATGCCACCATCGACCATTTGATTTATAAGCAACGACCAGCTTTTTAAGAAAGTAGTTCGGAAAGGTGGCGTATCAGCTTGTAAGACCATCTTAAGCAGATACCTCCAGTGTTGCAATGCAAAACTGTTAGACATTTTATGCTGCTCAACCCTTCTATGTATTTCGAAATGAAAAATATTTAAAGCAGTGGCTCAGCACTTATTAGGAATGCTTTTAAAAAGCTAATCAAATGTGTTATGCCAGTACCTGTTTTGCAAAATTAAAATTTTTTTAAAATAATTTTAAAAAGTACTGGACAAAATTTTGAAAAAAATTATTGCAGTCGAATATTCGGATGACACAGTGTATTTAATTTTCTATTAATCGAATCTACGAGTATCCTATTATAATATTCTCTGCGCAGAATAATATAAATTTGATGTACTATATATATCATAATTACGTACGATTTTAAGGTGACACAAATCTTTTGGATAGCAGTTGTCTCGCCCTTATTTGCATTTTAAGGGCGAAAAACACTCTGCAGTCAGGGTATAAGAAAGTTTGTGCTAATTTTTATAACTACTAAAAATATTGCACTTACACTTATTATAGCGAACGATCAATTTCTGAGTTACTTTAAAACGTCCATCTACATGTATGTCCTTGTAAACCATGTGCCTTAACTATGGGTAGTAAACAAAAGTTTTTTTTCCAATCTGAAGAATGATCGCTAATAAGTAAAAGTGGCGACATCAGTTCGTTACTTTTTTTCTTTTGGGACCCAGTGCATAATTAAATTTGTATTGGATGACAATTTTCGATATTATATTATACTGATATTATATACGATTATTCAAAACAGCGGCTATCTAAGTAAGGTTCATGGCTTAACTAGAATTCTGCGAACCAGTAGATCTCTTATGTGTCTTAGGATTGATAAGAACAAAATATGAACAATTTTTTTTCATTTAACTGTAGTTAATACTAACGTGTAGTGTGAATTGCTCTTAATGTGCAAAAATTACTTAAAAAATTTACTACATTCCAAAAAATAATAATCAGAAGAACCAATTAGTGTCAATCGAGTGCTACATGCCAGAAGGGTGTATCTACTATAAGAATAGATGGACTATAAATCATTTCGGGCATGAAGCTCTCGATATATAGTTTTCACTTAATGATTTTGTTGTATAATGTTTGGTGTTTCAAAAACAATTCTATGTTGTTCTATTCGAATGTTTTCTTACAGTGCTTACTAAACGTATAATCGGTTTTCGTATCTATAAAAGTTTGTCTTGTTTTAAATAATACCAATAGTTTCTCCACAAGCTGGGTAAAATGCATTCTGTAAAGTTTTGTTTTCGTTTTTGTTTTTGTTTAATTTATTTTTATTTTTTTTTAAATCAGACTATTGATTATATATGTGTATTAACTTGGTCAATAACAATAAGTGTTCAAAAATATAAGGAATAAGTATATAAATTCAAAATTAAAAAATAAACGAATGAATTGACTCTGATTTTTTTTTCAAAAAACTAAGGACATTTGCAGATTTAACGGTTTCGCACTACTTCGTATCCTAGGAATCGAACTGCATCATTACTTTTTGAATACAATTTTCGTTTGATTTTTTTTACTTATATGATGATTTTTACGGGACTAAATCCTTTTTGACGAGCTTCATTTTGTATAAAGTTGGTTTTTTCGGTACACTTTTTTGTTCGGAATCTTCCAGGCTAAAAATCTTAGAAGCACAGTTAAATTCATTATTCAGATTTTGGGGACGTTTTGGGCCAATGTGTCGAGAAGTTCTAAGTTTATCAACTTTTTTATTTTTTTTATATTTTATAAGGCTCGAAAGGCCTCCCATGCCAGAATTTTGGAGTTTGGTATGTCCTGAAAGTTTTTGCTTGAAATATTTTAAATATATTCGCTGAAGTAAGTTCACCTAAATATGCAACACTGGCAAAAATAAAGCTTGGCAAAAAATCCCTAGGCTCCTAAAAGTCACCAACTACTTTAGTGAGTAAAATAAAAAAAGAAAAATTGTTGAAACACTTCGATTCCTAGGGTGTACTCGTTTAATCCACATATATCTGTTTTTCGTCTAGCTTAGTGATATTAAGCACAGTAATATTTAAAATCGGTGTAAGTATTTTTAGTCAATTAAGAAATTGTGATTTATTTAAATAAAAGCAATGACTTTGCTGGAAATATTCATAAAGGGAAATTATATTCTTAACATTTACTGAAAATGATATCAATTCAGAATATTGGTACTTAAAACATAAACAGCAATACAATATTAATGCTAAATATTCTCTAGTTCTTTCTACTGTCATTTTTTATACGTAATACTATTTGAGAATAATAGTTTTATACTTTTAAAATTTTTAATGATTAAATACTTTAAAGATTTAATACGTCTTGTCTTAATCTATTGCATAACTTCATGTCTGTATGTAAAATGTGTGTTTGACATGCAAGTATATAATCAAGAAAACTTTATTTTAATGAATTAGAAAAGAAAATATACAAGTATTAAAAAAATGTTGTTACCTTTTTTGTATATGTGTAATAAAATTATGTACAAATTTTTAAGTTTTTGTTTTGCATTTCTTTAATTTGAATTGTTTTTTTTTATGTATTTATACTATTTTTATATATGATTTTTGAATAAACTTTTATATATTTTAAAAGCTAACTTATTATTATAAATAATAAAATTTAAAATGGATACTTATGTATTTCTTTATAGTTTATAATATTGAACATGATTTTTTTTTCTTATGTTAAAATTATGTCACAGAAAATTAATTTTCATTCGTATAAAAAATTATATACGTATGTATGTATAAAAAAATTAAACTAAAAAAATTGTTTATAATAAAAAAAAATTATTTATATAAAATGACATAAAATAAAAAAAAAAAAAATTTACTAAACAATGAAACAGGCCTTCTTAAAAATCAATTCTCCCTAGTCCTGATCTTAGTGTGAAATGATTTAAGAAATATGTAGAAAAAAAAATGCCTCTTATGTTGTCTTAACTTTTAAAACACTGACACAATTATTTAAACTTATAATACGTCTAAATCGTTTATTGTTTTCTTTTGTCTTAAAATTAGATCGATTTTGTTCTTAAATATATTTAATTAATTTTAATAATTCTGAATTGAAATAAGCCAGGCTGTATTTTCTAAAGGTACAAACTATAAAGAAAGGGTAAGGTACTTATTTCTTAAGCTCTGTAGAACAAAGTAATGGCAAAGCACTTATTTGGCATGCTTTGGAAACGCTTACAAAATTGGCTTTGCAAGTTTGTTTTTGGAAAAATTAAAATAGTTTTCGAAATAAAATTTGGTTAAAGCACAGGCTCAGCACTTATTTGGCATGCTTTGAAAACGCTCATAAAAAGTGTGCCAGTACTTGTTTTGCAAAATTTAAATTTTTTTAAATCAATTTAAAAAACGCTGGATTTGATTTCGCAGTCGGTACCAAGAATGATAAAACTAAAGCAGACAAAATTAAAATCTATTGCGCATGTAGCTGCATTAACGTCACTCAAGCTATTGGCTAATGATTTCCAACTCTCAAACTGTTATGTTTATGCATGAAGCAGTGAGACAATTTATCATTTTTCTCCTTAAATTATTTGTTAGGAAAAAAATTTTATTTATATAAATTTTTCAATTTATTTATTTTATATTTACTAAATAAAAATGGTCTAATAATATTGAACAAATTTTTAAATGCCATTGTTTTTTACTTTAAAATAAGGTTACTAAATGTTGTAATAATTTTTTTGGACAATTTCAACATTTAGTACCCTTATTCTAAAATACATTCTACATCTAAAAAAAGTTATTTCAGTTCTTCATTTTCTTCAATATTATTTGCTCCTAACAAATGTTTTTGCAAATATTCGCTTGTAAGCAACAATTTTTTGCCAGCGTTTACATTAGTGAATATGAAGGCTTACTTAGGTGATTAACCCATGAGTACACACAGAAAACAGATTCATTATGGTAATCGAATTTGTTAACAACCGAATTGCGATGGAGTTGATAATCGAATTTCGAGTTGATTATGATCACAATTTTGTTATCTTAAGAGTAAATATTTTATCGCAACAGAAAATTGTTAAATGCTATTTAATTTCCGTTGATTCAATCGAAAATACAGTTGCCAAAATTTAGAACAATTCGGTTGGCGAATTTTCTTCTGTGTGTAGGTCGAGTGCGCTAGACCAGTTTTTCACTGTCGCTTTGCTCACTGTATACTTAATGTTTTACGTTTTCACAGGGTGGCTAACTATCACATAGAACATAAATTTTTCGCAATATATAATTTTCGCACACGAAACTTGGTAACCATTTTGAGGGCGCTATTACGTCATATAACGGGAAAATATGCCCATGGCGTAATCTTTTGTTTAATCATTCTTGGTCGGTACAGCATTTCTTTTTGCCACAGATCAGTGTTTTTATTTTCGAGTTAGTAAAATACTTAAAAGTCGTACGCGCTTCCAACACTTGCACCACCCTCAAAAGCGCTTTCCAGTACTTTGCCAGTACTTTGCCATTTGTATTTTGCTGTCCGCATTCTATAACAAAAAACATGTGAATCACATGGGCTGGCTAGAAGTACATAGACATTTTTAAATCTTAAATATATTTAAATTGCTAGAAAATTTCCGAATATAGGAAACAGAATCAATATTTTACTATCTGTGTCGCAATGCACTACAAATTGAAGCTAGTGTTACTAATATTCTGTTCCTTACTTTTCATTGAGAATAAATTATAATTGAACACAATTTTAAGATAGAATTATGATTTAAACACATTTTCGAATTGAAATTGGGAATTTTCCATAGAAAAGAAATTTTACATTAAGACACTTTACAGTAGGATCGGTCAGTTATTCTTAGAAATTATAATTTTGTAATACATCGTTTCTCTGTTTTTGTACACCAAACGTACTCAGAATAAAAAAATCTTCTTATATTAAAAGTCAAAAATTTTGAATATAAAAAAAATAAATATACAAAAGATACGAGAAGAATTGAAATAGGAAAAAAAATTAGCTCCGAAACGGAAACGAATATGGTCTGAATATGTGGATTATGATATTAGACATCTTAGAAGAAATAAGGACGTCGAATCCGAAACACTTTATCTACGCAGATCATAAAGATTCAAATTGTTATAAATCGTTTGTCTCAATTTTAAAATAAAAAATAAGTAGTTAGCTTGTTGTAATTGAATTTCAGATTGGAATCACTAATTTCAGTAAAGAAAATCAAAAATAAGGTGATCCAATTTTTGAACAACTTTGTTGGCATTCATAAAATTAATACCGATAATATTTTTTTTTGGTTAAAAAGGGAACGTGAATTAGAGATATTTTTCTATAGAAAGTAACTCCCTATGAAATATATATATATGACAATGAAAGTTAAAAGGGACATATGGGTCGAAAAAATCGATTTTTACCTTTTTGGTGATTCTTACAGTAGACAACACGCTCTTTCTAATGCAGTAAATCGCAGCTTTCTAACTGCATTAGTTTTGTCATAAATTATCTACAAAATATACGCTTTTGATAAAAAAGTAAAAAAGAATCGGATGTGACAAACTTTTTTAAAATTGATATAATTTGCTTGAAGCTCGTCACTCGGGGGTTTTCGGGGTCGCTGATTACGAATCTGGTATTAGATTTTAAAAATCCAAAATGGTGGATCCAATATGGCAGAATAGTTTTTAAAAACTGATCAAATTTGTTTTAAATCATTTCTCGGAGGCTTGTGTGGTCGCTGATTATGACTTTTCAGTCGGATTTTTAAAATTCAAAAAGGCGGATCCAATTTGGCGGATTAGTTATTTAAAAATTTTTCGGGATAGCTTATGAAAATTTAAGATGGATGATTATAATAGATATTTATCCGGTATTTTTAATGAAATGAACAGCAGATTTATAACTTCACTATTTATTTTAAAAATCATATATTTATAATCTTTTCTTCGATTCATTTTTGATTCTGAATTAGCATTTCTTCTTTTCATTGCCACATCTACCAATTTCCCGTCTTTATTATAATTATTTTTTTTAACCAAAATTAGTTTTGACTGTGCTTCATCGTCGGCTTTTTTGATGTCAGAAACTAAGTCTCGAATATTTTTAAACAGATACAACTGTCTTTCCAAAGATAAACCCTGTGAAGTTATAACGTTTAGGCACTAAATCATTTACAGGTTGTAATACGAGTTCAAATCTAGTTGTGTCATGGCTGTCTGCAAACTGTTTCGCTTCTACAGCTTCCGAAGAAATTACGAAATGATGAAACTTCGTTAATCGAAGAATTGTTTTGTAAAATTTTTTTAAATAGCTAACCCAGTCGTAACAAACTACATATTCTGCAGAAACAGGTTTATTACAACCGGAGGGAGATGAATCAATTACACATTGAATCAAATCTTTATGAGTGTCGATGTTTTTTACAGCGTACTTCGATTTAAATACACCAAAGTACCTGTCTGGTGAGAATTTGGTATATTTTTTTTTTGGTATAGGTATCCAAGAACGGAATTATTCTTATTTTGTCACACGCAATTATCACTGAATAACACCAGAGTTTCGATGTTATTTAATTTGTTGAGATAGTGATGAAGGCAGCTAATGACGCAATTCGGACCTTTTCCAATGTCATCTTTCTCATCAATCAAATAATTGAACTAAAAGATAAAATAAGCAATAAGCAATATTCGCCATATTGAATCAACTATTCTGAATTTTACAATTCTGACACTAAACTGCTAATCAGGAACCTCAAGTAAATTCGATAATATTACAAAAAGAGTCGTATTAGATCCACCATTTTGAATTTTAAAAATCTAGCACCAGATTCTTAATCACGAGTTTCAAGCCATAAAAGCGTTTAGGCGTATCAAAATCAACTTGTTAACTTCTCCAAAACTTATTTTCTGACCATGGGTCCCTTTTAGCTTTCCGTGCCGCATATATATTTTTTAAAATTTTATTTTTATCTATACCTTGAAACTTGAGATTCTATATTCTACATGCCAACTCCGAGCTAAGTGCTTAGTTTAATTTCCAACGAAGAAGTATTTACTGTTATTGCAATGTAATTGCCATCATCGCATATATAGGTCAACAACTTCGTCGTCGTTCGATTGAATCAGATAAAAACTCGATATTCGTATCTGATTATTGTTTTGCCAACAAGCCAACTCTCGTCTATTGGGTCAACCAAAAACTTTTCTTGCCTTTTTCAAAAAACTCAAATTTGCAGTCCAAAGAAAGCGTTTCAAGTCAATACAACCTATAAAAACAAATTTTCTCAAAAAAAATATTTGGACAACTGTATTGTTCTTTGGAAAAATATATTTCATAAAATGGATCCAACTTTGTAGGCGATCAAATAAATTTTAATAACTGAATGAATATCTTGAGCTTTATTAACAGAATATCTCAAAACATACCGTAAAAATTGCAATATATAACATTTTTTTTATGTGCAGAAAATAGTAGGCATATTTAAACCACATTATGGTAGGTACGTTTGATATATTGAGCATTGATCGTGAAAATAGCTTAAGTGAAATATATTCGATTTTATTTTTTTTTTTATGAAAGTCGAGAACTTACGATCATTTGCATCATCTAAATTTCGTAAGTATACGAAGTATTAATATGAACTTAGAACAAAAGAACGTTTAGCTTAAGTCCACGTTTGTAGTGGAGGATCATTAAAAAATGTTTAGTTTGGCGCTTAAGCTATTTCGTGGTCAAGGCCTGGAATATTTGATATTCCCGAAGTACTTAATATATTTTGCCGTCCTCAATTTCTTATTTTTTTTCAGAGTTAGAATGTTTCAAATATAGGTTCTCAACATAATTCCTTAATATGTCCTATATATAATAATAACATAAATTCTTGGCTACTTTTTTCGAGAAGGATTACATATTTTCTTTAAATTGTAATAGATCGAAAATTATTTAGTAATAGATTAACTGCATCGTTGCACCATAATATAAACAAACATTCTATAGAAGAAAAAAAAAAACATCAAATAATATACTGACACCAGCTTAGGTTGTTTATCTTATTAAGACATTAAACAAATAAAATACATGCCCCTACTTAACCAACGTCTTTAAACGTCTATGACAGTTATAATGAAAAGAAATACACCTAAAAATGTCAAAACTATAAAATAATGCTAATGCCGCACTGAGTTTATATGTAAAGTAAGTTTGTATAAAAAAGAGTTGAATTGTTTAATATCAAATATCAAATTGCTTTGCCCATTATTTGTTTAGGAAAAAATAAGAAAAAAAAAAAAACCGAAAGAATAATAAACACATATCGATATATTATCACACAATATTAAGAATAAAAATAAGGTTTTCCAATATTAATAAAAAACCAGCACTCTACATCCTTAAACATACACCTATACTGCTAAAAAAAAATAATTATACTAGCATTCCTGTAGACTTAACGTATCATGTGTAGCTTCCAGCGCAACACAAAGTATGCAGTAATTCTTAGACCTATAAAAATGCCAATTAAGGCTAGAGCATCAATCCAATATTCGGCTTGATCCATAGACATTTCTTCTAAAAACTTTTTCGGACTACGAAAATGACAATAAATGGCATCACATTGTAATTTAGCACGATCCATACCATAAATTGATACCATGGCACCTAGAAAAATGAGCAAAAGAAATGTATTTATTAGATGTAGTTTTTTATTATAAATTAAAAAAAATAAATAAATTTACCCTCAAATCCGTATCGTACATAACTGACATATGTCACCCATTGCAGATAACCGGGGATAGTATCAAAGTTGACAAAGAATCCCGAAAACAATATTATTGGTATTGTGGTTACTGGTCCTAAGAATACACCAGCTTCTATGTTCATGCCAGCACCTATGAGTAGGCCCAGAGACTGGGCCACTAAGGAAGTTAATACACAAATGAAAACAAACATTGATATTCGCGGTAGTTCCATGGGCTGCGATGTTAAATAATAGACTACTATAACATAAACACTAGAAAAGACGATCTGCAAAGAATATGTAACAGTAATAATAAAGTATTAAAAATAACATCATATTGTAAATTCGTTTATGTCACAAGTATGGTATCCTGTGGTATGATTTTAACTTTGCTGAAACATGGGTATATAATAAAAGAGACAAAACAAAAGGACCAGTAATTTTTTTATCGGCATAATGGCATATTAAGAGCAATATAATGGAGTGCAAGATCAGACTCTTGTATGAGTTTATCTCGAAATTTTTCTTTGATGTGCGGAAATAAGAAGAAGTCATTGAAAGCCATATCAGCCCTCAATGTATTAAGTACTCAAAAATAAATTTTTTTATCCAAATTGTGAGAGCTGATGTTAATGTGGTAGAAAATTTTCGATGTTATATGTTAGCACTTTTTATTTTTTCAAAGATTTCTGATAAAAGATTTGTGGTAAATGATGGCACATTTCGAATTGAATACTTTATGTTGCTTTAATGTGAAGAAGGTGAAATGTTTCGGGATTCGAAAGAAACAGGGGGCCATTTGTTTCTAAATGCTTTATCCGCGAACAATTTCTAATGGATTTGGTTCTCCTTGAACGAATCATCTCGTCAACTCTTTTTTTTTTTTTGGTTTAAGCCATGATGTTATAGACACACCTCATTTAAAGCACTTGTATCGTATATTTTTAACATTTCTTTAGAACAATCTATAAGAGCCTTTTTCGAACGTTTGCAAAATTATATATAAAATGAAATAATAAGGATACCATTTATAGTTCTAATCACTTCATATGAACGTATGCACCTTTTCCGGAACCTCTTTCATCAAGGATTTTGTACTGGTTTCTGTCAGTTTTTTGAAAAAGGTAGGCCATCCTCTTTAAAAATGTTCTACATTTTTGGTTTGTACAAGTTTTTTTCACAACAGCCTAATATCTCTCCATTGGCCTAACCTCCGTGCAGTTTGTTGCATTGTGCCTTCCTTGGTACAAAAAAAGTTATTGTTCTTGTACTATTAAAAAGCTTTCTGATTTTAGTGATAGCATGCCAAATCAGGCCAAATATATGTGGAAATATTGTGTTGGCTTATGAAAGGAAGAAATACTTTTCGTAAGCACTCCTTAACATAAATTTCGATATATATAGAGCCCGTTGTAATAACTGACTTGCTTTTTTTGCCGCAACTGAATACTGATTGCCTTACCAGGAACTCTGGAATTTCTACCTCTTTTTGGAACCTAAAAGTAGCATCAACACTTCATACGTTTTTTTTGTGAAACATAATTTCAATTTCCGCGCTCTGTTTTTGTCCTTAAAATTTTTAAATAGTTCCTGTTGGGAACTATTTTCAACATAATCCAACTTGGTCCTATAAGACGTTGTCCAAAGAATCAAATACAGGTTTGAAAACATACAAAGTACAAAACTTGGTCCTATAAAACGTTGTCCAAAG
Source organism: Cordilura impudica (assembly GCA_963682025.1). Taxonomy (NCBI): domain Eukaryota; kingdom Metazoa; phylum Arthropoda; class Insecta; order Diptera; family Scathophagidae; genus Cordilura; species Cordilura impudica. Next base: position 66,765,294 of record OY821518.1, on the reverse strand, counting down.
AATCAAATGCAGGTTTGAAAACATACAAAGTACAAAATTTTGTATGTTTTCAAACCTACATTTGATTCTTTGGACAACGTTTTATAGGACCAAGTTGGATTATGTTGAAAATATTTAATAATTTTAGCTCATATTTTATAACTCCTTTTAATCGTAACTAATTAAATTTAATTAAACAGAATATCTGAATAAAATTAAAAAATGCTTGCGAAAAAAGTTAATAGGAAAGACGTGTGTTAAGATTTTTTTGACCTCACTGCCTGATTTCAGAAAATAAGTCTAGAACATTATTTGGATATTTAAATAATATCAACAAGTCTTATCAAAATCCTTCAACAAATATATATTATATTGGTTTTAAAAAAATGTAAATCTCCTTAAATTTGACAATTGACCTTAAAGGGGGACAGTTACTAGTGTTTCAATTTAACCTTAATTTACAAGATTGAGAACTCATATCAAGTAGTATAATATTTTGAAAAAAGATGTTTGAAATATGAAAACACCAAAAAGATGTAGCCTAAAAGTTGAAAAAGTATGAAAAATCACATTTTTCTTCAAATCCCCAAATTAAGAACAGTACAACTATAATATTTGGCATTTTCAATCACATATATTTTGTTTATAAGACCTTAAACTTAAATCATTGATTTTAGTAAACTTCTTAAACAAAATTTTTGAAAAAGTAAAATTAGAGATTTTGAAATAGTGCCAAAAAATACAAACCGCTTTGACATTAATTTAGAACGGCATAACAATAGACGAGATGCAAAATTCTCTACGTAAGATCGTTTTGGGATCAGGAAAATGCAAAAATGTTATTGTTGTAAATTATTGCAATGCCTTTAAAAATGTGAGCTTGATTTTCTTGATCATGTGGTCTGCGGCGCATTTATTGCCTGGGGAACTTGATATAACTTGGCTGTTTTCCAACCAATAATAGATTTTGTTGTTTAATTAGAAAGATAATTTACTCCAGATTATGGTTTACTAATTAATTTAATTGAAACACAATTATGTACTATTATCAAAATTTTTGTGAAAAATAATTTTTTTTTTTGATAATTTTTACATATAAATGCATATTTGAACTTTGAACTCAATTCGCGTCCAGAAAGCATTGTCCGATTTGGTTCAAATGTTGCACACTAAAATTTTAGATCCAGTGTCACAACAATCTGACCAGCACACCTCAAAATTCGACCAAAAATTTTTTTTCATAGAAACCACTGTTACCCTTATATATATTTACTAGATGTAAGCCGGTGTGCTTCGCTACACCCCCCCTCCCCCTTCCGAAACGTTATGAAAGGCCTCACGCAAAGTCCCAAGGCTCTCACTAATACAGTAATTCAGATATATCACATTTAATATTAAGTTTGTGTGGGGGTACCACGCGCATTTGTCTAATCCCGCTAATTTTTTGTCTGACTACCCACGTTAATAATAGATGACCTGAGACATATTTGCAAAGCTTTCTCTATCATAGTACTTAATATATATGATATTTAACATTTACTTTGTATGGGAGGTGCCACGCCCACTAAAAATAATTAAAAAATTAAAGCCTGTAGCACTCCCATATCCGCAGTAAGACTATGTGAAAATTTCAGGAAGATCAGATGAGTAGTTATGTAGATTACTTCCTACAAACAAACAAACAAATAAATATTACCTCTATATTATGTTAGTATAGATTACTAGTATAGATTTTTTTATTTCAATGCTTGCTGATGCTGATATTCAATGTTTTTGTTTTTTCATTCGGTACAACAATTATCAGATTTTTCGGCGTTCCTACCGTGGAGCAAGGTACATGTAGCTGCCCATGAGAAGAAGATGGATTATACATATTAGATCTGGCAACACTTAACTATAGGCCTTGAACTTAGAATATCAATTGGCAATTTTTCTTTTTTAGCGATTTTTGATTTCGCCCATTTTTGATTTTGAAAATTTTTGTTTTTTGGGCGATTTTAATTTTTCGCGATTTTTGGGTTTGGCGATTTTTGATTTTGGCAACACATTTTCCACGACAAATCACATTGATTACTAATGAACTTATCAAAAGACTGTCGCCTTCGTAGTGCTTCATATTTTTTACATAGGAGGTGCCACGTCCACTAATCCCATCCCGCCCAATTTTTATTGGACTACTCACATTAATATCTGATGGACTCATGCAAAATGTCGAGTCTTTCCCTTTTATAGTACACCAGTTAAATGATATTAGATATGTACTTTGCATGGGCGGTACTACGCCCACTGCTCCGATCACGCCCATCTTTTTGTTCCACTAATCACACAAAGAACCTATGGGCTCACGCAAAGCCGCAAAGCTCTCTCTTTTGCATTACTCCAGATATATCACATTAAATAGTTAGTTTGCATGGGGAGTGCCACGTCCACTGGTGTGAATCCACCAATTTTTTGTTCGACTACTCATACTAAGATCTGATAGGATCGTGCAAAGCGTCAAAGATTCCTTTTTTACACACCAGTTATATGATATCATATATTTACTTCGTATGGGCGGTGCCACGCCCACAGCTCCGATCACGCCCATTTTTTGTCTAACTAATCAAATGAATTACATATGGGCTCACACAAAGTCCTAAGACTCTCACAATTACAGTACTCTAGATATATGGCATTTTATATTTACTTTGTATGGCAGGTGCCACGCCTATTGGTCCGATACTGCCCATTTTGCATCCGACTACTCACATTAATAAGGTGACACCAGACAAATTTGAAAAGCTCTCTCTATCACAGTACTCGAGATATATAATATTGAACTATTACACTAGCTATTACACAGTACTCGAGATATGTAATATTGAACTATTACCTTGTATGGGAGCTACCACGCCCACTAATCTGATCCCGCCCATTTCCGGCGTAGCTACTAACATTAACAATAGGTGACCTCACACAAATTTGCAAAGCTCTCCCTATCATAGTACTCAATATATATATATGATATTAAAAATTTACTTTCTGTGGGAGGTGCCACGCCCACCAAAAATATTTAAAAAATTATATCCTATAGCACTTCCCATATCCTCCTACAAACAAACAAACAAACGAACACACATTACCTCTTTATAATATTAGTATAGATATATTCTGGTACCACGGGTAGTCAGGGACCCTGGAATCACAGAGTCCACCTGACTATTTGGGTTAGGCCCTTAGAAGAGTATCGTGGTGGTTGTGGTTTCAACCCAAAATCGCAGGAAGAGTGGAGCTCGACGTGGAGTTGCATTCAGCCGGGTTCTGTGACCCATAGAACAGCAGAGGTGTTAGATAGGCCCCGACTTCGCACCAAGAGGTGAGATTTGTTGCCCAAATGCACAAATCTTGAATTGGTACCTGAGCATAGTTTTCTACACAAGCGGGCGGTGGTCGGCGTATATTCCGATTCTGTGTTCAGATCACGTAAAACACATGAGACTTATGTAGTGATATGCCAAATCAGGCCAAAAATATCTGCAACTATTGTTGGCTTATGAAAGGCTTTATAAATACTCCTTAATATATGTTTCGATATTTATAGAGCCCGTTGTAACAAGGAACTTGCGTCTTTTGCCACAAATATATATTACTTGCCATACCAGGAACTCTTTTTGGAAATTTATACTGCTTTTGGGTCCTAAATTTATCTTCAACACTTCATACGTTTCGTTGTCCATTATGCAATAGGTGTACTTTTTTCTGAAACATGATTATAATTTCCGCATTTTGGTTTTGGCTTTCAAAATTTTTTACATAGTTCCTGTCGATAATATTTTGGACTTTGTGTATTTTCAGCGCTGCTTTGGCCTTAACTTTTTCCTTCTAATAGTTCGAGCGCAGAGCTAACCTGAGCACTTTTCTATCGGTTGTATTAGGAGCTCCTTTCAATATGCTTTCTATTTTCTAGATCTTACCAACATCTTATAGACCTTTAATTCTTCCCGAACAAGGTTTCCTAACAATTGCCAAATTATCCTTTTGATGACATTGCAAACCATTTTAAGGCAGATCTTTGATTATTTGGACAACTTTTAATTGCACCTTGTATTGTTGTTTCTTGAAATAGTGACAGGTTTTGTTCCAAGTAAACAGATATCGTCCACATAGTCAAGGTCCTCCAATATTCCTTGTATACACAGGTTATTCTTTTTTGTTGGTTCATTGCTTTAAGCATTACTAAGTCTAATACATAATTCAAATAGCCGTGATGGACTCCGCTTCTAGCCTGTGCTGTGTTAATTGTTTGATTTTCATGGAGTAAGTGAAATTAGCTTTTTAGGAACCCATTTACAAGAAAGTGTGCTCCATATTACTCAATGGCTTAGCGAACAAAATGTCTTCCCGAAATCTGAGCAGTAAAGAAATTATATCAACTTCACAATAGCGCTCAGACTGTTCATAAGATCGATACGGGATTCATGAGGGCAAAAACCGGCTATTTCTTTCCTAAACTCTGAGAGGATTGCTTTGGATAGGCTTCTGTTCAGTGTATGCGCAATAACTACGTTCAACGTACTAAGTAAAGTAATGCTTTCTAGTTCTTTCGTTTTGTTAAACTACCCTTTTTCAGTAGATTAATATTAACTACTTTTTGTAATTTGTCAGGAAGGGTTTACCATGTGCCAAAATTCATTAAAAAATTCTCAATTATGCGGAATCAGTTTTCATGCAGGAGAACTAGTACCCAAGCATGGCTTAATTCTACAGTAAGTCTTATGACGATCTTGAAATATCAGCTCGAAATTTGAAGACCTTATCGAAATTTGTTCTGGAGTGAACGATGACGACGATTGAATTAAAAAAAAAAAGCAAAACATATTGACTCGGGATAACATTATATTACCAAATGTCGAAACGAGTTGTTGGGTTAATACATCCGGAAAATCATAACTCAGGCATTTTTATGTTTCAATTTTAAGTCTTTGGAAAAACAAAAACAACGTTCTAGGCATATTCAAATTTGCCTTAAAATTTCAATGGGCAGCAGAATTTGGAAAAATTTAACAACCTGTAATCTCACCAAGAGGCCGTGGAAATACTACGACCTCAAAAAGGCATTGTATATATTGTCACTCCCTAGAGAAGATTGTACACTATCTTATTAAAATCCATGCGGAAATGACGGGATTTATTTCCGAGTCTAGTCCAAGAAGATGCGATGAACCAAATAGAGAGAATACAGTTGAGTACACATTTGCCAATGTATTGGCATAAATTCGCTTTTGGTTTATATCGAAATATAAATTTCGGCCAATAAGAAATCACTGGTCCGTGAGATATTTCTTTTTTATTGCATATCCAAGGTTCGGAGCATTTCGAGTTTTCCTCACAGAATACCATCATTGTTAACACAGAATATTAATAGAGATTTGAAGAAAAACCTACCTGAAATGGTAAATCAGCTAGTGTCTTAGCGAAATAAAAAGCCTTAAGCGAATACCAATAGTTAAGATGTTCCCGTACGAAAACGGACATTTCTGTGGGGACTAGAAATGAAAAAAAAAAAAAAAATAATAATTAGCTCCTAATGATCAACTGCATTTAAAACAATCGATTACTTACATGTCAATATGGTTGGCATCATAGCTGTGAACATGGTAAATAATGTGGTGAAGAAAATGCAACCGGCGTTACTCATTACCTTAGAAGCCTCATTACCAACATCATAATATATCATGCCAATGATGGCACCAACAATGATATGCGATGCCAAACGCATGTGTGTTAACATACGGTCACGCATAATGGTGACGACGGAACGTTTGAGCAATATCCAGAATTGTGTCCAACCACTGGTGGGAAAACCGGATTTATTCGGCAGCGTTATAATCGATTCATGTGAATCCAGCAGCGAAGTAGTACAGCCGGCCCCGTTAGTACTTGTATTGCCGCCGTTGCCTCCTCCGCTAGCACCTGTAACATTACCAAGAGCATTAGTACTTTGAGCGCTTTTGGAACTACAACTATAGCTATCATCACCATTGTCGTTGCGTGGCAAATTTACAACAGAACAATCGGATTGTTGACTCTGTTGTGCTTCCAATTTCGGTGGTTTTAATATGCTAGTATTCAGTTCTAGTTCAGCAGCTGTGGTCGGTTCATCCTTTTTAAGCTTTTCATCTTCCATTGTCACCGTGGTAGTATTTGTTGTATTGTCGACACTGGCGGAGCCGCCATTGCCTTTAATAATATCATTATTTATATCTTTGGATAAGTCTAAGCCATAATTTTTGTGACTGTATTTCTTGCACATGCCACTCTTAACGGCTGCCACTAATTTGGACACACATTCTCCATATTCGCCGCTAGCTACTTCCAGTACATAATCAGCTGGATTGTGGTAGGAGGGACAATCATAACCCAAAGATGAGAGAAAGGGTACCAAGGCCCTTACTCTGCCCTCAAACATACACTGACCTTCGGCCAGCATATATAAATGATCGAATTTTTCAAACAGTCTTGCCGAAGGCTGATGAATAGTACAAACTATAGTGCGGCCACCTCTAGCCAGTGACTTTAATAATGATATCAATTGGAAGCACGTCGAACTGTCTAAGCCTGATGTGGGTTCATCAAAAAACATAACAGGTGGATTATTGACCAACTCCAAAGCAATTGACAGCCGTTTTCGTTGTCCGCCCGAGAGATTGCAAGTATTAGTATTGCTTGATTCCATCAGACCAATTGTTTCGAGTATTTCATTGACTACAACTTTTTTGGCAGCGATATCCATATTTTTGCCCAACTTTAGATTGGCAGATACCATCATAGCTTCGTGCACGGAGAGATTAGCGATAAGTATATCATCTTGCATTATGTAGCAGGAGAGTTTGCGGAATCGCCTAAGGTTACGATCTTTGCCATTGATTAGTACTGAGCCACTCAATTGGGATGTTCTAAAACGAAAAGAGTGAGTTGTTTTTTTTTTTTACATAAATATTAATTTTTTGATTGAATATCATGCTTTCTCAGACAAAACAAGACTTATTTAGTTAACAGAGAGAATCAATACATTGAGCTGCTTAATTTGTTGCTTATATGGAATACTAAATGTTGCATTATATTAGGTGAAATTTCCTTTCTCAATAGCAGATATTTTGTGTGAATAGAAATTAGATGTGTCAAACAAGATAATGTTATGATTAATGCAAATTTGCTTATCGAGTTTTTGAAAATTCGGTTGCTGGTTGTATATTTGTGCACATGTGTCACTTAAAAAAAAAACTCTCCAAAAGAATCTATAATATTAATAGGCTAGGCGATTTCTTGTGACCGATGTCTTATTTCACCGTTTTATATCGATTTTGACCAAACGTATATTATTTGAAAGGAGTTTCCTTTTAGCCGTTTGCAGATTTACCGATTTTTAAATTTTTCGTTTATTTGGAGTAAATTACATTTAAAGTTGCTACTAACACATACATAAAATTATACAAGCTATGCGTGTGTTTATTAAAATTATTAATGTGGTTGTAATAAAAATGAGTTTGTTCTTTGTGTTGATTTGAAAATTGGCTATAATTGATAAGCATACATTTAGGGTCTTTATTTAATGAAGAAATAAAATTTCCTAGAATTTGCACTCGAATTTCGAGGGCTGGAATTTGCTAGTTGTTATAAATTTTAGCAACTTTTTTTGCGATTGAATCAACTGAAATTTAATTTAAATTTAATAGCAAATATTTTCCATAATGGTGAAATATTTACTATGAAGGCAGCATAATTTTAATCATTATCAAGCAAAAACTCGGTTATTAACTTCATCGCAATATGGTTGATAAAAAAAATTCGATAGTTACAATGAATCCATTTTCTGTATTAAATGCTTCATTCGGTCTTATGTTAAATGATAGATAAGGATCTATTTAAACAATTTTTGCCAAGATATTTTTGAATAAATTTAGTGCGATGTGACAACTGTGATCAATTTCAATACGTACTTATTTCATTTCTTTTTATGAAAATTGTAATATGCTTTTGCAATACTAGTTATGCTGAAACTTTAAATGAGTTAAATTCGATTTTGAATTGACTGAAACAAAAACTAGTCGATCCAGACCAACTATACGATACCCTGTAACACGCGATTGGTGACCATATATGTTATGTTCATCTAATTAGATATAGAAAATAAGCATAAACCAAATTCGAGTGGCATTGTTATTAATTATACGCTATGCCACTATGTGGTTAAGGTATAATGACTTTGTGCTGATGTTTGTAACTATATTTGATCTAGACCCATCTTTTATTATTGTTTTTGACTCAGAATCACTTTCTGAGTCGATTTAGTGATGTCCGTCCGTCCGTCCGTCTGTGTTTCCATGTAAAACTTGTAATCAAAGTACAGGTCGCAAATATGAATATATTTTGATGAAAATTAGTACAGAAGCTTCCATCGGCCATAGCATGAACACTGTTGAAATTAGTGAAAATGTTCAGACCTAGTTCGCATACAAATGACCCCTACGAGATCGGCTTAAATGGTCGTAATAACCGAATTATCACATAAATCTTGATAAAATTGGGTCTGTGTATGTTTGTTACATCTGCTCAACTCTAGTTAAAAAATAAACCCTATACGACAACCCTTAGTCATAGCTCGCATATAAAGCTGCTTCCCTATCTTCACTTAAATCTATCAAAAAACAAAAATATTGGACGGTTTTTTCTAAAATTTGGTTTGTATATGTTTTTGCAAAATATGAGTGACTTTACGAAATATGGTCAGGATTGGTCCATTTCTCGACCCAGTTCGACCTAAATATATAAATATAGCATCCGATATGAACTTTTTCATGTCTGCAGCCAAAAAACATAATAGCACAACAATGCCACTCAAGTTTAGTTTAGGCTTATTTTCTATATCCAATTATTTGGACATTAGAGATAGGGAGATAGAACGAATTTAAGAAGAGGTATTTTTTTAAATAAAGGTAATTTTTTAAGAAGTGGTACCTTTTTAACAACAGGTACTTTTTTAAGAAAATTTGCTGTCTTACGCAAAGTTACTTCTTTCAGAAAAGGAACTTTTTGAAGAAAATATACGCCTTTAAGAAATCTATATTTTTTAAGAAATTTTACTTCTTAAGAAAAGGCACCTTCTTATCAAAAAAAGTTTTCAAGGGAAGTTAGGAATATTTAATGTATTAAGAAAATATGCCGGTTTTTCCTATTTGAAAAAAGTACTATTTTCTAAAATGAAATAGTTGTAGAAAAGGTACTTTTTAAGAAAAGTCACTTTTTTTAAGAACATTTACTTTTTTATGAAATGGTACTTTTTTTTAAGGAAATGTCCTTTTTCTTAACAGAGATTTTATTACGAAAAGTTAGTTCTTTAAGAAAATGTAATTTTTGTACTTTGTTAAGAAGGTCTCTTCCTTAAAAAAAGGTATTCTTAATAAAAAAGGTACTATTACTAAAAAGTTACATATTTAAAGAGGTACTTTTTTAAGAAAAAAAATACCTTCTCTCAAAAAATTTAGTTTTTTTAAGAAAATGGCATTTTTGAGAATATGTAAATTTTCAGGACTTGAACGATATCTCTAAAACTACTTGGAAAATTTAAAAACAAAGTAAGCACGGCTTTAAGAGAATATTGTTTGCGAGTTTCGGATTTTTTTTTTAATTTAATATGGTGAACCGTTTTCAAGTTATTCCAATATATGTAGCGGAAGTGCCTTAATTTTGAACATAACGGTATATCTCGAAAAGTCGAGCTGATAGAAAAAAACCAAGGGCAGATTTGGATTCAGCGTCCCAAATAACCTTAAAAACAATATTCAGTTCTTAATCAACAGAACCATTGTTCCCTTGTTTAATAGGTATTTCTCTAGAATTTTATTTCCATAAACTAAAAAGAGTTTTTTTTATTAATCTCAGTTTTTTGCCTCATTTTTCGGAATTCTTAAAGTTTTTGAGAAAAAATATAAAATTTTATTAAAGTATTTTTAACCACAAATACATAAAAAGGCACGGCACAGCGGATCAAAAAGAATTTTTGAGCTTCCCTCATTGTAAGTTAAAAATATTGTTAAATATTGAGCAAGCTCAGTTATTCGTCAATGTTTTCGAAAATGGAAGAAAATTAATTTCGAGGGCTTGCAAAGCAAAATTGTTCACGGAATAACCATCATTTATACCAAGTCAGAGCTTGGTAATATGTAGACTCTGCAATACAAAATTAAATTGTAAAAAAGGGGTTTACTGAGTTTTCAAGCACTAGTGACGTCGAATATTCTGGATGGCCAAATAGGTTACTACATTGTTTAGGCCGATCGGAAGGTGAAAGTTCGCACGATTGTTTATGTCATAGGCATAACATATGGCTCTGAGACTACGATCGAGTTGGATCATTTAAAGCTGTCCCTAAGATGGGTGCCATACATACAATTGTGTGACAATATCAAAGGAGTGTTTGGCGATGTTCAATCGTAATACGAATAAGTTTTAACTCCTTTCTCCAACGGTGGATGAAACATGGATCCATTATAACACATCGGAAACTAAGATTTACACGACATTATTCACACCAAACCAATAACCAATGTTGGAAAATTGGGTTACGAATTGCTACTTCCTCCGCCATATTCGCCAGATTTCACCTCCACTGATTGTTTTCAATTTCCAAAGCTTAAATAAATGGCTAGATGGATAAAAAAACGCTATTTCATTAAAAAAATTCACAGATTTTTTGATCAGCCCTCGTAATTTTGACCAATGTAAAGTATCTTACAGCATATTTCGTCACATTCTAGATGGCCGGTCGTACCACATATATAGGGTATTCGATTCAGCTTTCGAAAAATTGATAACTTTTATATTAATATCACATGACAAAAATATATTCCGTTCAAAGAATTTGTTTTGAAGAAAAAAAAAAAAAAAATATGCATTAAATATGAACGGGTTTCAAAAACATTATTTATAACTAATAAGGTAGACAGTAGCGGGATTCACTATAAATGGATACGAAATTGTATAATTCATTATGGAAATATTTAAGGATAAAGTCTACAATATAAATGAAACTAATTTTGTAATAAAAAAAGTTTTAGTTCCTTAGTCTTACTTTCACTTCATTTCTAATAAAACAATTAAGAAATTTATAGTCGATCAAAACCGACAATAATTTTCGATAAGGCTGCTAGATCGAAACGTTTTTGCAAAGGTCATTAATGGACATACGAAAATCTGTAATTTATCATACTGGAACTAGGTAAATGCCAAAATCATTTAAAAATGTTCAAAAAATTGTTGGGCTAAGTTAACACAAAATCGACATATTTTAAAAAAAAGACCCACTGAATACTTTTTTAACCCATTATAAACACTTTAGAAATCTGTGTCAAAATGAAAAGGTGACATCTTAATTTTCACTTCGGGAGTTTATCGATTTGGGCATATAATAAGTTTGTACTTTTTATATTTTTTTATTTTTTGTTTTTATTTTATTTTTTATTTGATTTTATTTTATTTTATTTTATTTTATTTTATTTTGTGTGACTTTATTTTATTTTATTTTTATTTTTATTTTTATTTTTATTTTTATTTTTATTTCTATTTTTATTTTTATTTTTATTTTTATTTTTATTTTTATTTTTATTTTTATTTTTATTTTTATTTTTATTTTTATTTTTATTTTTATTTTTATTTTATTTTATTTTATTTTATTTTATTTTATTTTATTTTATGTTTGTTAGATTTATAGTCATTTTTCAGACATATTGTAATTACTACTGTAATGAATATTAGTTTTGTTTAAATGGTGCGTGGTAAAGAAGAAGAAAGCATATATTTCAAAAATTCATAACTGCACTGTATTCTTAATCGGACCGGTTTCTGGCATTTCAGCCTTCATCAGCGATTTATTGAACATTGTGATAATTGTTATGTTTTTAATTGAATAGATTGTTTCTATATGAAAATTTTTGTACTTAGGGCGGCCGTGAGGTTTGAACCATGAACCTTCACATACACTCGTACTTGCAGTTTTTGGTCAGCGCCTTAACACACTCACCTAAAGTCAGGCCTACGAGCAGTGTGGTTAGATTCAGTTTTCTACCATACAGCTTTACTTTGTACTAATTTCAGAAGATACAACTCTGTCCAAACAAATAATCGTTATTTTTTTGAATTTTTGAATATTTTTGCATTTATACTTCTAATTTCCACTATTCTCAGTTTTATTTTATTTATTTTATTTTTAGACGAACGTACTTTTTTAAGTAAATATACCTTTTAAAGAAAAAATACTTTTTTAAGGAGGTTATTTTTATAGGAAATTTACTTCTATCGGAGAAGATATTTCTTTAAGTAAAGGTACTAGTTTGATCAATTCTCGTTTTTAAGAAAAAGTACTTTTTTGACAAATGCACGTTTTTTAGAAATTGTACTTTTTAAAAAATAAAACTTTTTAAGATTAGTTTTTTATGAAAAGGTAAATTTTTATTAAATTGTACTTTTGTAATGTGGATATGCAGTTAGATCTTCAAAACGCAATTTATTTTATTCTATTGAAGCATGATATTTGGGAAATGTTCCCTGAAAATTGTTTATGAATAGTTTCCGAGATATCTTAATATTATTTAAAGGGCCTTATGACAGGTAGTGGACGGCAGCTGCAAGCAACTGGTTTCGACACGCTTATTACATTCTATGAATAGTCTTAAAATGTATAAAAAGGGTATAACGCGAAGTTTAACGAACATATAATATCTTATCTACATTCGAAAACTTTAAATGCGTTCTTTTTTAAACTATGGTTTTCAAGTCAATAACCACTATAAAAAACGCTGCAAGGATTTTGATAAGATTTTGTACAGATTATTAAGTACTTATTTTAAACAATAAATAAGTAAATAAATAAATAAGAAATCTCTGTATTCAGTTTTACAGTTTACTGCACCCCTTTAGGAAAGATACTTTTTTAAGAAGAGTTACTATTTTTAAAAAAGTTGCTATTTCTAAAAAGTTACATATATGAAAAAGCTACTTTTTTAAGAAAAGGCATTTTTTTGAGAAAAGGTAAATTTTTTAAGAAGGTGCTATTTTGAGAAAATATAAATTTCTAGAAAAAATAATTTTTTCAAGGAAAGGTCTTCTTTAAAAAAATTTTTTTTTTAATAAAGACACTTCTTTAAGGTACCTTTACTTTTTAAAAGATGGTAAAAAGCAATTTTAATGAAAATCATACCAGGCTACATTAGGGAGGCTCTTAATAAAAAAAGTGTTGAAATTCAGTCTCACCCCTTAGAAATATGCGAATAGCGACTGAAAATTTCAAGTGTGTTTATGTAGGAAAAATATGATTTTTTTCACATGTTACGAAAATTTCGTTCTATAATTTAACTATTTCGACAAATTGTTTCATGAATCGATTTCATGCTAAATTATCTCTTCAAGGAGCTATATAGCTTCAAAATCGAATGAAAAGTCGCCAAGAAATAGCGATTTATAAAAATAGGATTTTTATAAATTTTTTTGGCTGCTGATGTGAAAAAGTTCATATCGGATGCTATATCTATATGGACACTAGGCACAAAATTGGACCGATCCTGACCATGTTTGGTAAAGCCTCTTGTATTTTGCAAAAATATATACAAACAAAATTTGAGAAGAATCAGTGCAATATTTTTGTTTTTTGATAGATTTAAGTGAATATCGGGAAGCAGCTCTATATGGAGCCTATGACTAAGAGTTGTCCAATAGGGATCATATTTGGACTGCTCATTAATGGATGTAATAAATGCATACAAACCCAATTTGAGTAAGATCTATAAATAACTAATTATTATTTCATAAAACTTTAAAGTGCCAGATCCATTTCTTGATATTTTGTTGAAGAAAATTTTTTAAAACTTAGAAAGAAGTTTTTTAAAGTTTTATTAAAAAAATTTTCCATTTTTTGTCTCATTGTGCAATAGGTTAAAAACGTGGTTATAAAACACTACTTCGTATCTGAGTGCTCCTAGGTATAGTGACAAAAAAAAAAAAAAATTGTGACTTTAATTAATTTCTTAAAGTTGACAAAATTTCCACCAAATTTCACAACCTAGTTATTTTGGCACAGGATTGGTCAGGAGCATTTGCTATTTCATGGCGAGTTTTTATTCGATTTTGAAGTTATATAGCTTTTTGAAGAGATAATTTAGTACTGAAATCGATTCACATAACATCGATCCATATAAACACTTGAAATGTTCAGTCGCGTTGAGACACCTCTAATTTTTTTTGATTGACCCAGTTTTTGTTTTTGCTATTTGCATATTTCTAGGATGAAAATAAAATACATGTATAAAGATCAAATAACTGCTGTCATAGGTTTCCATACGACGTTGTCGTTTAAGAAATGGAATTTTATTAAAAAATGTCCTTTCAAGACAAGGTACTTTTTTTAAGAAAATTAAATTTTTTTAATAAAAGGCTACTTTTTTAAAAAAGGTACTTTTTAATATAAGGTTATTTTTTAAGAAAAGGCTCTTAATAGGAAAAGACATATTTTTTTTAAACAAAATTTACTCTTTTTAAGAAAAGTCATGTGCCTTTTTCAAAGGTATTATTAGTACATAGAAGTATGAGTTATAGTTTTATGAAATAATATATTAATCCTGCATGTACACCAGTGTAAAGCATAACTATTAGGGCGGGTCGATTTGTAGGGAGTTAAAAAAATCGCTCAAGTGACAAGGAAAATCATATTCTAGGGATCAAAATAAGAAACTTTGCTCAAGGAACCATACTTCTAAAACGAATTCTGATGTCCCACCTTTTGACCTGTCTGTCTGTCTGCCATTCGGCAACCCCATTCCCCCTCATGCAATTGATCTGAAACTTGGCCCATAGTCTTGTTGTGACAACAGATTAATTTTGGGGTAGCCACGCAGAGTCACGCATAGGCACGGAGTGATCTTGAAGTTATTTACCCTCATCCGACCGATCTTTTTGAATAACATAACATAGTCAAGGCGTATGATTATTATTTATTAGTATACGTATGAGTGTTAATTTTAATATTAAATCAAACATAGTCAGCTCAATTCTAAACAAAAAATGGTGATTTTTTGAAATGTTTGTATGGGGAACCTCCCAGGGAGGTTCCAGGGGGTATGTCACTGGCATGGGTGGATCGGCCCTCCAAAGTAAGTGGGGTGATTATACATTTGGACTCGATTGGGGCACTCTAAATGGGTCAAAGTGAGACAGACAGACAGGTCAAAAGTCGGAACATCAGAATTCATTTTAGAGGAAAGGTTCCTCGGGTAAAGTTTCTTATTTTGATCCCTAGAATACGATTTTCCTTGTCACTTGGGCTATTTTTAAATCGACCCGCCCTAGTAACTACATATATATGAAAAGATAAATTATTGTCATATGGGATTGTGTTAATGTCACTTTGGATTGGTTTTGCGTCACCACTACCAGATCAATCATGACCAAAAGAAGCACGTACGCGTGTGTATGATTTTCTATCCTTCCTTTTGTAGAAAAATTTTATATAGAAACAATCTAATCAATTTCATACATTATAATAAATTTAATATAATTACTGATGATGACTTAATGCCAGAAAATGGGTATTCTCAGCATAATTATGATATAAAAAAATATATATATTATCTTTTTCTGATAGTGCAAATATCACTGAAAGAATTTTATTAACCATTTGATGGTCTTTGGAAACTTTTTGCACTCTTAAGAAAAGCTTGAAACCAATTGCATTATTTATACTTTCGTTTACTGTCATGACAAGAAGTATCAAGTTACAGAAAGTTTGTGTAGTTAAAAAGAAACTTTCTTAAAATGTTAAGAATGTTATACATTTCAACACATTCTAAAAAAAACTTTTGGTATTTCAAGACAAGCACAAGTTAACGACAGACATGATAAAATGCATTTAGATAGGTCGAACTCGACTGTATTTTACGGTATGCCATGTTATTGTCTTTTTCTAATATTCATGGTCGAATAACATTAATTACACTTAGAGTGTAATAAGATTCGTATTGGTGCTATGCGCAACCACAATTGATATTAGAAATGTGTATTTCGGGTTAGGGCATAAGATCGATATAAACAAACACATGTGGTCTAAAAATATAGTGATAATTTAAAACTTATGTGTATACCAGGCCACTCAAACATTAAAGAAAATGAAAAAGCAGATGAAATCGCCAAAGAAGCCCTCAACCTTCCATTAATAATGAGCGCAACCCAAAATAAAAAATTAATACGTACAGTAATCGGAATTAATTTCTCCAACAAACAAAAAATTTCTTGGAATATTTATGGGCACTTCTACAAACAATCTAACACAGATGGAATAGCACCTTTATACCCAACTAACATTCCAAGAGTACAACTACAAAAATACATTAGAATGAGACTAGGTCATTGCCTTTTGATACAACAACATCTTATGGAAAAGAAACCAGCTCCTCAATGTATTTTCTGCCATGGATCCACTTTACCAATAAATCATATTGTCAATAATTGTATTCCTATAAAATCTATTTGCAACAACCATAATTATAGTTTAGCTAACATACTTGCAGAAGTTACAAAAGACAATATTAATAGCCTCATAAAACTTTTAAGAGAACTGAATATAACACTATCTAGTCATTTTCTTATATATAAAAAAAAATTCCATATTATAACATATCTTTGATTATCTATGAATTCTTTCCTAAAAATGAATTTTAAAATTAATACTAATCTTCAATCAAATATGAGCTGATGGCCTTAGTAGCTAATGTTCAAAAGCCACTAATTATATATTAATTTATTATTATATAGTTAACAAATAAATAAATAAATAAATAAATAAAAAAAGAGCATTTAAAAAAACCTGTAGACAAAATTAAAAGTTATGAAAATTTAAAGTTCTTGAAAAAACAACTGTTAAAATAAATATCTTACACAAAATTCATAAAATGTTATAAAGAACTTTAGTTTCGCTTCACAAAAATATATTTAAAAAAATTCGCATGATGAAATTAAAAGTTATGTTTAAAGTTTTCAGTTAAAAATTTGCCTCTTTAGTTTTGTCAGTTGATAAGTCAAGCTTTACGAAATAATGTAGTAGTTGCAATTGATTTCAGATTGGGTGATATAGTTTTGGGTTTTAGAGCCACTTTCTGTGGTGTTGGTGTGATGTGAAAAAAATCAAACAGAAATGGGTGGAACATTAATGACATTTGAAACCATTCGCAAAAATTATAAAAACTGGTATGAAAGTGGTAAGCATCAAGCATTAAAGTTGTATCTACTTATACTGGTGTTGTCTGCAGATATGTCCAAAGTATGTATAAGGTGAGATATTTGATAAGTTAACTAAATACTAATACTAACAACACATCTTTTTTTTTAAATCACATCTATTGCAATTCCATAGATGAATTTAATTTAAAAATGATTTTACTCTAGCTTTTTTTTGGATATATATCTATAATATTAATAGGCTAGGCGATTTCTTGTGACTGATGTTTTGTTCTACAGTTTAATCCCGATTTTGACCAAACGTATATTATTCGAAAGGTATTTCTTTTTAGCCGTTTTACAGATTTACAGATTTTTAAATTTTTCCTTTGTTTTTAGTAAATTGCATTTAAAGTTGCTACTAACACATACATAAAATTATACAATGCTATGTGTGTGTTTATTAAATTTGTTAATGTGTTTGTGTTAATGTGTTGAGCTTGTTTTCTTCATTTAAAATTAGTTGAATTGGAAGCATACCTTTAGGGTCTTTATTAAATGAAAAATTAAATCCCCTAGAATTTGCACTCGAATTTCGAGTGCTGGAATCTGCGAGTTTGCATTATTATACAAAGATAAGACATTTAAGGTCCCTAGAGGGAAATCAATAAAAAATCGATTTTTATTGATTTCAGAAAGATAGCAATTAAATGATATAATTTAACTTCATTACGAGTTGAACTGTAATTTGGTTTAGAATTGTCCGATTAATCGATAAAATAAAAAAGTGCGATCAATTAATCTAAATTAATAATTTCCGACGATTAATTGGTTAAATCGATTAAAGTTAAGAGCATTTAAAAGCAAAAATTTGTATACTATTGAAACATTTTTAATTTATATAATACTCAAATATATAAAATAAATTGATGATAAAAATTATTACATAATTTGTCTATTTACAAAGCAGATGTACTGATTTACTTAGAAAAATCTAAAAAGAGTATTTTCAAAATCTATCAGAAACTAAAAATCGGCTAAACGAAAAATAAATAAATAAATAAGTAAATAAATAAATTATATTTAATTTTTAAAAGATTATTTTACATAATCAAACTAATTTGTTTCTCTAATTGTAAAAATTGATTGAATTCTTCTATATAATTTTTTTAAAATTGCACTGTGAATAGGGTATATATAAATTTCTCTTTCCATTTATAACGCATCTAAAGATGCATTTGTGATCCATAAAGTATATATATTCTTCATCCTTTTAACAACTCGAGGTGATAAAATGATGGCCGTCTGTCCGCCTCTCTGTTGAAATTACGCTCATTCACAAATTAACCTGTTTACTTTGGTGAACTTTGGATTATATTATTTGTCATTATTTCGATTAGGTTGGTATTTAAAATTGGTTAAATCATGCATCATTGTGACAATACGAGTGTAAGAATTAAATATGGAGACACCTCTAAAAAATTTTAAAAATTCAGTACGTTTCTTGTAAAATTTAGTATTAAGTTGATCAAATTGTTTAAGTTTTTAAATATTTTGTTTATATTTGTCTTAACTAGTGCAATATTAATCTAACTATAAAACCCTTATTGGAGGGTATCAAAGATTCGGCATAGTGTTACTTTTTAATTTAATTTAATTTTTAAAAACAGATAAAAATAAAATTTTTTTAAAATTTTTAGTCGGCCCAAATAATTGATAGCAAAAACTAAAGAGGGCTTATATAAATTAGGAAGATTTTTAATTTTTATAGAAAATCACTTATTGGATTTATTTAAAAATTAAAAGGTCAAAATAAAAACATATTGAGTTAAAATTACGGAGGGCACGCCGTATAAAATCAAAAATGGTTTACACGACATTAAACAGAAACACAAGAACAGACCTCGATCCTGATCACTTATTTAATTTATTTAAAAATAAAAAGGTCAAAATAAAAACATATTGAGTTGAAAATAATAATAATAAAAAAATAATAATAAATAAATAAACAAATAATAAATTATTTTTTAAAAAGAATATTTTACAAAATAAAACTTATTTATTTCTTTAATTGTTTAAAATTCTTCCGAATTATTCTATATAATTTTTAAAAACTGCTTTTAAATTAAAAGAAAGCTAGCTCATATTACTCTTCCTATCTTTGGAAATTAAGTTTACCATAATGTTATTAAATAATTGATTGACTGAAAATGAAGATATCTCAAAAATATGTCTTTATCTCTTCTTTTCGAATTGTCCGCCGAAAAAACTTTTATCAGTTTTTAACCCTTTTCCCGTTTAAAATTTTCGTTTAAAAATTTAATTATAATATAATTTTGGATTTTTCTGTGAATTCATATCGATTATGTGTGTTTCTAAATTTTGTAAGGTGCCGAACACAGTCATGACTGTTTCGGTTTAATATTTCGTTATGTACACGAACATGTTTCTATTACGTTTTTTTTGTTTCGAACACACATAAACCACACAGATTCGAGTGTAGCTTTATTTTAGTTCGTTTTCTTTCACGTGTACTGCTAAAAAAACAAAACATGTTCTTGAACGCGTACATCTAAAAATGAAAACATTATCCACTTGCGATCGGAAAAATCTGATACAACCCTATAATAACGACAACAATTATTTCAACCAAATTACTTAAAAAAATCTAAAAAAATTCATTAGCAGTTATAAAAAAAATAAAAATAAAAGAATAATAATAAAAATAAAAAATAGAAACTTAAAGATAGTAATAAAGTAGAAAACATAGAAATTTTACATGTTGCTTTTGAATTAAATTCGTTCCTTTTATAGTATATCTTTTTCATTTTTATCTTATTTTTATTTTTATCTTTATTATAATTTTTATTTTTTTTTATAATTGCTAATGAATTATTTTAGATTTTTTAATAAATTTGGTTGAAACAATTGTTGTCGTTTTATAGAGGTGTATCAGATTTTTCCGATCGCGAGTGGATAATATTTTAATTTTTAGATGTATGCATTCTTGAACGTATTCTATTTTTTTTTTCGCAGTACACGTGCAAGAACACGAACCTAAAATAAAGCTACGAATCTGTGTGGTTTATGTGTGTTCGAAACACAAAATACGTGATAGAAACATGTTCGTGTATATAACGAAATATTAAAACGAAACACAGTCATGATTGTGTTCGGCACCATACAAAATTTGGAAACACACATAATAGATATCAAAATAAAAATATGTGTTTGTTGGTCTGAGCTATGTATGTTTACATATATGTTCGTGATTTTTATTCAGTGTGTGTTTTTTTTTATTCTGAACTCTGATTTTGATATTCTTGTGCGTTTAACGTATAAGATTTACTATTTTCTTTATCACATTTTAAATTTTATCATTAATATTTGTTACCTTTTCAACTTCACTAAAAACTTAAATTTTATATCGAAAATTTCGGCAGTACTATATTAAATCTTAACGGTTTTACGTTATTTAAAATCATATCTATTTATTTGCTAGTATATTTGTATGGTGGCCAAAATTAATTATACTGTCATTGCATTTCTTTAGTCGAGTGCGTCTGCAAAGTTTCACCTCGATTGGATCACGGGAAAAGGGAAAAAATCGATACAAAATTTTTTCGGCAGACAAACAGAAAAGCAGATAGCAGACAAGCAGACACTACGATTTAAAAAAAAGGAGTTAAAAAAATAGATAAAATAGGAAAATATATATAAAATATGTTCACAATTATTTTTAAGTTTTTATATTTACCTATTTATTTTTTTTTTTTTCAATATAAAAAAATATATTGGAATATTTTGAAATTTCTCCTTATATAAAATTGTTTTTTTTTTTTTTTGCTTTTTACCTTTATTTATGTGAATTACTTTTTTTTTTGTCGATCAATAAAAATATTTTTTGTTTTTCCAAAAACTAAAGATCACTAAAATGAAAATTAAATAAATAAATACTAAATCAAACTAATTTTTTCATTAATTGTTTATAATTCTTCCTTATTTTTCTACATAATTTTTTTCATTTAAATTAAAAAACAAAAAAAAAAAAATAATAATAATTCATATATGAATACGGGAAGGTAAATTTTTAGTTCCCTTTTGAAGCAATCTGCGCGTACGGAGGAGAGTGAAAATTGGCACAGTTATCGCTCATATGGATGAGAAGCTGACAATGATAAAATTTATGTTTAATCTCTCTTAAAAATATATTAAATTAAATAAAATAAATATTTATAATAATTCGTTACACCATGTTAATGCGAATGATTTAAATTATATATCAGATGCTCTGTGTTGAGTTGTGAATTGGTAAAATTGATTAACATGCATTTAGGCTCATTTTAAATTTTTTATATGTATAGATTAGAAAAGCATTGGAAGACAAAAATTTAATAAAAAAATAGTATATCCTAGAATTTGCACCCGAATTTCGAGTGCTGGGCTATGTTAGTAAAAATAAATATATATATATTTATATATAATATCTGGTGTCAATTATCCTCAAGATTTTGTATTTAGTTGTATTATTGGTTTTCAATGTTATAAATAACAAACAATTTTACTGTAATGTTGGATTTGTAGTCATTTTCAGACATATTGCAATTAATACTGTAATTAATATGCAAATTTTAATTTTGTTTCAATGGTGCGTGGTAGAGAACAAGAAAGCATACATTTCTAAAATTCATAACTACACTTCATTCTTAATCGGACCGGTTTCTTGCATTTCAGCCTTCATCAGCGATTTATTCAATATTGTGATAAATTGTTATCTTAAAATTGAATAGATTGTTTCTATATGAAATTTTTATATTTAGGGCGGGCGTGAGGTTTGAACGCTGAACCTTCACTTATACTCGTACTGGAATATTTTTAAATTTTAGTTTATATAAAAATAAAGATATTTCGATTTATTTTTTACTTTAAGTTTTTACTTTTGTTTTGTGTGAATTATTTTTTTTTTTAATTTTTAAATAAAAAATTTTAATCGGAAAATTATTAAAACTTGAAATAAACATTTTTTTTTTGAATTTTTGACCAAAATTAAATCCCGAATTCCGCTTAGATAAATGGAAAATTAATAATAATAAATAATGAAATAAAAAAAAAATTATAATTTAATTGTTCAGAATTCTTTCGAATTTTTCTATATAATTTTTAAGAACTGCTTTATTTGAAAAAACACTTAAATAAAAAATATGTTTAAAATATTATCTCAATTATATTAAAGTTTTTATTTCTAGTTGTTTAAATTGTTATTGAATTTTTTTTTTTTTTAAAAAAATCGTTTTTTTGAATATTTGGACATATCTTCTTATATATAAATAAAAATTTTATTTTTTTTTTTACGCTTAGCTGCGTGAATTATTTTTTTTTTCAGACAATAAAAATATTTCTTGTATATTCAGTTAACCAAAGTTAAAACCCGAAAAATTGACAACCCTAACTCTGAGATATGAATCTGGCAGAATCGACCACGCAGTTCTGTAGGGTATAATAAAATGTCAGCACAAGAACAATAAAATTTATATTGTTATTTTTAAAAAAAGTGGATATGGCTCTGCAAACAAATAACAAGAAATAAAGAAAATATTTAAATATGAAGCAAAAAAAAAACTTACTCATATTATAAGTGAAAACAGTAAATATAAAGATGAAACAGCATACGATTGGTAAAAACGTGGGCAGTAGATTAGAATCTACATACTCGTAGCAATTGTGAAAATTGTAAAAGCAAACCTAATTTGAAAACAATTGATGATTTTTGAAATGTGAACCACACACTATAACTAAAAAAAAAAAAAACAAAAACTCATTCCAAATCGCTAATGGGGCTTGAATGATAAAGCAATATTTTCATAGTTAAATATAATTGTGTATCATTGCATATCAATATTCCGAAGTAAGCAAATGAATTTCAAATTATTATTAACACATTGAGTGCTCTGGATATCGTAGTGGAAATTTGAGTCGAACTGATCTAAAATGATTTCAAAACTCAAGCTATTTTTAAGTTCCATAAAAGTTGACTACTTGTCTCTTAAAATCTGCTGTAAAATATATGAAACAAAATTTTTTTTTGGCAATGGCCAATTAGTCCTTTATTTCCTGTTTGTAATATCGGACAAAAGCAAAATACTTGACATAAGATGAAATAACCACTGTTGTACGAAGTGGCACACCCCAGTGAAAACGGTATCGTTCATAAATGTACGACGTGGCAGTCAATAAGTTAAAGGGAAACTTGAGTGCAGTTTAATTTTTGTTTAAGAGTAAATCTGAAAATATCTCAAATATCGCTGACTATGACCATGACGGAAATATTTTGTGGCACACACATCTTATTTTTAAATTTCTAGATAAACAACAAAAATTTTAAAATTACAATTTTATTATACTTACTTGTAACCTGCTAAAATGTTCATGAGAGTACTTTTGCCAGCACCTGACGGTCCCATAATCGCCGTAAGTTCGCCATTGCGGAATTTACCCGAAACACCCTTCAATATTGTTTTAAAACCACGCCGTCGACCCTCCGATACTGAATAGGAAATTTCTGTAAATTCAATATCAACAGGCGGTCGTTGTGGTAGATGTGATAGTGTAACTGTGCCTTTCTTCTGTTCATTTGGGCTGCAGTTGTTGGGTATTTTGGGGGCAAATATGTGATTACCGTTTATGCCACCATTACATAAATTGTTTTGCGAGCTGAAAAATAGAAACAAAGATAAAGTTAAAATTAATGAAAGCTCAAAGGAAAATAATATAAAAATGTGTGGAATAAATCAAATAATAAGATTAATATTAAGGCTAGAAAGCTGTCAAAGAACCTTTTTTCACTTGACAAATTTTCAGCAAGAATAATACGTTTATTAAGATTTATTAGCTTTAAAACCAGCAAGCTGTTTTTATTTTTTAATACGAATTATAAAAGAAACTGTTTTAGCACCTATAAATTGGGATTTATTAAAAAAAAAAAAAACAATTTTTGTGTATAGACAACCAAAGGTTTGTATCGACGAACTTTTCTGATTCTAAGATATATAGAAAATTCTCTAAAAATTGACTAATAAACTTTTCTGGCATGAGAACGTCGAAATGTATTATTTTATCTTCAACGCATTCGGAATTTTATACCAAAATTTATAATTTTTAAATACTTTAGGATATATATCAATTCTTTTTTTTTATTCATTGAAAAATCAAAAACCTTATTTTTTATATTAATGAAAGTTAGTTTGTTTAGATTTGAAGTATACAAATGTCGGAAATTATAAACAAAAGAGAAGGTTACTATTTGTTTTACTTTTATTTTTTTTTTTTGCTAATTTGTAGCTTTTACAAATAATTACAAATTATGAATAAGTATATAATATGGTCATGGCTACAACGCCATAAGCTCTTTAGCCTTTATTTTTGTATTTTTGATTTTTGTAGTGCAGTGTTTTTTTTTAATTACAAAATAAATATTATGTTTTCAATTTAGTCAAAAGTTCTTAGTTAGGCAAATATTATTTTTTCAATTTTATATATTAACCGTTTCGAGATATCGTAAAAAGTTCAGATAATAAAGTGTTATTAGTATTCAGATTTTTTAAAGAGGTTGGTATAAAAATAATAATGAAATCAAAAAGCAGAAGAAATACCGGAACTAAAGTCTTAAAAATTAAAGTAAATGATTTTATATTTATTTAAATTAACTACTAATTGCTGAGGTTTATTTCATTTCAGTAGGCATGTGAATCAGGAGAAAATCTAGCAATATCGGTTAATTAATAACACAGTACAACACATGATTTTGGGACTCAATTCTGACAATTACACCTGAAAGTAGTCTCAAAAATAAGAACTTCTGCATCATTCGTTTTGTCAAGTTAGCTGCCATTATAATTTAATGGCCATACGCATTTTTTTGCTCAAGGTGGATTTTGATCACTTTTTGTATATTTTAACACGGTTTTAACTCGGTAACCGTACGGAATATTTATTGTGTCTGAAACAAAGCTGTAGATATTGAATAGGAGAAAAAAAGAAGAACAAACCTATCCGAAAAATTGCATCCAGTGCCATAAAAATCGCAAAAGTTTCCATTCCCCCCCCCATTTTTCCCCATTTTCACCGTTTTTGCTAAATTACCGGAATATTTTGTGTCTGAAACATAGTTGTACATATTCAAACTGTATAATTTTAGAACTGCACCAAAAAACCTCCGCAAGCAATGCATCTAATTTCGAAGGAGTTTTAGGAAAGAAACGTTTACAGCGAGATGACATAGAGACACGAGTGGACAAGTTGCTGTATTATTTTAAATTATAATTACGTTAAAATTACATTTCCACCTTGATACCTTTTTGGCACAATTACCTCAGGAATCGGACGAACAAGGAGATATGTCCCACCAGGTGACCATGCCAATGGAAAAACGATTCAAAGGCAGAAAATTAGATGCGGAGGTTTGTTGGTGGAGTTCTAAAATTATGCAGTTTGAAAGCACCGAAGATGAAGATGACACTAAAATTGGTGGACGCACTGAAGAAAACATACCCTTAAATATTATGTCTAACTCGGATGATGCTGCAGACTCAAACCATGAATATGAACAATCTACGATGAAAACAAGATCATCAGAACCACAAGCATCAACTTCAACGAGGATGGATATTGACAATAATTGAAAATGTTCTATTTTGTTTCCATGCATAGATAATAAAAAAAAATCTCATATTTTCTGTTTAAGAATAGCTATAATATGATTCGGAATTTTTATTTTCATGCAAGATAAAGTTTATAAAGAAAACAAGTAAGAAAATTATAGTCGGTCTAAAACGACTATATGATACCCAATACCATGCGTTTAGAGACCCTATCTCATAGGCCCAACTAACTGGACATAGAAAATAAGCATAAAGCAAATTTGAGTGGGATTTTTATTAATTTTTTTGGCTGCAGATATGAAAAAGTTCGTATCGGATGCTATATCTATATGGGTACTATGCCCAAAAATGGACCGATCTTGACTATGTTTAGTAAAGTCTCTTGTATTTTGCAAAAATATATACAAAAAAATTTGAGAACAATCAGTGCAATATTTTTGTTTTTGATAGATTTAAGTGAAGATCGGGATGCAGCTCTATATGGGGACTATGACTAAGAGTTGTCCACTGGGGATCATTTTTGGACTACTCATTAATGGATGTAATGAACGCATACAAACCCAATTTGAGTAAGATCTATATGACAATTTGGATCCTATGGCAATTTATGTTGAATTCATAGGGGTCGTTTGTATGGGGGCTAGGTCTGAACATGGACCGATTCTCACCACTTTCATCCTATGGCCACTAAAAGCTTATATACCAAATTTCATCAAAATATATTCATATTTGCGACCTGCACTTTGATTACAAGGTTTACATGGGCACACAGACGGACGGACGGATGGACATCGTTAAATCGAATCAGTTAGTGGTTCTGATTCGATCGGTATAATTAAAGATGGGTCTAGGTCAAATATTTTTGGTAGTTACAAACAGCAGCACAAAGTCATTATACCCAAACCACATAGTGGTATAGGGTGTAAAAACAGCATATTTGTATGTAATCCAGTTATTTAGCAGAAAGGAGTAAATGAGGAAAAAATGGGGGAAATGGCAATTTTTGCCATTTGTTTCAGATACAAAAGAGATATTCCAGTTATTTAGCAAAAAGGGTGAAAATGGTGGAAAAATAGGGGGAAATGGGCATTTTTGCGATTTTTATGGCACTGAATGCACTTTTTTCGGGTAGGTTTGTTCCGCTTTTTTTTCTCCTATTTAATATATACAATATCTACAATGTGTTTCTTTCTTTCAGATTCAAAAGAGATATTCAGTACGGTTGCCGAGTTAGAACCGTGTTGAAATATACAAAAAAGTGATAAAAATCCACCTTAAAAAAACAAAATAAAAAAACTTTGTTAGGATAAATGTAACGCTATCCTTTAAAACTTGATTTAAGACATCTGTTGTGGCTTTGCCATTATAAAGGCTTGCTTTCCGAAAAATCGATTAGTATCGATTTAGTGCAGACTAGAGCATGCGAATTTTTTTGATTCTAAATTGCACTATATAAACTATAATGATTTGGGAAGTGAATTAATGACTTGCGACTATATTAGTTACAAGAGATCAGGGTAAATTTATAAACAACGAAGGTAACAAGTTTATTACATATCGTCTAAGTATAGAGATATAGATTGAAATTAGATTTATCTAAATCTTTAAGTCGATCTCATTGGGGTCATTTGTATGGGTACTAGGTATGAACATTAATCGTTTTTCACCAATTCCAACATTATATATTTTGTAGCTGATAGACGTTCATAAACAAAATTTTTATCAAAACATATTCATATTTGCGACCTGTAGTTTGATTATAAGGTTCACATGGACGCACAGACGACAGACGAACAGACGGACGGACGGATATCGCTAAATGCACTCAAAGAATGATTCTTAGCCGACCAGTATAATAAAAGATGGGTCAATGTCAAATATTTTTGATAGTTACGAACATCAGCTCAAAGTCATTATACCCTGACCATATAGTGGTATAGGGTATAAAAATTTTTTATGGACAAATTTCGTATATATAAAATTTTTAGCGCTTGCTATATCGTCGTTCGTAAATTATTGTGTTCTATATGTTTTTTGTTAAAGTTTATTGCTAAAGTTTATTTGCTAATTAAAAAAACTGAACCGATGAAACTGTTGCGACCTTCCTACCAAGGAAAGTACTATAGTTTGTGGTTTTTTCTGTTAAAAAAAAATTCCTCTTTGAAAACGCCTTTAAGAATAAGAACTATTAGAACTTAAACATCGATTAATCAAAAAAAAAACATATAGAACAAAATAATTTACGAACGACGATATATATACATAGATCAAAAATAAACATTATTTTCAGGCATAATGAGTATTTGGATTGCAATTCAGTAACATGAATAAAATTGCCCTTTTAAATAAAATTTAAATGTGAAAGAAGGGGACAGAGTATGTAAATATTTAGTTTTTTATTGCTTTGCATATGCTTGCATCTCTGCAAAGTTATTCAGATATCCTCAGAGCTCCCCACTACTTAAGTATAGAGCCACTCGAGCTTGTCGAGTAGTAAATTAAAATTTTTCATGTTTGTAAGCATGTAAAAAAATAAACTTATGCATTTAGTATAACATATACATATATATTTTATGAAATTGTATATGTACCAGAAATATTATCCTTAAATGTTATTTGAATCGGACCTACTGGCTGATGCAAACTACTACTCGAAAAACTTCACCACTTTCCGTACAAACGTATGAAAATATATACTCCATTGAATTTTTTCATTGATCCATAAGAAATATTTAAGAAAGACTTCGTACAAATTTAAAATTTTTACAGTTAAGGATATCATGTCATGTCCTTCAAATTTTAAAGTAATCGGGTCAAAATTATGGTTGCACAAATTACTACTCCACAAAGAACAGATACTTTCATTACAGATGTCAGAAAATTTGGTCTTATTTCAAATGTGAGATATTTTTACAAAAAATTTTCCATAATGACTTAGCAAAAAGTTGTATTTTTAAGAGTCGCAAATGTAAGGACAAAATTTGTTTTAAATTTCATACCATATCGACAATAAACGTAGGGCGGCCACACTACTACTTGAAAAGGCACGACCAGTTTCCATACAAATGTAGGAAAAACATTCACTCCATGGAAGTTTGACATAATTTTCCAAAAATATGTGGTAAAAACTAATACAAATTGTAGTCACCCATATCAAAAGATTATTTAACAAAATATTGATGAAAAATATCAGAAATTAAGAAAAAAAATTATGTTCTTTTCAACAACTGCAAGTGACTATGTTCATAAATGACTCATTTAAAATTTTAAGCATTCCGACCAAAATTGAGCTGTTAACTTACTAGTATGCGAGAAAATCAACCAGCTTATTTACAACAAATATTACTTTCTAAATTAGAAATATGAGAGCATAGCGTTGTGAAAATTTCTATGAATTTCGACCTTAACTGCGTTGTCGGCGAACTACTACTCGAAAAAATCAACCAGTTTTTTAATCGATGACAAATTTCAATTGAGTAGATTTTTTCACATATTTCTATTACAGCTGGATGATCTATTTCGGCTAGTAGTTTTCCATCTCAATAAATTTTCTTGGAATCCATTGCTTAAAAAATAAAATTTTTAACTTAAAATAAGAGTTAATTTTTACACATTTGTATAGAAAGTGTTTGATCTTCTTCAAGTAGGAGTTCGCCAACTCTACAATTATTGCCCGCTTATCTAGAAATTTTTAATGCAAAATGTATAATTTTTACCAGATGTGACAATTTTTTGTAAATCGATGTCAAAATAGCATTCTATGTTGTCAAACAAAATTTTAGCTCCAGCAGCTTAAGTACTCAAGATTGACCGCAGACTCAAGTTATAAAAAAATTGTCTTTATTATACCGAATTTTATAAGATATTTTGATGAAACTTAATAAGACAAACTTTTGAAATTGATGTTCAGAACTAGTCCCAATACAAATGTCATCTCTGAGATTGTCTTAAATTGCCGTATATCTAGATTATTGTTAATATCTAATTCGGTTTGTTTATTATGTTAAAAAATGTTGACTTTATTTTATGGGAAATATTCCCATAAAAAGTAGCCATCCCATATTTACTTGAATGCACTTCATGACACCACTAAACATGGTTTTGAACGAATCATTTAAAACAATCTTCTTATTTTAAGTTCAGATTGTTAGTTTTGAGTTCACCAGGACAAAAAACATAAAAAACAAGTAAGAAAATTATAGCCGGTCTCGACGACACATAAACCACAGAGATTCGAGTATAGCTTTGTTTTAAGTTCATGTTCTTGTACGTGTACTGCTTAAAAAACAGAACATGACCTTGAACGCGTATATCTAAAAATCAAAACATTATACACTCGCGATCGGGAATAATTACGACAAAAACTATTTCAACCAAATTTATTCAAAACATCTAAAATAATTCATTAGCAGTTATAGAAAAATAAAAATGAAATGATAGTAATACAAATAAAGAAAAAATAAAAATAAAAAGATGGTAATAAAATAGAAAACAGAGAAATTTTAAATGTTGTTTATGACTTAGTTGCGTTTTTTCCGAACGCGAGTGGACAATGTTTTAATTTTTAGATGTACGCGTTCAAGAACATATTCTGTTATTTAGCAGTAGACGTAAAGCTACGTAAATAAGCTACACTCGGATCTGTGTGGTTTATGTGTGTTTGGAACAAAAAATATGTGATAGAAACAAGTTCCTGTACATAACGAAATATTAAAACAAAACACAGTCATGATTGTGTTCGGCACCGTATAAAATTTGAAACACACATAATTGATATCAAAATAAAAAATATGTGTTTGTTGGTCTGAGCTATGTTTGTTTACATATATATACGAGTTTTTTATTCAGAGTGTGTTTTTTTTTGAACTCTGATAAAAAGATATCACACCTGTACCGCTAAAGTGAGGCAACTCAAAATTTACAAATTTTCAGTAGAGGAAAAAAACGGTTTTTCTTAATATTTATTATAAAATTGAAAAACAGTTGTTTCGTTGTAAGGAATTGCGAATAATACATATGTATCAACAGTAGTTGTTTCTGCGATTTTTTCAGTGATCAGCAAAAATAACAATTCTTTTGGGTGGAACTCGAAATATGTCTTTTAAGTGGATTCTAAAGAAGCTACTCTTATAACACAAATAGGGTTACAACTGTATTTTTTTTGCGAAAGACTAGAAAACCCGATGTAAGATTTTTACAGTAGATAGATATGACCACTGTGTATCGTTTTCTTGCAAAAAGTGAAAATTGAAAAATTTTGAGTTGACTCACTTTAGAGGTACGGATGCGATATAGCAGTGAATTTACGAACCCTTATAAATTATTATATATTTCTCATATAGGGAAAATGTAAAATAGGTTCTTTTTTTTTTGCATTACCACTTATCAACTTTTTAATCCACAACCATCCTATGTATCTCGATGCCTGCATCTAGAACTGAATAGTCTTGAATAGTACGATTCAGTCTATTTTACTAGCTTTTGTTCTTATTAACTTGAACGTTGATTGCCCTAATCTATGGGAAAAATTCGTTTTTATGTACCTTATATAACTCTTCGTCATCATAATATTTTTTATTCCAATTGTCATCGCCGAATTTATGTTTTAAATAGCCCTCTAATAAAAGCATTGAATAAATATCACTTATTGAAAAAATTGTAAG
The DNA here is from genome assembly GCA_963682025.1 of Cordilura impudica. Taxonomy (NCBI): domain Eukaryota; kingdom Metazoa; phylum Arthropoda; class Insecta; order Diptera; family Scathophagidae; genus Cordilura; species Cordilura impudica. The sequence goes on along the minus strand of OY821518.1, from coordinate 66,733,757 downwards.
GTGGATTTAATCATCAAAAACCCATATTTTAAACTTTTTTTGCTAAAATATTTCCAAATAATTTAATTTATGCAACACTGTACCATCGACTATATGACATAAAGTAATAAATAGGGGTTTAGAGTGCAAAATAGTTGCTGGCTAGTGTAATTTTTGAATAAAAAATGGTTTAAAGTGCACAATTTCGTTTAATTTCGTTTTGAACACATTAAGAGCGAACACTTTTCAACCCAACTTACTTTTTTGTCTTTAACCAAATGCGTTTATGTGGTGTTTTGCCATTATCGATATCCTTGCATATTTGCTGGGGCTCATTTTGCTGTTGCTGCACCGCAGTCACAAAACCATTGTTGGTAACAATTGTTTGGACAAAGGATACTGGCCGTCGTGTATGCTGTTGATTTAAATTACATTCATTATCATTAACCATATCACTGTAGACTTTCGCATGGGCCGAGTGACGTCTTAATTGGACATCATGTGTTTGTGAATGTGCTACTGTTGCTGCTGCTGCTGATGATGATGATGATGATGATGATGATATTGGTGACTTTGCTTTGACAGTGTTTGAGTGTATAGACGTTGTTACTAAACTTTTTTCATTCATATTATGAATGGGTGACCGATGTATAGGACAGGTAGCATTCTCAATAAATGCTGCATTTAATATACCACCTTCAGAGTCTATTTGCATACGTAGAGTTGTGTGATGATGATTGTCATTGCAGCTATTCTTGATATGGACGTTAGTGGCATTAATGTTAGGACTTGTGCTCGAAGTGCTGACTTTTAAGGCAGGTATTGTATTATATTTCACTTGGGCAGTTTTACAAACATTTCCTACTAACTGGGTGCAACTATCTGCACTGTTACAACGAGTTAAGGATAACTGAGTTTTATCTGGCTGACTGGACTCTTGAGAGTCCACTGAGGAATTTTTAGGCACCAAAGACGATGATGACATTTTCACAGCATTCAGGACTTAAACTTTTTTTTAAACACTTCTTCGTTATTTTACATTTCTTGAACATGTATCATAATCAAAACTTTTTGTTTATTTTTTTTTTTGTATAAATTTGTATTGCTTATTAATTTTCTCTGGAACCGATCAACTTTTTTTGAGTTCTTCCTTGTACGACTTCAATTTGATGAATGCTGTTTAAGCTGATTTGTTTTTAAGTCAATTTCAAAAAGTCTGTCCTAAAGTTTGATACTCATCACTCGCTTAATAGTCGTAGTAAAATGTTCTTAATTCACTTTTCTATGATTTTTTTTTTATTACTCATGGTTTCTTTTCAATTATTACATTTTTATTCTGTTTTATTCATCTAACACATTTTTATACTTAAAGTGGCAGCTGTTCTAATCAAATAAAGTTTATGTTTATGTTTGTTATTCAGTAGCTGCAGTACAATAAGAACGAGCTACAATAAGAACGACAGCTTTAAACCACAAAAACATTTAAATAAGTGGTGTGTTCAAAATAATTCTAAATGATCTTGAAATATTACTGGATTGTAGGCGGTTTATAAACGCTTTTATTCCCGTTAATTTTTTATATTATTTATATTTCAACCACGTTGACTTTTTACTATTTACTTAATATTTATATTGATTATTTAGTTTTGTATTTAATTTGTAAATTTTTCTTTTCGTTCGCGTACTTTAGCCGACTATTGTTAAGCGTCGCGAATCCAGCGAGGTCAATTTGTTAAAATTCTCTAAAAACAACTACACATTTGTTTGCTTGAGAGTGAGTTTTTCAAATCTGTTTAGTTAGTGGTCCTTATTCACATGAAAATTATAGCAGCTAGTTAAATGTTTTCCATTAAAATTAGGAAATTTTAGCCAGAACTTCTTTATGAAAAAACAAGTAAGAAAATTATACTCGGTCTAGACCGACTTTACGATACCCTATACCATGGTTAAGAGACCCTATCTGTCCGGTCCAACTAATTGGATATAGAAAATAAGCATAAACTAAATTTGAGTTATTATTTTTTTGGCTGAAGATATGAAAAAGTTCATATCTGGTGCTCTTTTTATATGGGCATTAGGTCGAAAAATGGACCGATCCTGACCATATTTGGTAAAGTCACTTATATTTTGAAAGAATATATACAAACGAAATTTGAGAAAAAATCTGTGCAATATTTTTGTTTTTTGATAGATTTAAGTGAAGATCGAGAAGCAGCTCTATATGGGGCCTATGACTAAGGATAGTTCCATAGGGATTAATTTTGGACTACTGACTAATAGATATAATAAACATATGCAAACCCAATTTCACTGAGATCTATTTGATAATTTATATCTTATGGCAATTTATGTTATTTCATAAGGGTAATTTGTATGGGGACTAGGTCTGAATATGTACCTAATTTCACCAATATCAATAGCGTTCATCTTGTGGCTGATAAAAGCTTATATACCAAATTTTATCAAAATATATTCATATTTGCGACCTGTAGTTTGATTAAATTTTACATGGACACACGGTGGACGGACGGACGGACGGACATGGCATAAACATTGGCACATTTAATTAATTTCTAAGTCAAGATTTTTATACCCTATACCACTATGTGGTTTGGGTATAACGACTTTGTGCTGCTGTTTGTAACTACCAAAATTATTTCACCTAGTCCCATCTTGTATTATACTGGTCGACTCAGAATCACTTTCTGAGAATCACTTTCTGAGTCGATTTAGCGATGTCCGTCCGTCCGTCTGTAAAATTTTAATCAAACTACAGGTCGCAAATATGAATATATTTTGTTGAAATTTGGTATATAAGCACTTATGGGCCATAGGATGAAGGCTGTTGAAATTAGTGAAATTCGGTCCATATTCAGACCTAGTCCCCATACAAATGACCTTATGAAATCGACATAAATTGCCATAAGATCCAACTTATCATATAGATCTCAGTCAACTTGGGTTTGTGTAATTATATCATATCATTAATCAGTAGTCCCAATAGGAGAATTCTTAGTCATAGGCCCCATATAAAGCTGCTTCCCGATCTTCACTTAAATCTATCAAAAAAAAAAAAATATATATATATATATAACACAGATTTTTCTCAAATTTGATTTGTATATATTTATTCAAAATATAAGTGACTACCAAATATGGTCAGGATCGGTCAATTTTGCGACCTAATCCCCATATAAATTTAGCACCCGATATGGACTTTCTCATATCTGCAGCCAAAAAAATTAATAACAGTGCCACTCAAATTTGGTTTATGCTTATCGGTCGGTCAAGACCGACTATAATTTTCTTACTTGTTATTTTTATATTTGTAAAAATAGAAAATAATAAAACATAAGAAAGAACGTATTTTATTAAAAGAAGTCTATAATCTTAATAGGCAGGTCAGTTTCTTGTGACATCTTCTAGACTCTCAGTTACCAACCGATTTTGATAAAAATTATACCATTTGATAGGTATTTCTTTCCAGATGTGCACTATCTTTACAGATACGCACTATCTAGTACATCTAATAATATCAATTAAAATTTCTACTAACACTAACATAAAATACATATTTAAGCTTTAAATAAAAAACTATACAATGCTGTGTGTGTATTTATTAATTGGCTAAAACTGATTAGCATACACTTAGGCTCTTATAAAATTATTTAAAACCCCATTTATATATCTTCTGTGTATTCAACAAATATTTATAATGAAATTGAATGAATTTTTTTTTAAATATTCACCAATTTTTTATATATGGATTAAAAAACTATTGAAAACAAAAAATTGAATGAAAAAAATAAAAGTTCCTACAATTTGCACTCAAATTTCGAGTGTTGGGCTCTGCTAGTACATTTAAATTAAATTTCTTGAAAAACAACTTTGAATTTCTGCCGGAATTTGTGCTTCACTCTAAAATGATTTAGAACCAGTCGAATGGACTGATTTTGATGAAAATATTGCGTTGGCGAATAGATAGTTGGATACACAGTGCAACGGCCATTGTGGGGAGGAGCGTTTAGAAATTCCAACTCAGAGTTAAAGTACTTAGCCAGTACAGTAAAACCTCTAAAGGGTTTGATGATCTCAAGCCAAACTTTTTAATTTTTTTAATTTTTCCATATCTTGGTGTTTGTTTGCTTAGTTTTTCAGTTATAACTCAAAACCCATTGATGATTTCTCGCCTCATCCTGAGAATGCCAAACCCAGTGCTTTGACTTAGAATTTCTCTTACTTTCACTTACTGAGTCGTTCTAAAGATGTCCGTCCGTCCGCCCGTCCGTCTGTGTGTCCATGTAAAGCTTGTAAGCAAACTACAGATCGCAAATATGCATATATTTAGATGAAATTTGGTATATAAGCTTCTATCAGCCATAGGATGAACACTGATGAAATTGATGAAAATCGGTCTAGGCCGACTATAATTTCTTACTTGTTTTTCTGCTTGATTTGTTGCCTGTCGCTTCAATTGTAAATTGCCATGTGGTTCATTAGCAGAATATATTTGATTTGATTATTTCTTATATGTATTGCTTCTTTTTAAGCATTTTGCTTTTAACGAACTAATTTTTTTTTGTTTAACATCTTTTATATGACTTTATTAAGTTTATACATGCCTAAGCTTAGTTTTTGTATATAATTAATATAAAAAAAAACATAAGGAACTTAAATTTTTTTACAACTTTTTTTTATCAGTTTGCATTATTTTGCTAAAATTACTTTAGAATTGAAAATGAAATGTCCTTGAAAAATTTTAATATTTTCATGAGCTTTAAGAAGATAATTTTTTTCTGCGTAAAATATATATATATATATATATATATATATATATATATATATATATATATATATATATATATGTATATATATATATATATGTACCCTACATTGTATTTAAATTTGCAGATATATACGAGTAAAATTATTAGTGAGATGGCTGCCTAAAATTCTACCAAGTAAAGGTGCCAGTCATATTTAAAAAAATTGTGTGTCATTATTATAAATCTGTATTGAAGCTGCCATAAAAAAATTGTCTAATTGTCGTCTCATCTCAAACTAATTTAAAAATGCATAAGAAACTCAATACACACAAAACGGATTTATTGTGACTACCCATTTTATGGCCAACCGATTTGCCATGATTTTTTAATTTCGCATTCATTACGATTACCATTCAGTTGACTTAACAATAAATATTTTACCGCAACAGACAATGGTTAACTGCTACTAAATTTCTATTGATCCAATCGAAAAATACAGTTGTAAAACTTTAGATCAACCTGAAATTCGATGATTAACTTCATTGTTATTCGTTTGGCAATACATTCGGCAAACACAATGAATCTGTTTTCTGTGTGTACTTAAAATTTCAAGAACGTTTTGAAGAAAGACAATTACTGTGTGTCAATCAAAAACAAAAGATTGTATTTTTTTTTGTTTTGTCAAAAAAGAGCAAACATTAATTATGTGCAAAAGCAATAAACTTTGAGTACTTAAAATAATAAGATTGTGGCATGAAATCTTTTAGTAAACTAAACTTTAAATTAGTTGTGAAGAGTTAATTGTGAACATCGCATTTGGCACTGGCCATTTTCGAATGAATAGTAATTATGAATAATATGTATTTCACTATTCACCACTATTTTTGTAAGTGCATAATTCATGTACCGAGCTAATATTATATTCGATTAGTAAAGCAAAAGTTCGAAGGTGGTAATTGAGTACGTTCTAGTATTATGCTATTTAAAAGTTGTCATATTTTTGCACAGTACTGTATGATATCTGTTTAAAATTTATATGTTCATGATCAAATTTTTGTGTTTTAAAATTTGTACAGAAATTTATTCGTAAAAGATTTTTAACTTTATATCTGGATCATTTAAAAAATACAATAAAAGAGAGAAGAGCATTTAAATTTTCATCTTATTTCATACAGTGTCGGTCAAAAAGGAACACTTTAAAAAACAACCACCGTTTGAGGGGTTTTCCCAGTAACCCCATACATTTGTCTTGCTTAAGAAACACAGGCCCCCAAACCAAGATCATGCTCTAATTTTAATCGTAAAATTAATTTAAATCCAATTATTATGTGTAAAATATTTTACTGATTACAAAAACACTTTTCTAGAGAAAATTTTTTCATGGTGCTTATATTATTTTTTGGTTTGAAATTTAACTGAAGTGAAATGAAATTGGGAGAGAAAAGTCAGTAAACAAGTATTGTATAAATTAAGAAGATCTATTTTAAAATATTAACTGATATATGAATAAAACTAACATATAAAGAAGAAACATAAATGCTATTCGTGGGATTTGGATAATCATCATCAATTGCATTAATAATATGTAGTCGGGTATAATGACATTGTGCTGATGTTTGTCACTAGACGGATGTCCGTCCGTCTGTGTGTCCATGTAAACTTTGGTATCAAACTACAGATTGCAAATATGAATGTGTTTCAATGAAATAAGCTTCTATTGGTCATATGAGGAACGTCGCACAGTGGCGCATTTGTGTTTTTTCGTTGCAAAGGTCATAAGTTTTTAAGCAATTGAGAAAATTATATAAGTTAAAAGGCATACGATAGACAGTCGTTCAACCTATGAAATAAGTGTCTGTATATGATGCCACGCCTTCTAGACACTTACTTAGGGATTATCAAAGTTCAAATTTGTTAACGGAATGAAAAAAATCATGTTTATGTTAACTAAAAAAACATGATTTTTAACAATTTTAAATTTTTTATATTTCTTTTTGGTGTTTTTATGTTTTAAAATTATTATCCATAAAAAAAATTATTTTCAGCGAAGTTGAAATATAATGAAAAATTAGACAGTTTGTAAATAGCGATTTACATGGAGAACATTAAGCAAACAGTAAATTTCTGAATATTATATACCGAATATAATACACTGAATAAATACATAAATCAATAAATGTAAATAAAAATATGGTTGGTTGCCTATTCGTTTTTATATTCTACCTGTAACTGACCAAATTGCGTAAAAAGTGTATGTTTTCTTTTGAAAACTGGAACAATGTCATTTTTAATTTTTTTAACCACTAGCAGTCGAAAGAGCAGCTGGGATCAGTTGGACTTAATTGAATTAGGTAAAGGAATGATTAACGATTATAGTTTGAAAATATGGCAGATATACAAAATTATACATTTTTATACCCTATACCACTATGTGGTTTGGGTATAATGACTTTGTGCTGCTGTTTGTAACTACCAAAAATATTTGACCTAGACCCATCTTTTATTATATCGGTCAGATCAGAATCACTTTCTGAGTCGTCTTAGCCATGTCCGTCCGTCCGTCCGTCCGTCCGTCTGTGTGTCCTTGTAAACCTTGTAATCAAACCACAGGTCGCTAATATGAATATACTTTGATGAAATTTATTGTATAAGCCTTCATCGGCCATAAGATGAACGCTATTGAAATGGTGAAAATCGGTCCATGTTCAGACCTAGTCCCCATAGAAATGCCCCCTATGAAATCGACATAAATTGCCATAAGATCCAAATTATCGCATAGATCTTAGTCAAATTGGGTTTGTGTGTGTTTATTATATCAATTAATCAGTAGTCCAAAAATAATCCCTATAGGGCAATTCTTAGTCATAGGCTCCATATAGAGCTGCTTCCCGATCATCGCTTAAATCTATCAAAAATCGAAAATATTACCACAGATTTTTCTCAAATTTGGTTTGTGTATATTTTTTTCAAAATATAAGTGACTTTACCAAATCTTGTCAGGATCGGTCCATTTTTCGACCTAGTCCCCGTATAAATATAGCATCCGATATAAACTTTTTCATATCTGCATCCAAAAAATTAATATCAATGGCACTCAAATTTGGTAGGGTCTCTAAACCATGGTTTAGGGTATCGTATAGTCGGTCTAGACCGACTATAATTTCTTACTTGTTTGTATTGTCTATCAAAGTTTAAAAATTGTGAAAAAAAAAATAGACAGTTGGTAAAAAGTAGACAAACACAAATCAAAGAGTAAAACTTTTTTTCTGTAATATAGTAAATAAATACATAAATAAAAAAAAAAATAAAAATAGTTACGATTAATTATCTACTTTTTTTTTATATTCTAGCTGATATACGGTTCAGATTCCTACAAATTTTGTGGCTTCTGGGAAACTGGAAATCGGTCAACTTTGAAGGGTTTTTTTAAACAGATTGATTTAACATATATAGAGTAAAACTTTTCTGTGATTTGAGTTTTAGTTTTGTGTATCTATGTATTAATACGTAAAGCTAAATTTTTAGTTCCCTTTTAAAGCAATATGCGGCCACGGACGAGCGTTAAAATTGGCATAGTTATAGTTCATATGGAGGAGAAGCTGAGAATGATAAAATTTATGTTTAATCTGTCTCAAAAATTTACTAAATTAATAAAATAAAATATTTATAACAATTCGTTACACGCTGTTAATGCGAATGGTTTAAATTATATATCAGACGCTCTGTGTTGAATTGTGAATTGCTAAAATTAATTAACATACCTCTTGGCTCATTTAAATGTTCATAAATTTTTTATATATGGGGGATTTCATGTCAAGTGCACCAACTTTTGAAACCGATGTCTTCCGATCGGGATGAAATTTGCACCGAGGTTAGTCCTATTGGATAGTAGTTTAGACACAATTTTTCAAAAAGATCGGTCCAGATCTCTCTGAGTTAGAGTGGATCAAAATTTGACATTTTGGCCAAACAGGTGTTTTTTCTCATCCATGTAACTTATTACCTATTGTTCCTAGAAAATTTTCTCCCAAAGAGTTTAGATAGCTATTTCTTCAGTATTTCGGAAAAAAATACTTAAAAAAAAAAAAAATTTTCCATAAGAAAGCTTAGGATTTTTCCAACCAGGGTGAAAGAATGAGAACAATATAGTTGTTTTGATTTTTCTAAAGAAAAAAATAAAAATGGCCAAAAAATAGCTTGGGCGAAACCAAAACAAACCAACCGCCAAACATTTTGGAGGTTTTACTATACTAACCGAGCACTCTCACATTCACTTAGAATTTCTCACCCCCCAGACAAAGAATCCGAAAATGTCCCACAGAGTTTTTGCTGCATATTTTCTCAATATTCTTTAGGAACTTAAAGTTAAGTGTTTCAAGGATTTACAAGGAAGATATTATGGGAGGCACCCGCTTGCATATGTTATAGAACATGAAAAAATAATTAATTTTTGACAAAACATTTGACATTTCATCATCTGGAACATTTTTTTGGAGTTATGATCGTTTAAAGTTGCTACTAACACATACATACAATAATACAATGCTATACCAACATACCAAAATGCTTGAGAATAATATATTGAATATATTGAAAATGGCTGTCGTAACAATTGTAGAAAAATCGAAACGGAACCCTCGTGAAAATATTATAATGTGCATGATTACTATAAGCTTATCTTTGCAATTATAGAATAAGCTTACGAAAATAATATTGCATTAACTGTTGTATAGAAGAGCTTGTTATTCTCAAATTTTTTTTTAAAGTATTTTTTTTCGAAATACTGAAGAAATAGCTATCTAAACTCTTTGGGACAAAATTTTCTAGGAACAATAGGTAATAAGTTACATGGATGAGAAAAACACCTGTTTGGCCAAAATGTCAAATTTTGATCCCCTCTAACTCAGAGAGATCTGGACCGATCTTTTTGAAAAATTGGGTCTAAACTACTATCCATTAGGACTAACCTTGGTGCAAATTTCATTCAGATCGGAAGACATCGGTTTCAAAAGTTGGTGCACTTGACATGAAATCCCCCATATATAGATCAAATAAACATTGGAAGCCAAAATTGAATGAAAAAATAATATTCCCTAAAATTTGCACTCGAATTTCGAGTGCTGGGCTATACTAGCCTACTTAAATTCATGTTTCGATGTTTTTTGTTTTATGTACAAATTCTGTTTCAATGTGAAGTAAAAGAATTTCATATTACGCCTTTGTAAAGTCTTCAAATACAGAAGAAAGGTCAGAAAATATGTAACGAAAGATAATTTTATTTACACTTAACACTTTAGCCCTTATTAGCTTAATTAAATCAATTAATTTAAAATATTTAAATACTTGGCCAAATAACAAAATAAGGGTTTTATACCTCCCAAACTAAAAATCTGATTTTTTAAAAGGTAACAAATTTGTATTCTTTGAATAATTTCCTATAAGATGAGTTTATTCAAAATATCCTAAGCTCACATGCAATTTTTGATTTTTGCAAACTCATCTGTTCTAAGGGCGCCACTGTGCGCCGTTGAAATTGGTGAAAATCGGTAGATGTTTAGACCTAATCCCCATACAAATGATCCCTAAACTATCATATAGATATTGGTCAAATTGAATGTGCGTGTTTATTACATCCGTTAATCGGTAGTCGAAAAGTAAACCATATAGGAAAATTCTAAGTAATAGCCCCATATAAAGGTGCTTCCCGATCTTCACTTGAACCTATTAAAAACAAAAATATTGAAAAAATATTATTTCTGCAAAAAATAAGTGACTTTAGCAAATATTTTTGGACCTAGTCCCCATATAAATTTAGTATCCAATATCAACTTTTCAGATCTGAAGGCAAAAAAAATTAATAGAAATTCCACTCAGATTTGGTTTATGTTTATTTGCTGTACTCAATTAATTGGACCTAAGACCAATTCTCCAAACGCATGGTATATGGTATCGCATAGTCGGTCTAGACCGATAATCAGAATCTTACTTGTTTGTAATCATTTTTAAAGCAATAAAAAAAAAAGAAATAACATATATAAATTTTAATTAATTTATGGCAAATGAAGTAAATGTTTTCATATATGAACAACAAGTAAATAATAAAATAATTTTTAATTCAGCGAAACTCAAACAACATCTGACTCTGTATAAACCCAACTCTTATTAAACCTATCAACTCAAAATCTCTTTCTGAGCTGATTTGGAGATGGCCGTCCGTTCATCAAATATTTGTAGTCAAACTATAGGTTGCAGCTAAGAATATATTTTCATTAAATTTGTTATATAAGCTTTTATCGGCCATAGGATGAAAGCTGTTGAAATTGTTGGAAATTGGTGCATGCTTAGACCTAACCCTATATAAATAACTTTTATCAGACCGACTAAAATGGTCGTGAAATCCAGATTATCAATATATGTGTATCGCTAAAATTTAGTGTATGTGTGTCTATTATACCCTCTAATCAATACTCCAAAAATAAACATGTAGGACTATTTTTAGTCACAGTCCCCATATACAGCATAACCCTAATCTTCATTTAAATCTATTAAAAAGAAAAAATGTTGCTTAGAGTTTTACAAATTTGGGCATGTGTTCATGCACCATATGGAAGGTTTTACGAGGAGATCTTGGTTTTCGAGCTTTTAACATTCAAATTGTGCAAGAATTATACAGAAACGGACATAGTATGCGCCACCTTTTCGTCCAATGGGCTGAAGCACAAATAGATGTTGATTTTGATTTTCCATACAAAATTTTGTTCACCGATGAAGATCAATATTGGTTGAATAGGTACGTAATTAACCAACATTGTCACATTTGGAGTGATGATAATCAACAAGCTTTTGTCCAAACACCAGAATATCCGCAGAGAATTACTGGCCATGGAGGTGATTGGTCCATATTTTTTCAAATACGATTATGGGCAGTTAATTTCCATTTCTATTTAATATTGTGGAGATATTAAATTAAATGTTTCATAATTATTTTATAAATTCACATCTTTGGAGTTATTTTAAATCAAATTCAAACAAATTGTTACGTTGGCAAGATTCGCTTTTAGAACGAATTCAAAATTCTTTTCGCCGGGTTTAATTGAGGACATGTTATTCATGTTTAAATGTATTTCGCTTCAATTACAGTTTTGAAAGCCTATACGAAGCTTAAACTTTTTGAAAAGTTTCAATATTTTAGCTAGAATATGTTTGATAACTAAATATAAGCTATAAATCTTGAAGTCATCTCAAATTCTTTGAACTTCATCTCTATGTTCGATCAGTTTATTTTTGTTGTTTATTGTACAACGAATTTGTCAATAATTGCGTTTTACTTTTTTGTTGAGGGATGTGAAAAGCCTACCCTTATTTGACCTGCATTATTTAGAGAATACAGACAAGTTAATATTTACCTAGTTTCTTAGTTTGTTGAAACCTCCCCCAAAATAATTGCATTAACACACATACATACATATTTTGAAAATTTGTGTAATGCGCAATTTTTTTGGCAAGATACTTCAATCATTTACAACAGGAAATTACAAGTTTTGGTTCGCACTTTCATTCGAATATAGTGAAAGGAATAGCTTTGAATCAAATTTTCTAAAAAAAATAAATATTCGAGTGTTGAAAAAACAGTCAACGAAATGTAATTTTTTTCTTTTTTTTGGATATTTGTTTATATACAAATTTTAAGTTTGTCCTGATATTATTGTGTTTCATTGACCTGCTGCATTTGCAGTTTATAAATTGAGTACATTTAGCTACCAGCCATTAGCACTAATACTGATTCGTTTAATTTCCAAGCAATTAAATTCGTACAAATTACAGACAGTCATTTGTGGTACTTAATTAAAGAAAGGTCTTTGACTTCAACTGAAAAGCAATTATTTAATTTTATATCATTTAACAAACAGAAAGAAGTATAGAAAATTACAATCTTTATCTAATTTTAATTTGGTGGTCGTGTTGAATTGGTTTCTATGTTTACATTCATGTATTTAAACTTATTATATCTACATAAATGCAATCAATAGCTGTTTTTTACAAATGCGACCCAAATGTAATCGTCCAGTTGCCAATTTCCAATCAAGGTTGTTTCAATAGTTGTTTACTTTTTTGGCAATGTGGTTTACATTGTGACAATTTTTAGAATGGATTATTAAGAGAACAGAAAAGCAGTAATTGACTATTTACAAAAAAAAAAAAAAAAAAAATAATAATAATGCTTATCTCTAAAATGGTTTTGCAAGGCCTGTAAGATAAACTAAAAGGGCCAGGTCAGAAGGAAAAAAAGAAAAGAATTAAAACATATAAAAAAAAGCGGACCCAAAAAGATGTAAGACTGTGAATAGCATTCGTTACAGGACTAAACTGGTTGGTGTGGATCTAAACTACATGTGGTTTTCGCAGAAAGGCCCAACATGTCATACCGTGCGGGATTTATTGGGATTTATTGGAGCAATGATTTCCAGAGTGAATCATCTCGTGAAACTCTGATTTCAATTCGCCGCCAATATCGTGCAACTTAACGCCGTACGATTTTTTTCTGTGAGGTTGTTTTAGACATCAGGTCTATGTGAATAAACATTAAGTAATTCCTGAGCTCAAGGCCTAGAGCCAATGCGTCATCAGTGGAATAGCGCCACATCTTACCCAAATTTCAGCGAAAATTTCATGAGAAGGGCCTGCTTTCAGAGCCGCGAGGGCCTTATGCCGGATAGTTTATACCATACTTAATCGGAACTCGCTCAAAAAATAAAACGCCTTTTATTTTTTATTAAATGCACTCTTATTGGGTTACCCTTTATATTAATCCTAAATATGTACTTTGGTGATCAGAAATGTATTAATCTATAAGTAAAAATTCAATTCAAAAAAATAAATTTTAGAGTCTGCCTAAACTTGGAGGGCTTATCGATTTGAGAAAATAATTTATTTCAGGTTTCTGGTACTGATTTGGAGATCTCTGTCAAATTTGATGTCAATTTCTTCATTGTTGTTAACAATTGAAAGTTAGTTTGGCGATTTTAACAAAGCCTGATTCTATATTTGCCAAATAAAATTAGTTCTACAGAAATGTTAAGGATACTGCAGAAGGCCTTCAGTGACCAGGTTATGACGAAAAAAAATGTCATAATTGATAAAAACAGTTCCAGGAAACCAGAGAAAGAGTTGGTGACAGTAAGCAATCAGGAGAAATTATAGCAGCTAACGAACATCACGTTAAGGAAATGGAAGCTTTGGTGTTGTAAAGTCGGTTAAGCAGGGATATCGAAAAAATCTTAACATGCAAAATATTTAATAATATCGAAACCATTTAATTGAAAAAGTGAAAAGTATTATTATTATTAATAACTGGGTGCAAAAGGCAGTCGTGACAGATAAAACAATAAACAGGTATCATTTTAGATTATATTTATAAAACACAGAAAATATCTAAAGTTATTTGTATGACAAATTTGAAACAGTTGTTTATCTATACTAATCTATACTAATATAATAAAGAGGTAATGTGTGTTTGTTTGTTTGTTTGTTTGTAGGAGGTAATCTCCGTAACTACCCATCTGATCCTCCTGAAATTTTCACTGCGGATATGGGAAGTGCTATAGGCTATAATTTTTTAAATATTTTTAGTGGGCGTGGCACCTCCCACACAAAGTAAATTTTTAATATCATATATGTTGAGTACTATGATAGGGAGAGCTTCGCAAATTAGTGTGGGATCGGAAAAGTGGGCGTGGTACATCCCATACCAGTAATAATTCAATATTACATATCTCGAGCACTGTGATAAAGAGAGCTATTCAAATTTGTCGGATGTCACCTATTATTAATGTGAGTAGTCGGACCAAAAATGGGCAGTATGGGACCAATATGTGTGGAACCTGCCGTACAAAGTAAATATAAACTGCCATATATCTGGAGTACTGTAATAGTGAGAGCCTTAGGACTTTGTGTGAGCCCATAAGTTTTTCATGTGATTTGTTAGACAAAAAATGGGCGTCATCGGAGCAGTGGGCGTGGCACCGCCCAAACAAGGTAAATATATGATATCATATAACTGGTGTACTAAAAAAGGGAAGCTTTGACACTTTGCATGACGCCATCAGATCTTAGTATGAATAGTCGGACAAAAAATTGGCGGATTCACACCAATGGGCGTGGCACTCCCCATGCAAAGTAACTATTTAATATCATATACCTGGAACACTGTAAAAGAGAGAGCTTTGTGGCTTTGCGTGTGTCCATAAGTTCTTTGTATGATAAGTTGAACAAAAAAATGGGCGTGATTGAAGCAGTGGGCGTAGCACCGCCCATTCAAAGTAGATATATAATATCATATAACTAGTGTACTATAAGAGGGAAAGACGCGACATTTTGCACGACTCCATCAGATATTAATGTGAGTAGTCCAATAAAAACTCGGCGGGATGGGATTAGTGGGCGTGGCACTTCCTATATAAAAATTATGAAGTAGTAGTGATTTGTCGTGGAAAATATATCGCCAAAATCAAAAATCGCCAAACCCAAAAATCGCGAAAAGTAAAAATCGTCCAAAAAACAAAAATCTTCAAAATCAAAAATTGTTAAAATTAAAAAGCGCTAAAAAGAAAAATTGCCAACTGATATTTTAGGTTCGAGTCCAATAGTTAAGTGTTGCCAGATCTAATTTGGAAAATCCATGTTCTTCTCATGGGCAGCTACATCTGATAATTGTTGTACCGAATGAAAAAACAAAAGCCATTGTATATCAGAAAGTATCGAAATAAAAAATGTATGCTAATAATCTATACTAACATAATAAAGAGGTAATATGTGTTTGTTTGTTTGTTTGTTTGTTTGTATTATGTAATCTCCGTAACTACTCATCTGACCTTCCTGAAATTTTCACAGGGTCTTACAGCGGATATGGGTAAATTTGTAATATCATATGCGCGTGGCCCCCATACAAACTTAATATTAAATGTGATATATCTGAATAACTGTAATAGTGAGAGTTTTGGGACTTTGCGTGAGCCCTTTCATTACGATTCGGGGGGAGGGGGTAGCGAAGCACACCGGGTTACATCTAGTAGTTAATATAATAGCTAGTTTTTTTAATAAAGCATATAAAAAGTATTCAATTGTAAAATAAATTATACTAAAAAGTAGTATTTTGTAATGTGACAGACATGACATGATTTTCAAAATTACTTAATTACACTTTTCCTTTCTTACTGGAAAAATAGAGGCTACCAAATTATTGTCATATTTTCATGACATTTAAACTCTTTTCTTTGAAATAGTGTGAATAAAAATTATTTAAATTAAAATTTTAAAATTGGGCCTAAGGTTGACTTTTGCATGGAATTATCGAGTTACGACACAAGAAGCAAGTCACTTGTTACAGATCATTGATTCTTTGGTCAAATTTTCAGAGAATCAAGCTGGATTTTGTTGATAATATTTCACTCATTTTGGTCACACTAACAACAAATGAACAGAGTTGTCATTTAACGTAATAGCTGATCAAAAAACAATTAAGAAAATTATAGTCGGTCTAGGCAGACTATACGATACCCTATACCAAGGTTTAGAGGCCCTATCTCTTCGGACCAACTAATTCGATATATAAGCATAAACCAAATTTGAGTGGCATTGTTACTAATTTTTTCGGCTGCAGATATGAAAGAGTTCATATCGGATGCTATATTTAAATGGGGACTCGGTCGAAAAATAGACCGATCCTGACCATATTTGGTAAAGTCGCTTATATTTCGAAAAAAATGTATATGCAAACCATATTGGAGAAAAATGTATGCAATATTTTTTTTTATGACACCAAACCACATAGTGGTGTAGGGTATAAACATAACTTGATCAAAAAACATAAAAAACAGATAATGCTTGCGATAAAAGTTAGGAGGAAAAACGTGTTATAAGACATTTTTCAATCTCACTCCTTAGTGGTGATCTTGCTGCTACTAACGATATTTGAAAAGTCAATAAAATGCTAAAAGAAATATTGGGCTTCAAAAACGTCAAATCTCCGTTGAATCCAAAAATACTGTTTCTTATATACCGGGTGATCTGAGTAGAGATACTTTTTTCAATAGCCTTTTTTGACAGATCACGTGTGAGTCGTGTCATGCTAAACATAACTTGATCAAAAAACAGATAATGCTTGCGATAAAAGTTAGGAGGAAGAACGTGTTATAAGACTTTTTCAATCTCACTCCTTAGTGGAGATCTTGCTGCTACTAATGATATTTGAAAAGTCAATAAAATGCTAGAAGAAATATTGGGCTTCAAAAACGTCAAATCTCCGTTGAATCCAAAAATACTGTTTCTTATATACCGGGTGATCCGAGTAGAGATACTTTTTTCAATAGCCTTTTGTTGACAGATAACGTGTAAGTCGTGTCATGCTGTAATGTTATTTTTGTTTAGTATTGTTTGGCATTTCATCATTGAAAGACTTACGCCTGAACAACATTTACAAACCGTTCAACTTTATTACAAAAATTCACGTTCTGTGAAGAATGTGTTTCGTGCACTTCGCTCAACTTATGGTCAACATAATCTGGCTCAATGGGTATGTAAACAAGCAAAATAGCCGCATTTGGGACGAAGAGCAAGAGCTGCCACTTCATCCAGAAAAAACAACATTTTGGTGTGGTTTGTGGGCCGGTGGAATAATCGGCCCATATTTCTTCAAAAATGATGCCGGTGAGAACGCAGCCGTCAATGGTGACCGTTATCGTGCTGTGATAACCGACTATTTGATGCCTGAAATTGAAGCTCGTGATCTCGGCGACATTTGGTTTCAACAAGATGGCGCCACTTCCCACACAGCGCATCAGTCAATGGATTTATTGAGAGAACATTTCGGTAAGCAGATAATTTCACGTTTTGAGCCGGTCGATTGGCCACCAAGATCGTTAGACTTTTTCCTGTGTGGATACGTAAAGTCTAAAGTTTATGCGGACAATCCCGCTTCGATTCAGGCCTTGGAGCAAAACATCACGCGTGTCATTCGCCAGTTACCAGTCGAAATGGATGGACCATTTGAGACGTAGCCGCGGCCAACATTTGATAGACATAATCTTCAAAAAATAAATGCCAAAGTATGTTCTTTCAAGTGGTGATAAACATTCCCCATTAAATTTGAACTTTCTGTGTTTTTTCTTTAAAAAATTAGGGAAACTCGAAATGGATCACCCTTTACTAGTGTCGACACAATATCTGTGAAACAATACTTTATTGCTACCAGATGGAAATAAAATATATCGTTGCAGGTAATGACACTTGGATCTATTCCTATGACCAAGAAAACCCCGGCCAATCAAGCGAATATCGTGCAAAAGTGGAAGCAAGATCAAAGTGATCATGTCGCAGGCGTCCAGAGATCAAGGCATGTTAAAAGGTTTCTTCTATTATCGTAGTGCGGTACATTATAAGTTCCTTCCGCCAGTTAATTAGGAATATTCCTGTTAATTAGGAATATTCTTTGAGTGTTATGGGTAAGTTTTGTGGTAACTCTTGTTTTTTACATCACGACAGTACACTGTCTCATAATCGCTGGTTGTTCCAGACTGTTGCGCTCAAAATTCAGAATAAAAATTCCAGAACCACCGTATTAACCTGCCAATATTGATTTTTGATAACCTGTCAATATTAGAACTCAGCTATATCTATCAGGTAAATTTTCTCTTTAAATATATTTGTAAGCGTTATTTTATCTATAATATTAAGAGGCAAGGCGATTTCTTGTGACCGATGTAAAACTCACAGTTTTACACCGATTTTGACATAAAATTTATCGTTTAAAAGGTACCTCTTTTTAGCTGTTACCCAAATTTACAGATTTTCATCGTCAGGAATATTTTTTTGGAGTTATGATCGTTTGAAGTTGCTACTAACACATACATAAAATTATACAATGCTAACTATATGTGTGGTTATTAAATTTGTTAATGTGCTGAGTTTGTTTTCTTCATTTAAAATGAGTTGAATTGTGAAGCATACTTTAAGGGTCTTTATTAAATGAAAAAATAAAATTTTCTAAAACTTGCACTCGAACTTCGAGTGCTGGAATATGCTAGTAAGTCGTAAAACATTTAAATATTTATCACTTCCTAACGTTTAAAAAAAATTTTAATTTATTAAAAATTTTAAAGAAGTTTTAATCAAGATAATATGACTAGCTTTAGTCAAACTGAGATAGGACATTTATATGTATAATATTAATAGGCAAGGCGATTTCTTGTGACGGATGTAAGTTTCACAGTTTTACCCCGATTTTGACAAAAAATTTATCATTTGAAAGGTATTTCTTTTTAGCTGTTACCCAGATTTACAGATTTTCTTTGTCTGGAATATTTTTTTAGAGTTATGATCGTTTAAGTTGCTACTAACACATACATAAAATTATGCAATGCTATGTGTGTGTTTACTTAATTTGTTAATGTGTTTGTGTTAATGTGTTGAGTTTGTTTTCTTCATTTAAAATGAGTTTAATTGTGAAGCATACCTTTAGGGTCTTTATTTAATGAAAAAATAAAATTTCCGAAAATTTGCACTCGAACTTCGAGTGCTGGAATCTGCTAGTTGGTATTATTAGTTTGCTTACTTGATTCATTTTGACAAACAGACAGCTGGCCAGACTCATGATATGATATTGGATTTAAAAGTTATGTCGTTTTTCCTCTAGGTTATTATTCCTATTTCGATTATTATGTGTGTTGTCAAGTATGACTTGGTTAAGACTGCGGCACAAATAAGTGTTCATTAACAAAAAATTCGACCAAAATTTTAGTTTACTCGTTAATGACTACTTTTAAAAAGTTACCTCATCAAGGACAAAAAATTGTATTTCCTTCGGTTTTAATAAAGCGTATATGTTGGCTTGTAAGTGCTCAATCGGTTTCAAGATGGAGTGTCCTTGTTTGCAGTAAGCTTTATATATTTTAATGTTTGATATTTTGGAAATACATAACTCTTTAATGACTATTGCTCATGGGTAGCTGAAATTTTACATTCACATATTTCATCGTCCGAAAAAAAAATAAAAATTTCACTACACACGAACCAGGTTGTAGGCATCTGAAACAAGAGACTAAATGGATTAAAACTGAATTTACAATTTTGAAATAATTTTATTTCCATCTTTTTTCGATATTGTTAATTTGAAAAAATTAAACAAGTTGTCAAGGTTCTTCCCTTTAATTTGCCATTAGCTGTGTATTGTAGGATGGGTGTAAGTATTTCAATATATTTTTTTGAATAATGTAATCCTTTGAAACTTCAAGGCCCTTTAAAAAAACGTATGCTCAGATCTATGCTATTTAGTCTATAGTTTCAGATGGTAGTAACACTATTTCACATCAATCATAGTTAAACGTTCTTGTTACAAAGTCTCTTATCAATTGTCATTCTAAAAAATTCAACAGGCATTATTGGAATATTATGTCACCTCTTGGTTTAAATATTATAATAGGTATAATTATTAATTGAATTAAAATACACAAGGGTCTGTTTTTGTCAAAACATAATTATAAAAACAATAACCATGCTCGTGCTTACATTTTGTTACGAAACATGCGCAATTCATGATAATACTCCCCATACAATGAATGCCTTCAAGCAAAGGTACACATATTTGAGTATTTACTCGTATACTGGCAATAAACATTTATTTCGTAGATAAATCTCATCAATATAGAAAAAAAGAGAAAAAGAAGAGATAGTTGCTTTTCTAATACATACTGAAATATTGAAGCATACGGAGATAAATTTATTTAAAAGATAAAATGCCTTTTTTAATTAAAAATATATTGAACTGGGTTTAAATTTAATTCATATTAAAATTAAAAAAAAATTTTTTTTTAAGAAAATAATATAATAAATACTTAATTACAAGGAAATGAAGATATATTGATTAATAGTTTTAATATAACTACACCTAAAAAATCCATGCGACATTTTGCGAAAAACACTTTCGTAGCCTCTTTCGTAAAATATAAGAAAGTTTCTTTTACAAAAATATTGTTAGCGAAACCTTTGAAATTTTTGCAAAGCTAATGAAATGAAAATAATCTTTATTTTAAGAAATAAATATCGTATCTAATTTTTTGTGGAATGCAAAAAAAGCTTCTTTAATTTACAAAATATATTTCATAACAATATTTTGTTATTTTTCGAAACAAATTAATAAAATGTAAAAGTCTTAGGATATTTTACAGCCAGTAAATCCAAGATTGAAAATTTTATAAAAATACAAGTCTAAAATCGTATGGTCAATTGTTGACGCCCCATGGTTTATATCAAATAAAACTACACATGATGATCTCTTTATGTCTAAGTTAATAGATTAAATTAGAATATTCAGCGAGAACTACTTGTAAAGATTAATAAATCATATAAATTCAATAGATATTGCTATTTCTGATGACACAGATGAAGTACGACGGCTCAAAGGTCTTCATATCCTGGATTTGCCATTTAGTGGCTAATATCTCAATTGTGTATACTCATTAGACTGGTCGAAGCTTGTTTAAAATATGAGGTTTGCTTTTATAAATCTGGTCTTAACTTTTTAGCTTGATACGACTGTGCCTTCTGATGCATAGTGGGGCCTAAAATATCCGAAGTGTGTTTATATGGGGAAAATATGACTTTTTTCAGATTTTACAAAAATTTCGTTCTACAGTTTGATTTTTTGGACAAGTTGTTACGTGAATCGATATCAGTGCTAAATTGCCTTTTCAAAAAGCTATATAGCTTCAAAATTAAAAGATCGAAAAGAAAAGCAAATGCGTGACCTTTGACGGAAATTTTTTCAACTTTAAGAAATTAATTAAAGCCATAATTTTTTGTATCTATATCTATAAGTACTCAGACGTGAAGTATTATTTTATTATCATGTTCTTAACCATTGCGCAGTGAAACCAGAGATGGAAAATTTTCTTGGTAAAATTTTGGAAACTCCTTTTCTAAATTTTAAAAAATTTTCCTAAACAAAATTTCAAAAAACTAGATCTGGTACTTTAAGTTTTTGTTAAATATATGTTAGAGATTAACTGTGTCAATTTTTAAGTAAATTCCGTTGTCAGAATGTTTTTTACAAGAAATTTTTTTTGCGGATTTCGAGAAAAAATTCGATTTTTATGAAATATTCATTCATTCATGTACTCTTTCTAAATTCATAATTCGTATTAAAAATTAATCACTTTCCTACTTTTTTATCTTATGTTTTAATTTAATAGCCTAGTGCTTCGGAAAAAAAATATGACCCCATTAACCCTTTTGGACTTGGGGTCACATAAGTCCCCAAGCTAATAAAAGACAATTTATGCAAAACATTGGAATATTTTGTAAGGGTTTTTGAAATAATAAAAATGTTACTTGAAATAGTATAACCAAATGTGTAGGTATTCCGTTCCCTAAAATTCAGATAAATCGTAGAACGCTAACCCATTATTTGCAGGGCAAACTTTAGATTTTATGACATTTTTAATGACATTCACGTCAACGGTTGGAACAGTATGTAAAAATCAACAAAGCATAAATGACGCTTTCCGTCTAGTCGCACATACCACGCTCTGGATCAAAAATACCGTTATCTGTAGACAAGAACGCGTATTTCTCAAAAACTTTATCTGGTTTTAAATCATTTGCTGGCATGTGAAATATATAAAACAATTTTCAGGCAATATTAAGCACCCTAGCAAAAATATGGTAATGACATATCCTTACATTATGCATTACTTTGTAATGAGCCTAGGCCAGTAGAGAGATATTAGGCTGCTATGAAGATGAAGTTGAAGAGTATAAAATGGCTGTTTCTAAATGTGAAAAATATTTATCCGCAATATTGCAAAAAAGTGTCAGAAACTGCTATAAGATCTATAATGGAAGAGTTTCCGGAAATGGTCCATAAGCTCATAAGTAGTGATTTTAATTATAAATGTTATCTTTTAAGCTTCAGTTAAATTACCATTAAATATCAAAAATTGAAACACTATGTTCAATGGTTTCCCTATTATTGCATTTTGTGTATATTACGATTTTTTCGATTTCACTCCGACATTTTAAATAGCCTGTTTACTAATTAACATTATATTATGAAAAAATTTGTAACATTGTTTTTATCATGTAATTCTTTTACAATAATTTTTTCTCTTAAGTGTTGTTGTTTCTTTTATATAATTTTAAATATAAAAAGAGAGGTTCTATTTAAAAAAAAAAAGTGTTAAAGTTACATCAAATGTGCTAATAAAGTGGACATTTATAATAGCACTTGCAAAAATTTTTTACATATAAACTAGAGGATCCCTGCTGCTCCGCAGCATTATATTATATTATATTAATTTTATAATATAATACCAAAATTTGCCAAGAGAAGTTAACGTACAGTAATGCCAAAATATGCCAAGAGAAGTTAACGTACAGTAAAAGTAAAGTTGATTGTCCACGCATAACTTTACTCGAACCCAACGAATTTGCCAAGAGAAGTTAACGTACAGTAATGTCAAAATATGCCAAGATAAGTTAACGTACAGTAAAAGTAAAGTTTATTCTCCACGCATAACTTTCCTCAGACCCAACGAATTTAAGCAGATAATAGCTCAAAAGAAGGAGCTTGATCCACTGAGTGTTCTTAGACATATATCAACAGCCTACGTTAATTAGAACTCTAGTTATTGAGGTTTGAGAGAAGAAAAATATTGAAAGAAATCTTGAATGCAAAGTTTATTCATAAATTCTTTTAATATATAAGATAAGAAAAAGTAAATTTTTTGGTAAATTGTGTGTTATGGAGATTTAAAAAGGTAATAGAGGACACAATATAAAAAATTCTAATATATTTTTTTTTTTAAAGAATGGAACGAGTAAATCACTCAAATTCTGAAATGCGAAATTTTTTTCTTTAATATCTCAAAGACAAGCTGACGTACACCGAAACAGTACAAAAAATGTAATGGTCCAAAAAAAAACGAGTATGATGCTATCAAATATTGTGAAAAACTACAACCAGAGACAACATTATTTAAAAAAGGAGTAGAAAGGCGATTGAGAGAACCGACCATGCTTTAGTTCGAATATGCAAGGCGGATCCCTTTCTGACTGCACCCAGAATTAGGGAACAAAGTCAGGAACAAATTTAACAATAATTTATCCACAAGCTCAATTAAAAACAGAATGCCAGAAAAAACCGCACGTGTCTCGAAAAAACAGAAGAAACGTTTAAGATTTGCTTGGGATCATTAAAAAACTGGAAATTAGTAGAACACAATTTTTTTAACGAATGAATCAAAGTTTAATTGCTTCGGATTAGAAAAAAACGTATGTGGGACTATACACACATTGAAAATGGTATATTAGTCTGGGGGACCTTCTCCTTGTATGGAGTGGATCCAATTACGCCTGTATAGGTACTATGGATCAAAAAGTATACAAAAACATTTTGGCAGACGTTACGATCCTTTATGTAGAGGAGAAATGCCTCTTAAATGGAAGTCGGTACAAGACAACGATCCTAAATATACTGAGGTTTGAAGCTCAGTGACAACAAAATTGATCCGCCCAAGCCCCGATTCTATACCCGATCGAGAACCTGTGGAGCGATGTAGACACACTAATTGACTGTACTAAAGCTACAAGTTTAATCTATTATGGTAAGAAATCCAAAGGTATAGAACTCGATACCCCTGGAAATATATCGGAAGTTAATATCATTAATGCAGTTGCGATGTACTGCCGGTGTTAAACATAAAGTTTAGCCAACAAAGTACTATTCAGTTCCTTCCAAATATTTCAACCTTTTTCTATTTCAAGTTTATTAATTTTCTAAATGGGCTTTCAAGGTCACTATTTAAAAAAAAGTAAATAAAAGACTATTTATTTCATTTTCGAACTCCGACGTTTTACTAGGTATTTTGCAGCATCTTCAGGGATGAATTATATTTAATAAATATTCTTTTGTCAACTTTCCATTAGTTTTTTTTTCCAAAACACAAAGTTTTACACAATAAAATATATTATAATAAAGATAATATAATTATTGATAAAATAAATAAAAATGTCAAAGTTGTTTCTTTTTTCAATTTAAGTAATTAAATGAATTTCACTTTGTTTTTATAGGAAATTATGTGTGCATGCTATTTAATTTGTCGGTCAGATGGGTAAGTCGTTCGGAAAAAAAATAAAAAATTTATATAAATGTCTAAGAAAATTTGAAACATTTTGGTTCAAATAAATGTGTTCACATTTATAAAACTTGCAATGTTGCCGCTGTAGATGAGAGTAATATACTCTTTCAAACATAAACAGTGATACCCATATCGCCTATGTTTTGGGCATACAGTTGCCAGTCAACCGCAAAAGAAATTGCTTCTGGAAAACTCAGCCAATATAAAGCGGAAATATCGAACAAATCAAAATGACATTTTCATTTGCGAGATTAATATATACTAGCCGATTCCAGCCCTCGAAATTCGAGTGCAAATTCTAGGAAATTTAATATTTTCATTAAAAAAAGACTCTAAAGGTATGCTAATTAATTACAGGCAATTCGCAAATCAACACAGAAAACAAAATCATTTTTATTACAAACACATTAACATATTTAATAAACAAACACATAGCATTGCATAATTTTACGTATGTGTTAGCAGCAACTTTAAATGCAATTTACTAAAAAAAATGAAAAAAAATTTAAAAATCTGTAAATCTACAAAACGGCTAAAAAGAAATACCTTTCAAACAATATACGTTTGGTCAAAATCGGGATAAAACGCTAGAACAAGAAATCGCCTAGCCTATTAATATTATAGATGTATTTGAAAACAAAGCCCTATTTTCGTCCCCTTTCAAATGTTATTTTTCCGAATAGCGCAAAAAATAAACACTGTTTTACGTCCTTTTCGCTTCGCTAGAAAGTTTTCAAATTCCTGATCGTGTATTTTTAAAGCACGTTACAAAAAAAAAGAGTACGTATCCCTTATTTTTCCATCCTCTATAAAAATTCCTAGTTTCTGAGAAATCTGAGGCCTCTACCCAAGATATCTTCCTTAGTTGTCAATGCTGTTATGCACATATAACTTTTATTCACATTCATACATTAACAAAATTTCATGCCCGACATTGTACAAAAATCTTCGTTATTTTGCAACACAAAAGGATGGTGTAAAATAAACTAACATGTATATAAGCATATTTTATGGTGTACGAAATATTTATTTAGTTTTACGAAAGAACATGTATGTATATACTACAAAATATTTTTATTATTATAAAAATAAATTAGTAAATTCCACAAAATTTCAAAAGTGTAAAAATGTAGCTGATAATTTTATGTAAAAGTAAAAGATGTAGAATTGAAATTTTATAAATCTGTTTTGAAAAATATCAAATAAAGAAACTTTTGTATTCCACGAACTAATATCGATAGAGAATTTATTTCGTAAAATTAAATATTTTTTATATAGTTATTACAAAGAAATTTTAGGAAACTACCAAAATCCTCTATAATTTCCTAAAATTTTAAAAAGTTTTACTAAAAATATTTTCGTAAAATTAAAGAAATTTTTTTTTTTTTAGGTAAAGTGTTGCATGGATTTATTTCGGTGTATAAATACTACAAAAAAAAGTTACAATCAAGAAGAGGAAGATATAAAAAACTTAAATATAAAAAATAAAAGCTAAAAACTAGTTTCTTTAATTTTTCATGGTCATTGCAGAGTGGTTTAATATGTATACATGAGACAATATTACAATAGCAATAATAACAATAAAAAAATATGTACATTGTACATATAAAAACAATAACACAAGCACGTGAATCTTTTTGACAAAAGCATAAAATTAATTTTTGTTTGAGTTGATTATATCTTTTTATATAGAAACGCATTTAGAATGTTAAACAATTTGTTTTAATAATCCATATAATTAGTTAGTATAAATGTTTTTTTTTCTTTACTGATAACACAAATTTATACAAATATTGTGGTTTCTATTGTTTTGGCAGAAAATAATAATAATAATAATAATAATGTGGATGACCTACTGTGAGAGAAATGTTGCTTTGCATAATATTGGCAACATGTTGTTAAGAGAACACATAAACAAATTTCATCAATCATATTATTTTAGATACTCAAATTTAATATTCTATATAAATGTTATGATATGTTATCATATTAAAGACTAGTAAGACAATGAAATAATTTATTGCAGAGTCGATATTTCGCATCTGTTAAACAAAAAAAGTAATAACTCAAAATTTACAAATTACTAGTAGAGGCAAAAAACTCTTTGTGTTAATATTAATAATGGGGTCACAGAGAGGGTCACACCAAAGTTTTTTTTTTTTTTTGGCGAAACAGTAGAGAAAACGATGGAAGATTTTTACAGTCGGTAGAAACGACTGTTTTCTTCCAAAAAAAAAGGAAAACTTCGAAGTTTCAAGTTATCACCGCATTGTTGAAGAATTTCAATTATGAGTTTTTACATATTAAAAGTTTAAAACTGAAAGAACAAATTTTTTCTACACCTATCGTGAAAGCCGTTCATTTGTACCCGACTCGCACGACCATGCAAAATTATGTATCGAAAAGCAAAAGTTCTCCAAACTGTCTTATTTGAGATTTATTATGTATTATTAGGCCTGATGATTCATAATCTTCGAAAAATATCTAAAAAAGCCGCTAGTGAAATAATATTAATAGTATTGTATATAATATATTATATATTATCAATATTAATATAATATTAATATTAGCATATTCGCTGTGCAAAAGCGGATGCGTTGTTGAAAGTCTTAAATGAGGAAATTCCACAGATCGGTTTTGCATGTTTAAATTTTCTTATATTTTCTATACCCTATACCAAATAGACCTAGACTTATATTAAACCAATCAACTCAGAATAACTTTAACTTTCTGAGTCGATTTAACGATGTCCGTCCGTCCGTCTGTCCGTCTGTCTGTCTGTGTGTCCGTGTAAACCTTGTAATCAAACTACAGGACGCAAACATGAATATTAGGGCTATAACTAAATTTTTCGCATAGTACTACGAGGTGGGAAATAATGTTTTATTAACGAAAAACACAATCTTTTGTTATTTTACAAAAAAAAAAAAAAACTTCACGCACCAAATTCATTTCATAAATCAATAAAAGCATTTCTTATCGTTTTTGAATCTTGATAAAGACTGGTTTGAAAGTTATATATATATCGTGCCATTGACCGCAAATAAACTCACAAATTGGGTATAACTCAGACTGATATTTTAGTATCTGTAATATTAATAGGCAAGGCGATTTCTTGTGACCGATGTAAGTTTCACAGTTTTACCCCGATTTTTACAAGAAATTTACAATTGGAAAGGTATTTCTTTTTCGCTCTTACCCAGATTTACAGATTTTCATCGTATGGAATATTTTTTTGGAGTTATCATCGTTTAAAGTTGCTACTAACACATACATAAAGTTATACAACACTATGTGTTCGTTCATTAAATTTGTTAATGTGTTTGTGTTAATGTGTTGAGTTTGTTTTATACATTTAAAATGAGTTGAATTGTGAAGCATGCCTTTAGGGTCTTTATTAAATGAAAAAATAAAATTTTCTAGAATTTGCACTTGAATTTCGAGTGCTGGAATCTGCTAGTTAGTATAAATGCTAAAAGTGCCAGGATAACCCTCGAATTCTATCGTGCTTTGCTGATCGACAGAATAGCTTTAAATTTTACAAATGGCAACTTTTGGTTGTTTCGAAAATATCTGAATGAATTTCCCAATTAAAACAAATACTGCATATCATCACGCCATTTTATGTTTTTGGTGTCAATTTTTTTCTATTTTGGGCATAGCGTTGGTTGGAGCTTCATCACTGAGGGTGCGTGAACTTTTTTGACGCCAGCGAAAAAGTAAAAACATATCCCTTCATTATTTTCAATGGCTATTCGACTATAGTATGCCAATTTTAATATTTTCAAAGAATGTTAAAAAGTTATAGCCCTAGCAAATATAGTTTGATGAAATTTAGTATGTAAGCTTTTATCTGCCATAGGATGAACGCTGCTGAAATTAATGAAAATCGGTTCATGACCAGGCCTTGTCCCCGTACAAATGACCATATGAGATCGACTTAAATTGCCATAATATCCAAAATTGTGATTAAGATCTCGATCAAAATGGGTTTATGTATGTTTATTACATCCATTAATCAGTAGTCCAAAAATAAAACCTATAGGACCATTCTTACTCATAGCCCCCATATGAAGCTGA
This sequence comes from Cordilura impudica, assembly GCA_963682025.1. NCBI lineage: Eukaryota > Metazoa > Arthropoda > Insecta > Diptera > Scathophagidae > Cordilura > Cordilura impudica. The sequence goes on along the minus strand of OY821518.1, from coordinate 66,704,743 downwards.
TTTCCGATCTCCACTTAAATCCGTTAAAAAATTTAGTTTGTGTATGTTTTGCAAAAAACAAGTCAATTTTTTCACCTAGCGCTCATGTAAATACAGCTTCCGATATGAATTTTTTCTTATACGAAGGCAAACAAATTAATAACAGTGGCACTAAAATTTTGTTTATGCTTATTTTCTATATCTACCTAGTTGTGCGTAAGAGATAGGGTCTCTAAGCGCAAGGTATAGGGTCGGTCTATACCGACTATAATTTTCTTACTTTTTAAGTCTATTGAATTATGTTTTCCTGAACTTAAAAAATATCTTATTTACTTTTTGAGTTATTACGAGTAATAAAAATATAATGCAAAATGGTTTCGACAGATGTACGTGTATTTATTTATTTAGTTCCTTGCTTTCCTACTCAGCAAGAACAAATCTTATAATTACAGTACATCAATAATTATGCTAAGACATGACAAATGTTCAGTATTTTTAACTTGTTAAATTTAAAATGGAGAAATCTCCAATGGTTTTTAAGTAATATTGGAAAAACTAAGCTAACAGATATCAAGATTAAGAAAAAAATATAAAAAGTCATAAAAAAACTTTGGCCTGAGAATGCCAAACCATTTCGATATTTTTCTAAACTGGCCTATCATTTTCAACCTGACTTGGAATTTCTCATCTCCCCAAACAATGGCACCGAAAATGGTCCACAGTATAATTTTATATTAAATACTAGAAAAATGTTGTTCATCAAATCTGTTATATATTTATTATATTAGAGAACAAAATAACCAAGTGTGCGAATAAGAAAAACATTTTCTTAATTAAAAACAATTGCAAATATATAAAATTAAATCAAAGTGTAAAAGTGAATTAATGAATTAATTCATTCGAAGCTTTTTCTGTGTTATTTATGAATTATTTGTCTTATTATTTTCCTTAACTTGTCATTTATTATATTTTTTTAAATGTTAAAGTTTAGCTGAATTTGAAAGAAGTTGAAAGAAGACATAAAAAAGGTTACTTGCTCAGCGAAAGACAACATAGCTAAAGTTTTTGTTTAAAGATTTAAAAGTGATACTGAATAAAGTACTAAACTTAATCCGTAAGCACACGCTGACGTAATATTAAAAACAATTACTTTTGCTGATTGGTTAGAGGACCGAGTTTCCCGAAATTAAATTATTACATGTTAATCGTACGAAAAGTGTGGCAACTCTTATTTTTATCGAAGTCTTTAACTCATCTTCAATGTAGGAAATGGTATTTATTGTGCTCTCTAACAGAAACACATTTTTGTAGAGCAAAAGAAAACGATTCAATTAAAGTTTAATTCTTTCAAAAAGTAATTGAAGTAGTTTATTTAAAATAATATACGAGTTATAAGAAGTAGTATTAATTTTACTGGTTATGAAACAAAATAAAAACAAGTAAGAAATTTATAGTCGGTTTACACCGACTATAAAATACCCATACCATACGTTTAGAGACGCTATCTCTTCAACTAATAAGATGTAGAAAATAACCCAAATTTACTAAAAGGTTTTTGGTAGTTACAAACATCAGCACAAAGTCATTATACCCTAACCACGTCAAATACACATGAAAAAGAAAAACATGTTGTAATAAATATATTCCAACCGTTCTTACATATATAGACAATTCACTATTTTTGGTTTTTTGTATGAAATTTTATCGGAGTCTTGTTACATTCTCGAAAGTCGTTTCTCGCCTATTTGGTCTAGCTACACTGAATTCAATACAAAACTGCTGAGAATCATTCTAAGCCTAAAAAGTGGGAACCACACGATGTGTTGTGGACAGGAGAATGTTTTCAACATACAGACAAATATACGGACAGACAGACGGACAGTACCAGATCGACGTTTCCTTCTATAAGATTCAAGAACATATATATAGTTATCGGCTTTGCGGAATTTATTTCCGGATTGACACAGTTATATATATACGTTTTCTTAAAAGTCTTCTTTTCTTAAAAAAGTACCATTTCTTAAAAATTTTCCTTCTATTTATAAAGTAATTTTTTTTTAAAAAGGAACGTTTTCTTAGTAAAGTACCTTTACCAGAAAAGTAAATTTTTTTGGAACGAACCTCTTCTTACAAAAGTTCATTTTCTTTAAAAAGGAATATAAAGCTGCCTTTTTAAAAAAAGGTTCATAAAAAAAATAAATTTTAATTTTACCCACTAATTACATATTTATTTATTCTTATATGGTTAATAAATAAATAAATAATAAATAAATTTTATTATTTTTTATAAAATTAAAAAATCTTATTTTCGATCTCTATCATAATATTAATAGGCTAGGCGATTTTTTTTGACTGATGTTTTGTTCTACCGTTTTATCCCGATTTTGACCAAACGTATATTATCTGAAAGGTATTTCTTTTTAGCCGATTTGCAGATTTACAGATTTTCAAATTTTTTCTTTTATTTTGAGTAAATTGCATTTTAAGTTGCTACTAACACATACATAAAATTATACAATCCCTGTAGGAAATGTCACTAGTGAATCAGTACTGATTCACTATTGACACTGTCACCAGTACTAGTGACTTATTATACCCCCGACAATGTGTTTTTACTATAGACATTTAACATGTGCGTGTCATTGGAAATCTACTACTGACACTGGTACTATTGAGTAGGTAGTTCTTTTGGGACCATATGTAGACATTGTCACCAGAGATTCACTAGTGCATTTTAGTAATTCTAATCTACACTTTTGGTACTTTTCTGATGTAAAAGTCAGTAGTGAATCTGTACTGACCCTCTGTTGACACAGTCACCAGTACTAGTGATGTATTATACCCCCCGACATTAATTAAACTTTTGTTAACATTTGATATTTTATTAAAAAAATTAAGGAATTCATAACAGGTACATTTCAGCCTTTTAAGTAGTACTTAAAAAAAAATTAAATTAAATTTTCATTAGAAATAGGTATTTTAAAAAAGTAATAATTATATATAAGGTACATTTCAGCCTTTTAAATAGTATTTTAAAAAAAATTTTAATTAAATTAAATTATAAATAGGTATTTTAAAAAAATATTAATTTTCTTTGCTCGATGAATCCATGTTTTCATTTTTTTTTTTGAATTGCTTCGACCCATTTGTTTGAAATATTTTTTTTTTTTGGCGCTGCAATGCTCCTCTAATCGTTTTATCGGCGGCTTCACTAAAAGTTGATATTACGTCTGGAAACAGAAACAAAAAATATTAAAAATTTTGAGAACTCTAATTTCAAGATTTTTACCTATTAAAGCTTTAAAAACGTTGGCGAAATCACGCAATCTCTTTTTTCCAAAAGACCCATCAACATTAAAATTCATAATTATATTTTGGCCAAATACTTGATGCAGATTACGTTCAGCATTACCAGCAAATAGAGATTTTATTTGTCTTATCTATAGAACATAAAGAAAAAATAAAATTTTATACGTGTATTAATTTCACAATAAAGTCAAAGACTTACGTATGGGTCTGAATGTGTGGTCAATTCCTATGTCAGCTGACAGAGGAACATCTAGACCTTCCTCCTGTAATATTACAAGAAGCTTTTCTAAACACTTTCTGGAAGGTGCTGTTTCAAAATACCAATTTCTTATCTTTTCACGCAAACTCAATTTGGCGTTTGGCAAATCTATCACTGATTCCAAAAAATCTTCTGCAGGTTCCACAAAACTTTCACAAATTACTCTTTCACTTAAATTAATTTTATTTTCATTTTTTCTACTTTTATACAAAATTGATTGTTTTTTCACTTGACTTTTATAATTTCTTTTACTCATAATGAATGTACGTATAATGCTTCAATTGTTTTAAAAACACGTTTATTTTCATTTAAATTAAGTTTTTATTAAATTGTTTTAAATATTTTTTACAAACAATTTTTCTTGCAGCCGCTTTTATTTTTAACACACTAATAAAAACATTAAGAAGAAGCATGGCTTTATTACAAAGCTTTAATTTTTGAGGCTTAGTTTTGCCGCTGACATTCTCTTAATATTGCTGGCGCCGAATTCGTCAGCTCTTAATTTTTAATAAACAAAAGATATACAAAATATGAAAAATGGTATTTTGTATGTACTTTTTAAATTTATAAAGATTAATGTACTGCATACTTATAGCGGAATTGAAAAAATACTAGATTAATAAAAACAGTTATGCCGCCGACGAATAATAGCGCTTTGGCGGCGAATTAGAACTCTTATTTGTTGTGTATACATTTTTTTTTCTAATCAAAGCAAATAAAACATGTAGACACTTTGCTGACAATATCGCCAAGAAGTCTCCAAAATAGTTGACAAAACTGGTGACTTGGAGACACTTGCCCCCAGGTTTCCTTCAGCGATGCTATGTGTATGTTTATTAAATTTGTTAATGTGTTTCTAGTAAAAAAGAGTTTGTTTTTTGTGTTGATTTGTGAATTGGCTATAATTGATTAGCATAATTTTAGGGTCTTTATTTAGTGAAAAAATAAAATTTCCTAAAATTTGCGCTCGAATTTGGAGGGCTGGAAACTTGCTAGTTTTAATGATTGAGTTTGAAATTATTCAAGCTCAGGATCAAAAACATTGCCACATTTGTTTCAAAAAATTGATCTATATTCTGCATGACAGGCTGTACAGCTGTTTCAGGAAGAGTCACCAACCCTCATCAGTAACCAAAATCAGTAGATAGTTTGTTTGGTAAAAAGTTAAATCATATATATTTGCTGAAAATAACCAAATGAGAATTCAAGCAAAAGTTATGCTATTTAAGCCTCTTCCAATATAACAAACTAAAATATAGAACAACTTGCCAAAGTTTATGCTTTATTTAAAGAAAAAAAACATTGATCTTGAGCCTGAATAATTTCAAACTCAATCAAAAATAAATTTTCTTAAAAATGTTAATTTGCTTGAAATGTTTCTATTTTCCAAACAAATGTTTTCTTAAAAAAGTACTCCTTCTTAAAGGATTAGCTGTTCCTATAAAATTACCTTTCTTAAAATTTACTTTTTCTTTGTATCATTGCATTAATAATTTAATTTTCCTAAAAAGTACCTTTTCTTAAAAAAGTATAATTATCTAAACAAAGTGAGTTTTCTGAAAGAAGTGCTTTCCTTGAAAAAAATTTTTATTTAATGAGTTCCTGTACAAAAGACCAAGTCTTATAATTATAGTACAGGATTATATATATATCTGTGGTTTTCTGGAATAACCGCGTATGTCCATTTTTGTCAGTTTTGAGTTAACGATGCCAAATATATTAAGTTTTAACGCTGTTTACATGTGTTCAATTTTTTTTTTTTTAAATATTGACCATTTCTGATTTTTTTTTTTTTAAATAACGACGTACTTAAATGTTTATTAAATTAATTTGCATAACTATCGACGTATGTCAACCTACGTTTGATCGTTGATAAATTATTTTCTCAGGAAGTGACACATAGCGACATACGTTGTTATTAATGAAAAAAAAAAATGCAAAATAATTTTGGATTATTTTTCAGTTTATAGCCACTTATAAAAACTTGTGTGTTTATTTCTGTTATTTTTTGTCACTATTATTCTTGATAATTTGTTATATTCTCATCCTAAGTCCCGTTAACTTTTTGTTGACGAACAAAAAAATCCCTTTTTCAGGCAACAACAACTTATGTCTACATGGGTGGATGTATTTGTAGTTTTCCTTTTTAAAGAAAACGACGTTTGTCGACATAAGTTGTTTTATCTGCACACACTTTAAGTGTTATTTATATATTGTTTTTTCGTCCTTCTCTAGGATCTATTCCTCTGAAGATTTTTGACTCAAAATTTTATATAAAGTATTTGTTGCCCATATCTACAGGAGCGTTAAAAAAAAAGTTCTCTAAACTTTATATCGAGCCCATAATTTTAAATATATCGTTTTTTGGCTCTCCTGAACGTTTTGATTTTATGACATACGCGGTTATTCTAGAAAACCACAGATATATAAATAAGTTGTCCTATGTTCGTCATTTTATAACTCATTTTATAACTCGGGAACCACTCAGCAAACGCATTCATGTGTCTACTTTCACTTATGGTTTGCAGAGTTCAGAAAAAAACACACACTGAATAAAAAACTCGTACATATATGTAAACAAACACAACTTAGACCAACACACACATATTTTTATTTTCATACCAATTATGTTTGTTTTTAAATTTTCTTCGGTGCCCAACACAACCATGACTGTGTTCGTTTTAATATTTCGTTATTTACACGAACATTTTTGTATCACATACTTTTTGTTTCAATCACACATAAAGCACACATTTTTGAGTGTTGCTTTATTTGAAGTTCATGTTCTGGTACGTGTAGTGAAAAAAAACACAGAACATGTACAATAAACAGGTTCGAGTTCAGTTATATTTTAAGTCGTGTTGTGGCTCGTGTAGTGAGAAAAAACAGAACATGTACAATAAACAGGTTCGAGTTCAGTTATATTTTAAACACGACTTAAAATATAACTGAACTCGAACCTGTTTATTGTACATGTTCTGTGTTTTTTTTCACTACACGTACCAGAACATGAACTTCAAATAAAGCAACACTCAAAAATGTGTGCTTTATGTGTGACTGAAACAAAAAGTATGTGATACAAAAATGTTCGTGTAAATAACGAAATATTAAAACGAACACAGTCATGGTTGTGTTGGGAACCGTAGAAAATTTAGAAACGCACATAATTGATATGAAAATAAAGATATGTGTTGGCTGCTTTTGAACAGAACATTGTGTGTTTCATGTGTGTATTTTCTGAACCTTGATGGTTTGAGAAAAGAACATCGAAGACTGTCTGCGAAATGCGTTTTACATACACTTTTGTGATGGTGTGTTTTTCCCATATAAAATGTAAGAATTCATTTAAATTTTTCTTCTGAAAAATACATTTTATCGGTATTGGTATATAAAACAAAGACTTATTTAATATCTCTGTCTTTATTGGATGGCATTTAAGTTTAGATTGTAAACATTGACATTTTTTTAATCATTAATTTGTAATTCTTCAGTTAAAATAAAATTTAAAAAAAATATATAAAGACAATATCTCATGTTAACAGAGTAAAATTATTCAACATTGCCGCAACAAAGGCTGACGCAGACAAATATGTTTAAGTAGATCTAATCATAATGAACAAGAGCGATTAGAATGTAATGAATTAGCAAGATAACGAGTGGCACGGTCAAGATCAAATCAATATCAGGAACAAAGATAAGAAGGAATTGAAAGTGTGAGAGTGAAAACATAAGATATCGTGAACGTAACACTCAACGTGACAATGCACTGCAATATTTTTTTTTCTTTTTTGATGTTCTCACTTTGCACTTCTTTTGCAGGAAAATGTCAATTCTTTCTACGAGATTTAGTTTTTAAGACACAGACGTATATTATTGTATTGTCAAGCAACGCGTGGGGTAACTCTAGTATATGTCTATAGAGTTAACAGTTACACAGCTATGATTGGGATGGAAACCTGATTTCATAGTTTTACCACTTCAGTATACATATGCACTTATATGTGAATGTAAAAGTTTATTTTAAATACTTTTGAAGGTATCGCAATCGGCTGATATTCTGTATTAGACTTTGGAATTGCAATAAATTTTGTGTGCTTTCTTGTGAAAGCAGTTTGATGTTATGAGGATGTTAAAAAAATTGTTCAAGAATGGTAAAAGAGATGGTAACAAAATTTTAACGAATTTTAGATGTATGTTGTCAAATCCAATCGCACTACATTTAACTGACAAAAGCTGATTTGAATTTCGGATTTGGATATGAATGTTGGAATTAAAGTCGCCTAAAATTTCAACATCATTGTAATGCACAGTTAATATCTATAGCGTTGTACTGAAGTTAGAAAAAGTAATTCGTTTATTAGGACTATAAAGGTGGACAACCAGCATTTTTTTCACCAAACCATGAAATCTCTACAGATATGTACCCAACTTTTTCATTTTTATCTATGTTACAGCGATTATGATTTCTTAAAAATGTAATTTGCTACGTTTTAGTGGACCCAGTAGGCCCTTAAGTATATCTTGCAAAGCTTCGAATTAAGATTCTAAAATGACTTTCTTAACCACATTATATTCATAAGAAAAAATTAAATTAATTTTCCATTCGTTTACACTTTAAAAAATCCATTCATAATTCCGATTTATTTTAAATGTTCTTACATTCATTCAATAAGAAATTCTATAATTTTTTAAAATCATTTATGGTTGCAACAAAATTTGTATAAAACAAACTCTGTTATTTTTCATCCTCATAACTCTGCAGTCTAAATTAAATTGATTTCAAAACAGCTGTTTATAATACGAATACTAACACATGCGCCTCTTATTAACTGTTTATAAAACTCATTTGTTAAACTGCTCTGTTTGCGTACATATTTGTTATAAACAGAAGAGAGCACGTTTTGTTTTTTGTTTATATTTATCTACACATCTTTGCTAAAACTTATTTTTTTTTGTTGTTTGACGTTTTTTGTGTTTGTGCAATTTTCCAGTTTTTCATATTTCTCTTTAACTGGGTACACATGTACTTAAACTAAACTAAACAAAGTGCACATTGACTCATGTTGGGTGCACATGTACTTAGACGTAACTTAAGGCAATAAAACGAAAAAAAAAAAAACAAAAACAAAAATGAAACAGCAAATAAGAACAACAAAACAAAACTAGAGAGGAACGGCCAAGTGAACGAACTTAACAAAATGTTGGTAATATTCAGTATCAGTCAGAGTTTTATTGTTGTTTTACTTTTGATTATCTTTTGTTTTCTTGCGCCAGTGGATAAAAAGAATGTTCATAAATTAGCGATTTTTAATAAAATTTCTAGAGAGCTGTTTTAGATAAAAATGTTGTATTGGTTTTAGAACTATAAATTTACACTTTTTTAAATAAAGGTATATTCGTTACTTTTGTGGCAAATCCAAATTAAATACATAAAGATGCTCTTAAAAAAAATTATATCAAGTCGATAATTAGGTATGTTGATTTCGAATTCCATAATTTTGCTAGAAGTCTGATAGTTACTTCTGCGTATGATCATATATTTCTAAAATAATTTTTTTTTCCCGGGTAGGATTCCTACTCAAATCCTCAGGCTCTACTGAACCAACAAAAAAATTTAATTAATTTTAAGTAAGTCAGAGAAAATTTTTGAAGATATACTTTTATTACACGATTTCATATTCACTTAACGTAAAGGTTGAAGGTTTCAGAGCTCTAGCTAGTCGGGAAGTTGGTGAAAATCTAACTACAAAAATCCACTTTAATAAAACAAACAGATTTAAATAAAATCAAGTAATAAGGACAATTGGATAGAGGAAATTTTATTAATTAGTGACATTCTAGCAACATATTTAGTAACATTAGCTAAACTCTTTTATATCATTTTCTCAATTATAACATTATTTGGCGTTTTCGTAAGATTTCTTTAACTACATAAGTATCACAAAATTTATATCAACTTCAACTGTGATCTATTCTGGAGTTATTCTTTATTGAAGTCGTCTTTGTGTAGAGTGTCTGTAATGGAATAAAATTTTTTGAAATGCCCACAATTACGAAATCCTGGCCAAGTTAAATACTTCTCGCCAATTTTGTTTAACTTTTTTATATTTATATATTTGTGGTCACAAACATTAACCGCCTAAGTCGAAAATCATGCTTTCGAGAAAAATAACTTTTTATATAAATGTAATGAGGCTTCATTACGACTTAGGTCAGTATAATTTTATTAATATCTTTTAAATAAATAGTGTTAGAGAAATGGGGATTTCACATGAATATAAAGCGTTTTTAGTAGAACATGATAGCATACATAACCCAAATCGTCGATATCATGCTTTTGAGAAAAATATCTTTTTATATAAATGTAATGGGGCTTCATTACGACTTAGGTCAGCATGTTTCCATTAATTACTTTAAAAAAAAGAACGATAGACAAATGGGGATTCCACGTAAATATAAAGCGCTTTTAGTAGAATTTGATACCATACATAACTCAAATCATTCTTAAGTCGATTTAGGCGGTTATCGCTTGTGACCACAGATATTTTAGTACACATAATCTCATGTAAGCTTTATAATATTGTTCATTGTTCATTATTTAGGGGTCCAACCGTTGCATTCGTTATCAGAATTTTTCGGTCGAAATTATTTTTTTTCCCTCAATTAAATACAAAGAATAATTCTACTCAGTCACTGTTAATGAACTTTGGCCACTAGTTAAAAGTAAAACTAGAACGATGTCTGGCGTTAGTCCAACTTCTTTCAATAATAAACCAAAATTTTGATCGATTGCACTCGATATTGAATGCGGCAATTCTTATCGTTGCCCTCCTTGTCTTTATACCCTATACCACTATGTGGTTTGGGTATAATGACTTTGTGCTGCTGTTTGTAACTACCAATAATATTTGATATAGACCCATCTTTTATTATACCGATCGAATCAGAATCACTTTCTGAGTCGATTTAGCGATGTCCGTCCGTCCGTCTGTGTGTCCATGTAAACCTTGTAATCAAACTACAGGTCGCAAATATGAATATATTTTGATGAAATTTGGTACGTAAGCTTTTATCGGCCACAGGATGAAAGCTGTTAAAATTGGTGAAAATCGGTCCATGTTCAGACCTAGTCCCCATACAAGTGACCCCTATGAAATCGACATAAATTGCCATAAGATCCAAAAAATCACATAGATTTTAGTCAAAGTGGGTTTGTATGTGTTTATTGTATCCATTAATCAGTAGTAAAAAAAAATCCCTATAGGACAATTCTTAGTCATAGGCTCCATATAGAGCTGCTTCCCGATCTTCAAAAAAAAAAAAAAAAATATTGCACAGATATTTCTCAAATTTGGTTTGTGTATATTTTTGCAAAATATAAGTGACTTTAACGAATATGGTCAGGAGCGGTCCATTTTTCGAGCTAGTCCCCATATAAATATAGCACCCGATATGAACTTTTTCATATCTGCAGCCAAAAAAATTAATAACAATGGCACTCAAATTTGGTTTATGCTTATTTTCTAAAACCAATTAGTTGGACCAAAGAGATAAGGTCTCTAAACCATGGTATAGGGTATCATATAGTCGGTCTAGACCGACTATAATTCCTTACTTGTTTTCACTTAGTTTATTATTTCCATTTATCATAGAACTGCGGTTGATCTCAGCTTATTTTTCACCTTTTCGTCATTAATATAATACTAGCGGGGCCCAGCCCTCGAAATTGGAGTGCAAATGTTTCAATGTTGTTTTTTAATATATAAATGAAAAAAATTTATGAATATTTAAACAAAATTCATTAAGTTGTGAATTTTTATATAAAATTCATTAAATTTCATTATAAATATTTATTGAATATATGGAAGATATACATATAAATGGGTTTGTTAAAAAATAATTTTATAAGACTCGAAAGGTAGGCTAATCAATTTTAGCCAATTCACAAATACAGTGTATGTATTTTTTGTATATGTTAGAGCCTAATCAATTTTACCCAAATCACAGTCCAACACAGGGCTTTTGAAATCTATAATAAACACAGACACAGTATGTATTTTTTGCTTGTGTTGGTAGTAACTGTAAATATGATATGATAGCTGCAAAGAAATACCTTTCAAATGAAATATTTTTTGTCAAAATCGGTTAATAACTAAAGGCGTAAAATCCGTCACAAGAAATTGCCATGCCTATTAATATTATGGATGTACCACTCTGTCGCCAGAGTATAATGAGTTTGTACTAGAGATTGTAAATACCAAAAATACCTCTGTGTCCGTCCGACTGCCTGCTTGTCCATATGTGTATTCATGTAAACCTCTTTTTCTTACTACATGTCTCACGTACAAATATATTTCGATAGAAACAAAAAATTAATATTTTAATCGGATAACTAATTTCAAAATTAGTAAATATCGGCTAGCGTCACCTATTCGTACGTTTAAGTTTAAATTCAAGTCCAAATTGTCATAAATACCTTCACAACATTTGGTCTCTAACTGCTGACATACTCATAAATCAGTAGTTAAAAGATACATCCGCTAGGACTATTTTTAGTCATAGCCCCATAGAACGTTGATTACCAAACTTTGTTAAATCTATCAAGAGAAAACAAATTGCATACATATATTTTACACAAATTTAATTTGTTCATGTTGCTAAGAAATATAAATATGGTCATGATTGATCTGTATATGTATCCATGAAAATCTTATAAAAAGACTACTGGACTACAAAACTCGGCGGCCATAGAACGAACAAAATTGAAAGTAGTGAAAATCGATGGTTTTACAGACCAAGCCCCAATAAAAATAACACCTATGAGATTGATGTAATTGTTGTATATCCAGATTATCATATATATATATATATATATATATATGAACAAATTTGGTTTATTTTTAGTCAATCACCCCATATAAAGCTGCTGCCCGATCTTCACTTAAGTTTTTAATATATATATATATATATATGTATTGCATAGATTTTCATAAAATTTGTGACTCCACATATAAACGACACTGCCACTGAAATTTGGTTTTGTGCGAACTTAAATTCTTTCTTTAAAATCATAGTTTGGGGTATTGCATCGTCGGTCAAGACTAATAGTTATTAATTTTAATACAAAATCTTAATAACAACCCAGCATTCAGAGAATGACTGAATACTATTCGAAATGAGTTTCTTAAAAATTAGAAATTCATTCAAAACAAACTTTAAAAGAATAAAAAAATTAAAAATGGAAATGAGAAATATAAATGCATAAATAATCTAAAAATTTAAAAATAGCAATTCGTATGTTTGTTAGTGTTATATACAATTGTATCACATGACCAGAAAGAGCAAGTACGATTGTATGTGAGAAGATGCAGGCTCAAATCTTACGGTCGTCCTAACTAGAAAAAATTCCTATATATAAACAACCTAATCTATTATAACATATGTATCACGATTTTCAGAAATATATGCTTTCTTTTTTTCTACCGAGGGCCATTAAAAACAAAAGTCAAAATTTGCTTATTAATTATAGTAATAATCTGTCTGAAAAAATCACGCTAATATAACAAAAAAGGTAATGAATTTCGATTTTAATGAATTTATAAACATTTCAAAGAAATGGAAAAAGCTTTTTTTTAAAGAAAAGAATGAAATGGTTTACCACTATATTCAATCGGTACTAAATTTAAATGAAATATATGCTCATTCATTTAGAGGGCGCTTTTGTCTAAAGCACCGTTGTCACCACTGATAAACACTGTTGAACTTATATGCCAACATCGTTGAAGACTTTGTTACTTTGCGTGATTTTAAATATAATATATACAACTACAACAAACTTTGTATGACGCTACGATTGGTATGGTGATGCGTCATAAAACAACTTGCTTTTATGTTTTTGTTGAAATTCGAAAAAGTATTAAATGAAAAAAGATACAAAGTCCAAGTATTCCTTCAGAAAAAAATTTTGTTTTTCTGGTTGATCTTATCAGATTTGCGTGACTTATTTTTTTGTAATAAAATAAATAATTATTTATTTTTTATATACATATTTTTTTATTTATTTTCATTATTTTTATTTATTTATTTTCTATATGTATGTATGTAGATGATAGTGTCAAACTGTTGTTATTTCTAAAGGCGTATTGATGGTTTATAGTTGTGAATATAACAGCGCAATGTTTCTGTGAGTGGTTAATTTGTTAAATTTACGAGTTTAATTTACGATTATTTTTAACAGACGGATGTAGTAATTAAATGTTTTTGAAATCAATTAAAATTTTAAATTAATCACTTAACTTTATATACAACTTAAGATTATTATTTAAAACTACGTATTGAATTTCTTTCAAAAAAGAGAATTTTAAATAAAACTTAATGAATTCATTTAAAAAATATAAATTCGATTTGTCCAATCTTTGATACCTCCACCTGCGGCTTAAACTCAATATTAAAACCAATGTTGTGTAAATTCAATTTGAAATTAATTTTGTTAATTTTGCCCAGTTTTTATAAAATGTCTTTTTGTAAAAAATGATTGTGTCTTCTACAAAAAGTATTAAATACTGTCTGAAAAATTTCATTACTTTTCCTTTACTAGAGAAGAAAACCTGACACTAGGTACATCATTAGATTGTTTAGATTCGTTAGAAATCATACGATAATTAAAAAATTTCCATATATTTATATTAAAAAAGCTAATTTTAAAATATATTTATCTGAATTAGCTATTATATGATATATGATCCAAAGATATACATATCTATAATATTAATAGGTAAGTCGATTTCTTGTTGCCGATGATATGTTAAACAGTTTTCTTCCGGCTTTGATCAAACGTATCTTATTTGAAAGGTATTTCTTTTTAGCTGTCCACCAGATTTACGGATTTGCACCGTCTGGAACATTTTTTTTTTTTTTTGATTAAAATGCATTTAAAGATGCACATACATAAAACTACAGAACGCTATGTGTGTGTTTTTAATGTGTTTGTAAAAAAAAATTATTTTGTGTTCTTCATTCATGATAATAATTGTGTAGAATTGAAAAATAACTTTGGACATATACCAATTTAGAAAGTGTTGAAGTATGAGTTATCTTATGAACTAATTTTTTTTAAATGAAAAAATAAAATTTCCTAGAATTTGAACTCGAATTTCGAGTGCTGGAATCTGCCAGTTTGTATAATTCTGACCTTTAGTTTGCGTACCAACTTTAGGTGCGCTGACTGATAGCCGGGCGAACGTCGTTAAATCAAGTAAAAATTTATATATATTTATATTTCAAATCCGCTGAAATAAAAACCCTGCACTCGCCAAATTAATAACAGGATACCTACAATATTTGGCATTTTTAATCATATATATTTTGTTTATAAGACCTTAAATTCCAATCGTTGATTTCGGTAAATTTCTTGAACAAAATTTTTTAGAAAGTAAGATTGGAGATTTTGAAATAGTGCTAACAAATACGTACAATTTTAACATGAATTTAGAACGGCAAAACAATAGACGGGATACAAAGTACTTTGCATAAGATGATTTTGGGATCAGGGAATGCAAAAATGTTGTTGTTGTAAATTATTCCAATGTATTTAAAAACGTCAGCTCGATTTTCTTAATCAAGTGGTCTGAGGCGCATATATTGCCGGGGGAACTTCATATAACTTGGCTATTTTTCAATCGATAATAGGATTTTGTTGTTTTATTGGAAACATAATTTACTCCGGATTATGGTTTATTAATGAATTTATTTGAAACGCAATTATTAAAAATAAAATTTTTGTCAAAATATTTTTTTTGTGAATTTTTACATATAATGCATATTTGAAATTTGAGCTCAATGCGCATCCAGAAAGCATTGTCCGATTTCATGCAAATTTTGCGCACTAAAGGTTTAGATCCAGTGCCACAATAGTCCGACCCGCGTACCTCAAAGTTCGTCCAAATTTTTTTTTTTCATACAAACCGCTGTCACCCTAATACATATCTTAAGAGAAACAACAAACACATTAAACATATGGGGGATTTCATGTCAAGTGCACCAACTTTTGAAACCGATGTCTTCCGATCGGAATGAAATTTACACCAAGGTTAGTCCTATTGGATAGTAGTTTAGACACAATTTTTCAACAATATCGGTCCGGATCTCTCTGACTTAGAGGGGATCAAAATTTGACATTTTGGCCAAACAGGTGTCTATTCTCATCCATGTAACTTATTACCTATTGTTCTTAGAAAATTTTCTCCCAAAGAGTTTAGATAGCTATTTCTTCAATTTTTCGGAAAAACAATACTTAAAAAAAAAAAAAAAATTTATAGACTTTTTTTTTGCTAAATTAAAGCATTTTTTGCCTTTTGTTCCAAAAAGGGCATTTTTTTTTTTTTTTTTCATAAGAAGGCTTAGGATTTTTCCTTTAAAAGCTTTTTGGTCGCTTAGTGGGATGGGAGTGGGATATCTATCAAAATAAATGTTTTGTAACTCAAGACAACGGTTTTTCAATTTTTCACAAATGCACTATTTTGAATTTTTCCTATTTGTGTCTAAAACCTTACAAATAAAACTTATACTGAGAAACTAGACAAACTAAACTTTCTGAAGGTATATAACATACCTAACTAAAATTTTATATCCTCAATACTGTAATACCCAGAATATGTTAACCTCAGGAAAAAAAATCGCTTTTTTTCTATAGAAATGTTGAAAAATTATTATTTTTTATTTATTCTTAATAATAATTAAATTAATGTATAATAATAATAATATTAAAAATAAAAAGATAAATAATTTATTAAAATTTAATCGTAATTGCATTAGATCCATTTATATCATAACTATTTTTATGCTTAATTTATTGTAGCTGATGAAGTATTTAAGTCTTGTAAATTTTTAAATACCCAGTCTTTCATCCAGCTTTTTTGTCGCCTTTATTTACTGCGTTTTTTTGTCAATCCTTTCTTGGCGTTACTAGGTTCAGCTGTTGATTTCGCTGCTGGTTTATTTGTTGTCTTTGGAAAGAAATCGCATTGAATAGAGGCAGAAAACTTTTTCAACTTGAGTCTTCCATCGACAAGCGGTATAAAAGCATGGTATTGAGCGGTGCCATCGATTGTTACCGCAGCATCGAATCTGCTCTTCAGTGTTTTCAATGTTTCCTGATGATCCTCTTTGCTACTAAAAACTATTTTAGTTTCTTCACAATAACTCTTTGCCCAATGGATTAAAGCAGTCGCATCTAAGATGCGATCTTGATGAGAGCACTGGAGGCTATACTTCGCTGCATTTCTTTTAAGGTTTGCTCCAATACCATCACATGCTCCTTTACCATGAGCAGTAGGATGAAAATGCCACTCAGCTGGCATTCCAAAATCTTTTTCATGGGCATAAGATTTGCCAAGCTACTTTTGTTTTTAAAATGTTGACGAGTCCGAAACGTAGTATACCTTCTTTAGTGTAAATTTAGATTTTAAAAATTTTAGCATTCTCTTCTAGTACTCATAAACTGCAACGGTATCATGTTTTAAATCGTCGGATATGATTGCCATACTTTTGTGTTCCAGTTTATCATCTTTCATGTAGTAAATAACTACTGTGAATATAGTTGCTTGGTCGTTATTGAAGTGCTTGTATGACATCCTAAAAAACATATTTATAGTTTTCTGCGAAATCATATGAAATAACGAATTCACTAGACTTCAAATGTATCTTCAAATCCTTGAAGAATGACCATTGCTCTTTGACTAAAAAGTCATGGTTTCTCAAGTTTAGCAATCCTGTACACATTTCTTCCACAAAATCATCCACATTTAAAATGATTGTTTTCAATGTGCATCTGTCAGTCTGAATCCAAGAATCAAATTTGACCTCCTCTATATATTCTCGGTCTAAAGAGTTGATTAAATTTTCTTTGATGAATGTGGTTTTCGGGCAATTGGTACATTCACCTAAGTGGCAAGAAGTTGTTACAATAGGACACATAGTCAATTTAAGGCAATCGCGGTAATCGTGTAAATCTTCTGCCGAATCATCTGTTAAATACTTTATGTTGATTTCCTTTAACATCAGTTTAACATTTTCATGGTAAATTCAAACGCGTACTGTGAGAGTTCCGCTGCTTTCTCATCTGGGTTAATTTCGTGAAGCCAATTCTAACATCCTCGTGTTCAGATTGAAATATTGCAAATAACTCCTTCAGGTTACAGTGAACCATTTTCTTCTGTTATGTTATGAAGGTATGTTACATACCTTCGGAAAGGTTACTTTGTCTAGTTTCTCAGTATAAGTTTTATTTGTAAGGTTTTACACACAAATAGGAAAAAATTCAAAATAGTGCATTTGTGAAAAATTTAAAAACCGTTGTCTTGAGTTAGAAAACATTTATTTTGATAGATATCCCACTCCCATCCCACTAAGCGACCAAAAACCTCTTAAAGGAAAAATTCTAAGCTTTCTTAAAGGCAAAAAATGCTTTAATTTAGCAAAAAAAAAGTCTAACATTTTTTATTTTTTTTTTTTTTGTATTTTTTTCCGAAATATTGAAGAAATAGCTATCTAAACTATTTGGGAGAAAATTTTCTAAGAACAATAGGTAATAAGTTACAAGGATGAGAAAAAACACCTGTTTGGCCAAAATGTCAAATTTTGATCTCCTCTAACTCAGAGAGATCCGCACCGATCTTATTGAAAAATTGTGTCTAAACTACTATCCAATAGGACTAACCTTGATGCAAATTTCATCCTGATCGGAAGACATCGGTTTCAAAAGTTGGTGCACTTGACATGAAACCCCCATATATATATTTTCTAGAGTTTTTTTTCGCATTTATATTAATATCCCGTAACTCCTTGGAGCGATTTTGATGATTTTAAGTAGGAATTCCTTTGAAATGTTAGGACGGACGGTCAATTTCCTTTGTTTTAACAATTAATATAATATATGGTGTTGGAGGCTTCGGAATTTATTTCGATGCATTACAAACGGAATTACAAACTTAGATATACCCTCTGCACAGTGGTGAGTCGGGTATAAATAATCTAACCCATAAAAACAATGTTTTTTATTAAAACTCTTTCTTTATTTTTGAATATGAGTTTTTAATATCTCCGTGACTATGCATGACTGTGTGTGAGTATCTTAAAATTAATCTTTGTCCACAACAAGTCTATGGATAAAGTTTCAGATCGATCAGATAAGGTTAAGTGAGGTTTTAATATCTACGTGACTGTGCGTGACTATGCGTGACTGTTAATATTTTTTTTCACAGCATGTGTATCGATCAAGTTTCAGATCGATGGGATGAGGGCAAATGACGTTTAGATCACTCCGTGGCTGTGCGTGACTACGTGTGACTGTGCGTGGCTACGCCAAAATTAATCTGTAGTCATATCAAGACTATGGGCCAAGTTTTAGATCGATTGGATAAGGGGGGATAAATAATTATAACACATTATAATTTATCAGCATTAGTTTTTTTTTTCACAATTTTACTATTACTGATTCTTAAATTTAGTAATATGAAATAAAACAATGACATTTTCTTTAAACATTTGTTAATGACTTTTGACATTGTTTCTTCAATAAGACCAAATTATTATATATAAACTATTATTAAGCGTCATTGATATATGTCATCATTGAGAACATACTATGACCAGGGAAATAATAGATATGTACATATATAAGAAAGTTGAAAAAAAAAGAAAAATATCACTGAGATATTGATTGACTACAATGTTATTGTTTGTTGCTTTCACTTGTAATCCACTTAATGCGTGTCTGTTAGCCTTAAATTAAAAATGAAGGACTTCCCTTAAAATTTTCTATTCAATAAATATAATATTTCCTCTTTCGATAACATTTTGTAAAAATTCCCTCGGATGGATGACCTTTTGTATTATATTTTTCTTATTTATTAAATTCTGTTAATAGCGTAAGCTGAATCTATTCTTAACAATTTTTTTTCTGCTTTATTTGTTCTCCTTTGTTGTTATCAATTTAACAACAGCATATGTTAACAAATTTGTTAGCAAACATGATATTTTGATGGTTTTGTTATTTGGTAACCATTTTCTTTATGACCCTGAACTTTTATGGCTTGAAAAACAAAAATTCTAACAAACAAACCGTTATATACTTAATTTGTAACACGTACTCATTTTTACGTAAAACTGTTCAAAAAAGTACTTAAGTGTATAAAAAGCTCATGTTCGGTAAATACAATGTTAAGCAAGTAATGGCGGTTAAAATCTAACTTAAGCAAAAAGTTTATAAATTCTTATATACAGGGTGCTCCAATAAATACACAATCACAATTACTTGCATTTTCTAGAAGAAGGTGTTTTACAAGAATTCCGTAGAACTTTAGTGAAAATGTCGGAAACTTTTATTGTAATAAGAATCTTCGAAAGAGATGGCGTGGACAAAGTACTTCTGTAGAATTCCCTGTCCGTTCATCAGATCTTAAACTACTAGACTTTTTCTTGTAGGATACTTTAGAAATACAGTCTATACTAGAAAACCTACGTCCGCATAATTGAGGTAGAATGAGCACAAAAAGGATGTTTCAATTGCGCAATCGATAAATTCCTCTTTCTGATTTATTAATATTTGGATTACATTATTACAAAAAATTGTTTTGAATATTATCAGTTAGCCATCGATCTTTCTAACATTTAAATCTGCATATATCAGAAAGTGGAGTTAATCGATTTGGCAAGAGAGTCATCCAAATAGTAACTGAAATGCTTGTTGAAATTTGTGAATAAATTGGTGTCAGTAGTTTACTGAATAACAATTGTTGAGCATTTTTAGCATCAATGGTATGAAAGAGAGTTATATTTTTTGCAATTCATATATTAATTTAATGCTAATAAATTCAGAAGTAATATTCACTCAAGCTGTTTCTAGTTTTGGAAATCTCTTTATTATTATTATTAAATCTAACATTATGTTTTTTAAATGAACTTAACACTAACAAATTTTCTTCATCTAACACAATTGCAGGGAGATAAAACTCATGGATCCTTGGCACCCGAGCTCTAGAAGCTATCTGTGTTGTGACAACATTCCCTTCCTATTTCAGATCGTATGATATAAATCCTAGTGTAAGCATAAGCATACTTTCTGGAATGGTATAAGATATACCCCGAAGAAGTCCTACTCCATACTAAGAATTGGAGAACCGCTACTCAGTAGTATTCATCGATACTTCATAAAAGTATATAATAACTACTTTTTTTTAAGAAGTTCATAACTCAATGTATTCTTAATCGGACCAGTTTCTGCCATTTCAGCCTTCATTTGCGATTTACTGAACATTGTATAAATTGTTATGTTATAATTGGTTATATTGTTTCTATATGAAAATTTTTTATTTTGGGCGCCGTGACGTTTGAATCTGTGTCTATAGCACAGGCATACTTACTTTTACTTTTTGGTTTTGCGCTTTAAAAATAATAAATATTTAAAGTCTTTTTGGTGAAGCATTGTTTATATTCTGGGAAAGAAATTTTCAATTAAAAAGATATTGTATATTTTTTCTCTCTTTAGCTTGAAGTTATTTCGTGGAAAGAGATCAAAAAAGTATAAAATTTAATATTTTTTTTAATATTCCGCAATATGTTGTCAATCATTAAATTTTGGCCGAAAATAGGAAACCTTACAACACCAATTTCGGAAGGGGCTTTTAGTTTCAACCATACTAGCTACGGTTGATATATAAAATAAACATAAATCAAATTCAAGCGAGATTGTCAGAAAACATTTATAAGTTCTTAGGGGAAGTATAAGTTCTTAGGACTGTGATGGAAAAAAATATCATCATACTTAGAATTAATAATAAGGAAACTATTAATTTAAATTTTATTAGAGCTTTCAAAAAAAGAGAACTTTTGTTGTTCCAATTATTATTTATGGCCTTACGAACCTCTTCCGGAAATTCTTCCATTAGGGATTATATGGTGGTTTCTGTCACTATTGCCCATCTTCGTTTAAAGTCTTTCATACTTTGGGGTACCTTTTTTGTACTCTTCACAAGAGTAAAATGTCTTTCCACTGGCATTAGCTCCCGACAGTTTCGAGGATTTGCCTCCCTTGATACCAAAACAAATATATTGTTCTTATACCACTGAAAAGCCTTGTTACCGTAGTGACAGTATGTCAAATCGGGTCAAAAATATATGGACACGTTGTGTTGGATGAATAAAGGATGGAGTTTTTTATGACATGTGATTTCAATTTCCGTGCTCCGTTTTTTGCCTCAATATTTTTTGCAGTGTTCCTGTGCGGAACTTTTAGGACATTGGTGTTAACATTTCGCGCCAAATAGTGTAAGCATTGAGCTAACCAGGTTGCTTTTTCACCGGTTGTGTAGGGAGTTCTTTGCAATACGCTCTCTATTTTCTTGGTCTCAAAAAACATCATGTGAACATTTCT
Source organism: Cordilura impudica (assembly GCA_963682025.1). Lineage (NCBI taxonomy): Eukaryota > Metazoa > Arthropoda > Insecta > Diptera > Scathophagidae > Cordilura > Cordilura impudica. Next base: position 66,682,766 of record OY821518.1, on the reverse strand, counting down.
CTCTTTCCGAACCAGGTTCCCTATCAGTGATCAAATTCTACTGATAGTTCGTTATAACACTGGAAACAGCTTGCTGGCTGACTTTTGATTATTTGGCTAACTTTTTGTAGAACCATGTTGGACTTTGTTGCAAATATTTAATAATTTATGTACGTACAGATAATTTATGTACGTACAAATAAACAGAGCTGTCATTAAAAATAATAACTGGGCATATTTTTATACCATATACCACTATGTAGTCAAGGTATAATGACTTTGTGCTGATGGTTGTTACTAACAAAAATATTTGACCCAGACCCAACTTTCATCATAGTGTAGACTCAGCATCACTTTATGAGTGGACTAAGCGGTGTCCATCCGACCGTCCGTATGTGTGTCCATGTAAATCTTGTGATCAAATCACAGGTTGCAAATATCAATATATTTTGTTGAAGTTTAGGAAATAAGCTTTTATCGGACATAGGATAAACGGTATTGAAATTGTTAAAATCGATGCATATTCAGACTTAGACCATACAATGATCGTCTTAAATTGCCATAATATCCAATACAGATCTCGGTCAAATTGGGTTTGTGTATGCTTGTTATCAGTAGTCCAAAAATAAACCCTATAGGACAATTATTAATCATAGCCTCCATATGAAGCTGTTCCTAAAAAAGTTAAGAGGAAAAACTTGTGTTAAGAGTCTTTCAGTCTCACTTCTTTGGTTCAAAAATGGGCCGATCAAGGTCATAATAAGTAAGATCAACTTATGTGTTTGAAAAATAACTATAAACTCAATTTAAATAAATTTTGTAGATCGAGAAGCTGCTAGACATACTTATATGAAATATTTGTATGGGAGATGAGTCTCAACTTTCACCCGTTTTCAAACATTTCAATTGCGATCGTGTCACGATCAATAACGTACAAATTTACATGGATACTTACGAAGACAGATATCGTTAAATAAACTCAGAAAGTGGTTCTGATTTAATAAGTATAATAAGATGTGGTCAATTGTTTTTGCTAGTTACAAAAATCGGCGCAAACTTATTAATATCTTACTACAGAGAAATTGAGGGTACAAAACTGACTCTGTTTTAAATATTTGTATATAATGTTGCTGCGATTTGTTAGCCGAAGAATCACCAAGCAATATTAATTCAGTCTATTATTATACCCTCCACATAACTGTGCAGAAGATATATATCAGTTTGTCATTCCGTTTGTAACGCATCGAAAAATTAATTTGCGACCCCATAAAGTATATCGCTTCTTGATTATTTTAACAGCTCGAGTCGAGATAGCTCTGTCCAGCTGTCTGGCTGCCCGTCCGTACATACCACCGTCTATCCGTCTGTCTGTTGAAATTATGTTAATTCACAAAATAAACCTTAAAATAATATTATTTGTCATTATTTAAGTAGGTTGGTGTTCAAAATGGAGTAAATCGGGAATGATGACTTAAATTATGATGGCACCTCTATAAAATGTTGTTTGTTGTAATGTTTCAGTATTAAGTTTATAAAGTTGTTCATTTTTCAAATATTATATTCACATTTGTTATAAATATTGGAATAAGTCCACATAATAATATAAACGCATTACCTAGATGGAGAATATCAAAGAGTCGGCTTAGCCGAATTCAAACTTTTATTTTTTTTATTTTGGGGAAAAATTACGAGCTGCGTCAGGTAGTTGTTATATATAGGCTAAATGATTTCAAAAAATAATTAATTAATTCAAGAATAAAAACAAATAAAAAACTGTCACATGAATATAAAGCAGCCAAAACGGCTAGTTCTTCTTCTGTGGCATACAAATTAGCACAAATTTTCAATAAATTAAAAACCATTCATAAAATAAGAAAAAAATAAAAAATGCAAATTTGTTTTTTTTTGTAATCGACAAGTGTTTGAAATGGAACGTTTGGTCGACACAAATTGCTCAGATTATTTGTTTTTCGATTAACATTTCTGAATAATTCTTAACCGATCATAACAAAGTCATAGCATCATCTTGAAAGTTTTTGGACTGTGTACATGTAATTCCAAAACATAACATAAAAATTAGCAAAAGCATTTTGATAAATTTTCTGTTTTACAGTTACAATTTACAATTTTTCAGTTTGTTTTAAGTTTTTGCCCAATGCCATTTTGCAGAGAGTTTTCAATTTATGCTATAATCAATATGCAAATATAAATATGATTTTCGAATTTGCGTGGTAGAGAAAAATAAGCATATATTTTCCCAAAAATCATAACTACTTTGTAAATCTATAATATTAATAGGCTAGGCGATTTCTTGTGACCGATGTTTTGTTCTACCGTTTTATCCCGATTTTGAGCAAACGTATATTATTTGAAAGGTATTTCTTCTTAGCCATTTTGCAGGTTTACAGATTTTTAAATTTTTTCCTTTATTATGAGTATATTGCACTTAAAGTTGCTACTACGAGTAACACATACATAAAATTATACATATGCTATGTGAGTTTTAATAAATTTGTTAATGTGTTAGCTAATGAGTTTTTTATCGTCATTCACAATAATAAACAATAAAGGTGTTGGTTTGTGAATTGGCTAAGTTGAAAAATAAAGCTGACTAGAAATTGCACTTGAATTTCTAGCGCTGGAATCTGCTAGTATACTTAATCAGGCATTAGGTTTTCGTCAGTGAATTTATTAAACATTGTAATCATTGCCATACTATTAAATTGTTTCTGTATACAAATTTTTTTATTTAGGGCGGCTATGAGGTTTAAACCTGAATCTATCTTATGGACACTTGTACTTGAACTTTTTGGTTATTCGCTTTAACTTACCCGTGGGTAAAGTTTGGCCTACCGCAGTATTGTTAGGAATCAGTTTTCAAACCGCACAGTTTTTTACTTTCTATTAATCTCAGAAGATACAACAATAACAAAGACGACTTGGCATTTTTAAATTTTTTGATTAATTAGGCATTTGTACTTCTAATTTCCACTATTCTGAGTTTCTAAGAGTTTAAAACGTTTTCTTATTCAAACGTTCTTATAAAGTCTTAATGAGAAAATCCATAACTAATTCACTCATTCATAAAAAATGACACTGGTTTTCACTACCAGAAAGCCGGAAAAGGCGAAACTCTGCTATAACATTTCTATTTAGGAAATGATTGTATTATATTGACACAAATATTTTGTAAATTAATTGTTCTATGCAAGTCATTTAATTAGTGGGCCATTGACTCTAACAAATATATCTGTTCCGTTCTATTTGATTATCTTGTCTATTAATCAGTATGTCTAATAGAGTGAAGGACTTTTTTAATTTATTTTCATAATTAGTCAAGTAGTGTTAGCTTAGTAGAAATATTTCTAAAAATGAAGAAAGCAAAACACAAGTTGTTTTACTTATTCTTGCCCTATTATACGATAGAGCTTAATTTGTACTTTGTGGTTTGGTATAAACAATAAATTTTCTTCATTCTGAACGAAGCAAACAGAATGTCAATTAAAGGTTACTACAGAAATAATAAATACAAACGAAATAGATTTTTAATTAAAAAGTTCCGTTATTTTTTGTAGCCCGTTATAACCACATGAGTATATGAGAATAATTACACTGTGAAACAGCTAAAAACGAGCTGAGACATGACGGCGGCGTATAGGGTCCCTTAAACTGAGCCGCTTTTCACTGCAACATCAGGGTTTTTATACCCTATACCACTATGTGGTTTGGGTATAATGACTTTGTGCTGCTGTTTGTAACAACCAAAAATATTTGACCTAGACCCATATTTAATTATACCGATCGAATCAGAATCACTTTCTGAGTTGATTTAACAATGTCCGTCCGTCCGTCCGTCCGTCTGTGTGTCCATGTAAAGCTTGTAATCAAACTGCAGGTCGCAAATATGAATATATTTTGATGAAATTTGGTATATAAGCTTTTATTGGCCATGGGATGAACGCTATTGAAATTGGTGAGAATCGGTCCATGTTCAGACCTAGCCCCCATACAAATTACCCATATGAAATCGACATAAATTGCCATAAGATCCAAATTGTCATATAGATCTTACTCAAATTGGGTTTGTATGCGTTCATTACATCCACTAATGAGTAGTCCAAAAATGATCCCTTTGACCCCATATAGAGCTGCTTCCCGATCTTCACTTAAATCTATTAAAAAACAAAAATAATGCACTGATTATTCTCAAATTTTGTTTGTATATTTTTTTTGCAAAATACAAGAGACTTTACCAAACATGATCAGGATCGGTCCATTTTTGGACCTAGTCCCTTTATAGATATAGCATCAAAAAAAATTAATAAAAATCCCACTCAAATTTGGTTTATGCTTATTTTCTATATCGAAGTAGTTGGACCGAAAGATAGGGTCTCTAAACCATGGTATAGGGTATCATATAGTCGGTCTAGACCGACTATAATTTTCTTACTTGTTATTATTGATATGCAGTTTTTAAGAAATGAAGAAAAATAAGATACAGTTCATACATTTTTCAACAAGATAACACGTGGTCAGGGTATAATGACTATGATGTTTTTAACTACCGATCGGCTCAAAATCTCTTTCTAGTCCATTTAGCAATGTCCGCCCTTCCGTCCATCCGTCCGTCTGTGTGTCCATGTAAACTTTGTAATCAAACTAAAGGCCGCAAATATATTTTGATGGTATTTAATATAGAGGCTTCTACCGGCCATAGGATGAATGCTTTAGTAACTTCCAAACTATTCTTAAAAAAAATTCAAAAGATTTAAAATATCTTTCAATAAAATTTGTTTCTATCAAGAATTGATATTAGGTTTTTTTCAATTGAATTCAATACACATTGTCTTTAAATTAAGTGATACAAAACTTTATTTAAAATAATCTTCTTCAAATATAAGTGAAAGTAAGCTTAATTTAATTCTTAAAAATGATAGTTTGGCATTTAATGACAAGCTGGAGCTTACTTGACATACTTGGGAACATTCTTCATTTGTTTCTAATCAAAGCTCCACTAGATTTTTTGGAACTTAAATTCTCATTATAATTTTCTTTTTCAAGATATTCCATAAACTAAACAGTTATAATTTTTCCCCCGACGCCACTGAATGATCACCTTGGCCTTAAGCTTGTTATCACTATACTGTATATAGAGATTGTCGCCTGGTGTGCAACTACAATTTGGCAGGAAGAAACCTCCTAATATTTCTATATAATATTCCGCCTTCTGATACCGTCGATTTTGCGAAGCATTCCTAACATACCTCCTTGAATATAATCCAAAATTTGTATCATACCATGACCACACCCTGCCATGTTACTAGCTTCCACTGCTCACTTTAGACTAGCGGCCTACTGTTGGGTTGATAACAGCGACTTCTTAGTTATTTTTATTTTTGCTTTTTCACATCCCCCTTGAGGAATCTCCGTATTGTATGATTGGTCACATCATTTCGTAGCGTCTCCCTTGGTTCTTTATTGGCATTTGTTGCCTTCTGAAACGGTCCTGACAGTAAAAGGCGTATGACTTTTCTCTTTGTATGTGAATTGAGTTTTGTTTGCCGTCCATTTTTATTATTTTTAATGACTTCACCGATATTTTTCTGTAGCTTTGAGATAAACCCAATAGACACATTATATTATCTTCCAATTTCACTCGCATACTTGTCACTTAAAATATCTTTCCAATTTTAGTTGGAGTAATTTAAGTGATAGTTCTTTCCAATAAACCAAGTGACATTCATATTTCATCTTAAAAAAATATGTGCCTTCCAAATTTATATATCAACTAAGGAAAAAAAAATGTTTTAATATTTTGTATTTAATGCAATTAAATATATCGTAAAAAAATTAAATTTTCCCCAAAAACTTGACGATAATGGTATATATTACGGCACGATATAAATATTTTACGAAAAGTGGCGCTAAGTTTACAGTCACTTCAAGCCAAACTTGGACTTAGTACAACAAAATGTTTGAACATGAATAAAACCATAAAGCACCTAAAAAAAGTCTATTTAAGAAGCTATTTATCGTAGTTTTTAAAACCATAAAAAAATTTATATTAATTTTTACAAAATGTTTTAGAAAAAAACAAAAATGTGGGTAAAAATTTGACAAAAGTCAAAGTCGAGCAGTTGGCAACAATGCCTAATTAATTGGTTTGAGTCCAATCAATTTTATTTAGTATTGGAAATTGAGTTCGGGGATTCCCTAAAAAGTTTTTTTTTTAAATTTTAATAATATTTAAAAAAACTTAAGTTTAATTTTCAAATAATCAGATAATTGATAACACAAGTGAACAAGGTTTTTGTGGATTAAGAAGTTAATGTTGTTTTTAAATCCAAATTTGAACTTGGTTTTTTCTATCAGCTCAACTTTTCACGGTATACCGCTATGTCCAAAATTAAGGCACTTCCACGACATATATTGGAATAACTTTAAGACAGTTCAGCATATTCAATTAAAAAAAAAAATCAAAAATTCGTCAACAATATTATCTTTAAGCCGTCCTTCCATTGGTTTTGAATTTGCCCATAGTTTCAGAGATATCGCTGACATTTTGAAAAAAGAACAATTTCTCAAAAAAAGTCAAAAATACGATTAGTACCTGTAACTTAAAAATGCGAGTTGATGGAGAAAAATGGAGATTATATTTGAAATCAGCGACCTCAAGTTAGTAAAAATTGCGATAAGGTTCCAGTCAACACCAAAAAAGTTCAATTTTGTTCCCTTGTGTAATTAAACATTTCAGGATGGAAAAACTGTGAGTAAAATATCAATAATTGTCGATAGAAGCCAATATATCTCAGATCACTTTAATATATCGAATCAGTTCAAAAGTATGGCAAAAACAGCGCACTACAAGATTTTTACTGAGAATGAGCGAAAAGTCAAAGTAAATGCTTTCCTGAGTGCAAAAAATCTGAGAATAATTACGGAAAAGGACCTTGGAAAGAAAGCCAGTGCACAAACTATATACATATACTCCACCGATCATATTTAAATTGCAGAAAGGCTAAGCAAAAGCCGTGGCTAAGTAATCTGTACAAGCAAAGGGGACTAAAGTTCGCAAAAACGTATGGATACATGGATTTTCAGTTCAGGAAAAATGTGTTGTTTACTGACGAATGTAAATTTAAAATTTCTCCAGTCCGATGACAAACCATATATATTTAGAAAGTTTAGCGATTTAAGAAATATGAAATTTTACGGGTTCTGCTATGGTTTCTGGCTCATTTTCTGCTGCTGATCTTGGAATTTTTCTCGTTATTTAAGGAATAATAAACCAAGATATGTACTTGGACATTGTAAAGTCAAATTTACCCCAAAGTATCTGAAATATCGATCTTAAAAATGGGTAGCACTTCTACCAACGCAACGGCCCTAAACACAAAGCTTATAAAGTCAGATCCTGGTGGCTGTCGCATGGCCCTCATGTGATGTCAAAATTTGTGCAATCTTCTACAAAAACAGTTAAAAATCGTACTAAAATAAAAAAAAAATTGACTTAAAAAGTTTTGTTAGAAGAATGGGAAATAATTTCGCTAGAAACTTGTTTAAAACTAGGTCGATCTACCCCTTCACTACTCTTAATAGTTTTAAAAAATAAAAGGCTGCACGCAAAGTTTTGATGTATTTAAAATGAATTGAAAACCTAACCTTAATCGCAGACTGTCCACATTTAACTTCGAGAGAATTGGTTCTGCTGTACAGAAATGGGAAAATGCAAATCAAATGTAATCCAAATTCCTTATATTTAGCATGCAATTTTCCTACATTTAGCATGCAAATTTTTCTAATTTTTGACAGAAAAGAACCCATTTTTAGCATGCATTTTCCCATAAATTTGCTCAAATTTAGCAAACATTTTGCCATTTTTGACATGCATTTTTATCATTTGGCATGCATTTCCTATAGACGTAACAGACATTTTCTCATAATTTAGCATGCATTTTCCCGCTTTTACCCGGCGCTTCCCTTAGTCCCTTTAACTTTAACCAAATTTTCTCCCATTTTTTGTTTTTGCTCTGAAAAGCTTATGCTAATTTAATTTTTGTCTCTCGATATTTTACGGTAAGTTTAATTAATGCTCTAACACTTTAATGTACTATGACCGTATTTGGCTTTTAGCAACTGTATATTACAAGTCAATAAAGAAATAACATACGCAAATCCACCCCTTCTTGAGTGCCTTACAAGTATTGTAATATAATTTTTTTTCGCTGTAAATTCTATATAAAAAAAAAATACAAAAAAAAATTTTATTTCTTTTGTTGTAAAAATTGCTAACATGAAGAAAAGCGAAGTACATTATTAATTTTTTTTTTTCAATTTTAAAAATTTGTATATCAATCCTAACGCTGCAGAGCAAAACGGATTATAGACTTAAACGGTCGTTTCAAAGGAATACGTTTCTATGTACCGAAAAGACAAGGATTCTCCAGAACAACCAGTTAAAACCTTGAAACATATGCATGTATATTTTTTCACGTTTCTAACACAACAACAACGAATTCAAACTTAGCCACCTCTATTACTCTAAGAACACATGTTTTGTCTTTGCTTTTTGCCAAAGGTGTTCATTTGTTGAACAGTGTTATAGATAACTTGATTGATTCCTCTAATAGCAAACTATTCTTTATTACGAATAGCTTATGGCAATCTTAATGAGTTTCCTTAAGCTTATCATACAAGTTTCTTAAGGACCCTTAAAATCGCCAGTCCCTTTTAAATTCTTAGAATAGTAAGCGATTGTAGAAACTCTTATATCTTTGAGAATATAAATATTGGATTAGAGAAATGTAATTCGTAGTTTTTAGAAGTTGGTTAGAATTTCAAATAACTATAATAAAAATTCCATCAGTTTCATAAAAAGTTTAAAGATTATAGAAATAGCATTAAAGAAATTCATGTTATATGAATACCACGAATAATATAGATTTTTTTAGCTACACCGTTTTTCTTACATGAAACTTTTGAGTATTTTGGCAAACAGTGCTGCTTTAAAATAGAAAAACTTAAACACTATTTGTATTATCACAGGTAGCTCGATAGATGTATATATATATACCTTGAGTACATACAAGGAGTGTTTCATTTCAAATTCATTTGGGCAAAACTACTAGAAATTAAATAAAAAATTTTAAAGCGAAATATTTAGTGGCCTCCTAAAATTGTGTTTAACTTTTTAGTGGTTGTTTTCAGCTAAACTAAAAAAGAATTCGAACGAAGAAAATTAATAGTTAACGAATAATAGGTAAATTTGAAACCGACCATTGCATTTCTTTGCAACAGACTTGAAAATGACAAATACTGCAGTTTATGTTCTAAACAATATGTACCTCGACTTTAGCATTCAGAAAATTGAATTGTTCAAGTTACTATTAAAGCCGGGGATGGCCACCAGAGATGTTTAAAAAAATTTTAAATGAAAGTCAGTATGGTTCAAGGATGCAAGCAACGGAAAGGCTTAAATACCCGAAAGAAATAAAATATGACAAAACTTTCAGAAAAGCAGTCGAAAGTCGTTAAAACTAAATCACAAACTTGCATAAATATTATATTTAGATGCAGAAACATACGTCAAAACAAACTTCAGCATGCTCCTTGCCTCTCAATATTGTCACATTTTGAAAGAGTTAAAGAGTTTGGTTCGCAATATGTTGTCTGCAGCGAAAAGTAGTCTTCATTTATAAAACTGTTAAATCTTTTCGGGGCCATCATCTGGATGGTGAGAAATTCCAACTAAGAGTGAAAGTACTAGGCCTGTACAGTAAAACCTGTAAAGGGTTTGGCGACCTCAGACCATCAAGAACCATTGATAATTTCTCATTTCATTCTTTAGCAAAATTGTTGCTAAGGCTTAAATAAATAATTTTAATTAATATAACCATGTGACCAATGGAATAAAAAATACTGATGTATGTTTAATTTAATATTAAAAATATCACTCTTTCGCATACATCGCTTTTACTATACTAATAAATAATAATGCAGTGATACAAAAAAAGAATGAAACATAAATACCTAGAATGCGATACTTTTTTCTGATAGGTTTGTCAGACCCTGTCCTTGAAATTTGCGAAACACCTTCAAAATCTTTAGTTACGGGTAAAAACCTGGCTTTTTAGCCCTTTTACATATAAGCCAGTCACCTTGTTGAATATCAACCGATTTTGATTTTCTCAGCAGATTTAGAAAGAGGAAACTAAGGCCTTTCGAAGATATGAAATATTTGACTAACATTGAGACATCTGTTCGTATTCCTATAGCAAACTCTTTTTTTTTTTAATATTCTCTATTTTTCAACTTTAGAGATGTTTTTATGGACTTTTTATAAAAGTATGTTTATTTATGAATTAAAAAATCTGGTAAAATTAATTAATAAACTTTTAATAAAAAAAAAACTGAATAAATGCCTGAAAACATTTTTGAGTTGAATAACCGAAAATGTTATTTTAGCAAAAAAATATGTTTGGGCAGGCATTTATTCCATTTTTTTATGAAAAGTCGAATAACTCAGTTAATTTTTACCAAAATTTTCTAATCCAGACATGCATTTTACTCACAAATAGACATACTTTTATAATAAATCCGTAAATTATACAGTTTCTAAAGAAAAAAATTGTGTAAAAACATTTCCAATGTAGAAAAATAGAGGGTATTTTTAAACATAATGAGTTTCCTACAGGAATACGCACAAGTGCCTCAATATTACTTAAATATTGCCTCATTATCTTGCTTCCAGATCCACTGAGAAATTTAAAATCGTTTGATATTCAACATAGTTACTGGCTTATATGTGGAAAAGGGCCGAAAACCCGGTTTTTCCCCGTAACTCAAGATTTTGAAGGTGTTTCGCAAATTTCAAGGACTGGGTCTTGTAAAATTTTTGGAAGATTTAATTGGATAAAATTGGTCCAACTTAATTTACTGAAGAATCAAATGAAAAATCATCAATGGTTGTTGAGTTATAGCTGAAAAATTGAGAAAGCAATCATCAAGACAAGGAAAAATTTAAAAGCCATAAAAAAATTTGGCCTGAATACGCCAAACCCTTTGGAGGTTTTACTACACTTTCACCATGACTTGAAATTTCTGATGCAGTGTGAGTAACTGGAAATATTAATGCATAAGTATAGAGAGAAATGAGAGAAATACGGCCCTACGTTCCCTTTGTGCGACCCTACGATCGATCCTCTCTATTTTCGACTGCTTTTACTTTAGCGAATTACGCTGCAAAACTTTAAATTTTCTCTTAGGAAATAATATAGAATTTGCTTAAATAAAAATCAGTCCATAAAACGGTTTACAAAGTCAGTCCATTAAAAACAAGTAAGCCTAATGAAAACCAAATTGAGGATTATAAAGGACTACTAAAGTTATAAGCAATTTTAAAGAAAAATGATGGAATGCCTTTAAAGCCATAACAAATACAACTGTTATATCTTGGCGAAGAACATTCAGAAAAAGCTGAGAACGAAATGATTTCTTTTTATAATTAATGATTAATTTGTTCAAAAAACATAAATCTACAAAACGTTCAACAATGTCGGCCACTTTAGATATATTGGGTTGTAATAAAACCCACCTTAAATAATAGTATAAAATAAAAGAAAAAAAGATTTTGAAAGTGAATAGCGGAATTCCCTATAAAAGACAACGCTACCAAATCTTCATGAAGCATATTCAGAAAAAACTGAGACCGGAGTGGACACGAAATTATAGTTGATACAATTTTTGGTAACATGTTATTTAATGACTTTATGTTTTAAAATTAATTTAAAGTAATACTTTGAATTTTTTGAAAACGAAATATTCCTTATTTAAATTTACGAAGGGTATTTTTTAGGGGTTCACAGTTTTAAGTTGGTGACACTACACTTTTTGACAACTGATTGAACCGGTGTTAGTTAAGTTTTTTTAAATTTGTTTTGCCATTTCATCATGGATGGACTTACATAAGATCAATGCTTGCATAGTGTTGAAATGTTCTATCAAAATAATGATTCTTTTCGTCAAACTCATAGTGTACTTCGCCCATTTACGCTAGTCATAATTATCCATCAGAGCAGCTAATTCGAATAGCTATGGATCGTTTTGCACTAAGCTGTAGCCGTTTTAGAGCAAAACATTAAACAAGACCCACATGGATAAATTCGGCGCCAGCTAATAGGGATGCGTTCTTCAACTTTATGGGAGATTTTATGCGAGGAACTTGGTGTACGAGCTTTTAAAAATCAACTAGTGCAAGGATTAATCCCAAACGATCATCATCGGCTAATGGGGTGAAGCACAAATTAATATTGATTTTGATTTTCCATAAAAAATTTGTTCAGCGATGAAGATCAATTTTGGTTGAGTGGGTACATACAGTAATTATTATTTTGTGTGAGAGAATATTTTTTCGTCTTATTGAAAAAAAACAACAACAATTCAATTTAACAACAACTTTTTTCTGCATTTTATTCTTTGTTCTCCTCTTCGTGTAACAAGACAAAAACAAAATTCAAAAAGATTTTCACAGAAGAAAAATAGCAACAACGAAACCACTTGCAAAATCGACGTCACAGATTATTTCGTGTGTGTTAATGAGCTATTAAAAATTATATCAGTTATTATTTTGGTGACTATCAGGAGGGGTCGACGCACTTCAATTGAAAGACGTGAAATCTGATTAAAAGCTTAAAAGAGGGCAAAGCCCAAAAGGAAATCTCCGACATTGTTGATTTAAGCCCTTCAACAGTGCAATATATTATAAAGCGCCTGGTATGCGAGAAAGGGATTGCAGGTAAGGACAGAAATGCTCCTTGTAAGATGTTTAACGAAGCTGATGAAAGATGGATTGTGAGAAAAGTTAAGCAGGATCCAATAATAAGTGCACCCTAGTTAGCTACAGAAGCGGAAAATTACATTGGAAAAAAGAGCAACCCTGAAATCATTTCCACTTTATTGAAGAGATTATGGACAAAATTCAGTACTTAAATATTTTGAAAGGAAATTTACTTCAGAATGCGGAAAAATTGGGCATAAGAGAGAATTTCAACTTCTGTCAAGACAACGCTGCAAATGCCACCCCAATCACCAGACGTTAACATAATTGAAAATTTATGGCATCTGCTTGAAACAAAAATCAGACTTTATAACATATCCAACGTAAAAGACTTAAAAGAGGCCCTAAAAATTAAATGGTATAAGACTTCCCCGGAAAAATTGATTTCTTCGATGAATTCTCATTTAAGAAGTGTGATAAAGCAAAAAAGTTACCCCACCAAATAATAACTCACCATTTTTTCATTTTTAAATAAGAATTGCTTTTAAGTTTAGCATATACACGAAATAAGCTATTACTTTGATTTTGTATGAATTTTCGTTTTTGTTGTATTTTTTTTTTTTTTAAACATTTTTCAAATATTGTTTTTGTCTTGTTACACGAAGACGAGAACAAAGAATAAAAAAATTTTTTTGCTAAATTTCATTATCTAAAACGAAATATTATATCAAACGAAATAAGCTGTGAGTCACTGTAGATAAGCAAAATTGTCACTTTTGGAGCGAAGATAATCCACAAGTTTTTGTCGAAACACCATTAAATCTACTCAAAATTACTGTTTGGTTTCATTTTAAGGGCTGGTAGAGTCATTGGTGGGCAGAATTTTACTGTCACCGGTGAATGACATAGGGAAATGATTGGCTGGCATTAATCTTGCCGATATGTGGTTCCAATAGGATGGAACCACATGCCATATAGCTCATGTGGCGGCCACATGGCCCAAGTCATATTTAATTGATATTAAAAATATTTTTCCTTGCTTTATTTTAATTTAAAGTTCTGCAACTCAAAAAAAAAAAAAAAAAAACACCCGTTATTTCATGTTGATTATGCAGACCTAAAGTGGCTTCAAATCCAAATATCATTACATCAATAAATCGATAATAAAATCCTTAAACCCATATAGGGGATATCGAACCGATAGTTTTCCTACAAGTTTATGTAAATCGATCTCGAAAGTGACTCTCAGATGGTCGGCTTAATAATTTAACAATTATGAATATAGCTCAAGTATTTTAATTAGCTACACAATTTCTGACAAATTTAATTTGCCCTAAGTAGGGCGTAGGTAATAAATATTGTACAAATTAACTGTTAAATTTATTATAAAACTTGAAAAAAAATTTTATAATATCTGGCGTATGATTGATATAAAATAAAAATGATTTTATTAAAATCACATGCAACGAACGTATGACTGATATTGAATTAGATGCGCTAATTAAATTCCCCATACGCTTTAGCTGGTTGCACAACTAAAAATAAGTTTAAAAAAAGGATTTATTTTTATGTAGTTTTTTGTTTGTTAAAATTTAAAAATTTTTTTGTGAAAAATCCTTCATAACAAGTTAGTTTTTAACTCGAGTAGTTTGAATTTTAAACTTTATACACACATACACACAGTAATACAAAAACAAAAAATATAAGATGTTCATGTTCAGTTGAGTATGTAACCGGAAAGCACAACAACATGTATCATATGTTGTAATATTTCTATTGTCACACCATATTCTTTACAGGTCGCACTAATTTTAATAATTCCTCATGTATTTTTTTGCACTCATGCACTTAGCTTCATGAATTTTTTAATTATATAATTTTTTTTTAAATTAATTATTTAACAAAATTAGTTATTGCTTTTTTCTTAGTATTTCCTAGAATTTTTGTTGTTGTTTTGTAGTGAATTATTTTTTAAATCTATTTTGGTTTGCTATGTTTTTTTGTTGTTGTTTCATTGAAAAACTATCAAATTAAATAAAGATATCGACCGGTTTCTTCGGCACACAAACCAAATAGAAATATAAGAATAAGAAATATAGAATATTAACAATATTATTTTGTTTTTTTTTTGTATTGTTGTTTTGTATTTTGTTGTTTGATTGTTGTATGTGCTTTTTGTAGCCCGTATGAACGAAGACTGAAAATGGTATTTATTCGTTTATTCCTTTCTACTGACGCTAGTGGTGCTACGTCAACATCGTGCCACAATAATAAGGTTGTGTGTGTGTGTGTGTGGGTATGTGTTATGAAAGTTATAGCAATGGTAGTAGCACAGTTAATAGGGCAGTTATATGAGGGATTGGGGAGATTGTGTGATACTGTGGTATGGTCTTTTATCTTTGATCAAAAAAATTTGGAAGTGCTTTATTCAATAATGTAGCGAAAGACTTACTCGGAAGCAATATCGGTTCTATTCTTGTCAAAACTTAATGAAGAACCTTTGTTAAAGTTTTCTAAGTCTTCTATATAATCAAAAATGAAATGCTGCCCATTGCTATGCATACCACGTAAGAACAAACAGCTGGTTCGATTTCGCATTATTTTTTAATGTTTGTAATAGTCCAGATACGGATTTGAGGAAAAGAAAAGTTGTACACACCTACTTCTGCGCCCACTTTTTCCGATATATCTATAGTACCTAGTCATCCTTATTCGCTCTATGAAAATAAAACCAAAATATCGTAAAATAGTTTTCGATTAGACACGCCCTCTTTTATGACCACTTTTTTGTCATATGTGAAGATTATGGTGCATATTGTGAGCAACTTTCCATTTTCGTTTTTGGTCAAATTAACAGATCGAACGAATTTTCATTTGGTATTATGGCTCGCATTCGATAAAATAGCGCTATTGTGAATTTCACTCAATTGGATTAATCACAATAGCACATATTTATCAGCTGGCACTATAAATAAGTATTGTTTGTTTACAAATTTATTAAAGAAAAAAAAAATTTATTACTTATTAACATGGAATTATGGTTCTATGATCGTCTGATGAAGATGTTTGCTTCGCCAACATTTTGGAAATGGATTCCACTACGTAAGTGTGCTAGGTTTTAACAAGGGTACCATTTGTTTGCAGATTTATAGCAAATTTTTGACTGCAAGGAAGCGTTTATGGAATTACTGTCTACTACAGATGAACTGCTGCGGTAATGCATATAAGGCAGACCAATCTCATGAAATTGAAATAATTTACAACTTATATTTTCAATAAGTTTTACAAACTGCCATCCAGCATCGAAACCAAAATTGTGTGCGATTGAAAATTCATTGTAAAACGAAATTTTCGACCATGCTGTCAGCTCATAATACGAACTTGACATTCGATAGCCGATGTTCGATAGCTAGCCTTTGTTCGCTACACAAATTTTAAAAAGTATAATTCGGTATAATTCGTCTACTAACGACCGGATCGGTTCGGCTAATTTAATTTTTTGTTTTTTTAAATGTTTAGTAATAGCTTTAGTAGTAGAATTAGATAATTTTCCCGAAAATTATAAAATTAGGCAAAAACTAAAAGTGTTGCTTTTTATGGATTTTTCGTATGAAATCAATACCGTAATTCATGATTCGAATGGTCGAATTATTTTTTTATACACTCTTCGCCATAACTGACAAACGGAACGACATATTCGGTTAATTTTTTTTTTGTTTTATTTGTTATGATCTCTGGATGAAAATAACTCATTTGGGTTTCCTTTGTTTTTTTTAGCGAAGCCAAACAATTTAAGACTCTGGCTTTTGTGATTTTTACAATATGGATCCACATCTTTTAAATTTTTTTTTATTAAAAAATTTAATAAAATTCAAATCAGGTGGCATTTAAAATATTTATTTACTTCGTTTCTTCTAAAAGTAAGTTACCAAATTGTTATATAAGAAATCTTTAGATAAACTTTCAGTTAATTTTTAACTAAAATAATTTAAAAAATACATATCTATATATTTTTGTAACTTGTCATAAAAGGATGAGGAGATTTTGAACCATTTTTTTATAAAAATAAATTTCAAAAAAATTAAATGTTTTTTATGAAGAGCGTTACCAATAACGCTGGATGGAATATTTATTTCTGTTATTTTGACGTAGTTATAGATTTAATTTGGTATTTTTGAAATCAAATTTTTTCAGTGGGGTAGAAGCTCTAAGCTCATTATTGCTGCAGAGTTTCTATATGTGAAGTTTAAGGCCTGCACACAAGTCAATTATTTGAAAGGAACTTGATTTTAAAAAAATTTTCAATACCTTTAGTTTGAACAACCAATTTATTTTTCTGAATGAACTTTACTCGACTATAATTACTTATAGAGATATTCAGTTTTTATTTGTTTACATATCTGTAAGATTATTTAAGTTGAGATTAAAACGAATCCATATATTTGTGGAATATAAAATTTTCATTAACTACTTGATAAACTAGGGTTCAGGAGTCAAAAAGAAAATATCCTAACACATAAAAACAAAGTTTTTATTAAAACTTTTTCTTTCCTTATGCATATGAGATTTGAATCTCTCCGTGACTGTTTTAAAATTAATCTTTGGTCGCAACAAGTCTATGGACAAGGTTTTAGATCGATCGGATTAGGGGACATGGGGTTCGTTACTGTGCGTGACCGTGAGTGTCTCTGCGTGACTATGTCAAAGTAATTAGTTTTTCACAGCAAGTGTAAGGAACAAGTTCCAAATCGATCGGAGTAGGAGAAATAACATTTAGTTAACTCCGTGACTGTGCGTGACGGCCCCAAAATTAATCTGCAGTCAAAACAAGACTATTGGCCAACTTTCAGATCAATTTCTGGTTTTTCTCTATCACGCCAGGCTTTCGAGATACAAAAAAAAATGTATTTATTCGTTTTTTTTGCATAAAAAATCATTAGTTTATTTAAGAATCAATGAATTTTCAAAAGTGAATGGCGTTATTTGAATGCCGTTTGTATTTTGTTGGTTCGGTTTTACGTATTAGAGTCCAGCAATAGTCTCCCAGCATGCTTTTGTACAAAAATCCTTGATAATTTCGTTCAATTTTCATTAAATCTTATTGAGCACGCTCCCTTTGTTCGTCGCTCATCGCACCTAGGTTTTGTGGGAAAAAAATTTAAATGCGAAAGAAGAAAATGGATTTTCAGTGACATTCGTACACCTAATTTTTCAGTAATACAACAACAATTTGTCTGCAGTTTTTACTATTATTGTGCCCAAGAAAACTGTTCACGATGCTGTTGAAAGATTTCAAGGCTGCATATTCTTTCCTCAATAAACATTGTGAAAAATTGTCATCATTCTATAGCTTCCTGAGCTGAGGGCCAACAAATATGCTTTCTTTGATTTTAGCATATGAAATTTTAGGAAAAACCGCTAACAAATATATAAATGCTGCACAATCTTTGTTTAGAGCCATGACAAAGTTCTTAAAAAGGCCCAATTTTATGTGCAGCTGCGGAGGAAGAACTTCATTTTGATCAATTAATAGTTTATTTGAAATGTTCTTTTCCTGGTGAATACTCAGTGCTTCTTGGCCACTCCGTTCTGACGTAATGATCACATGTAGCGCAACTATTCCATAAACAAACGAAACAACAATATTTTGTGAAACTTCCCTGCATACCAGTCAACAAACCAATGACCTGGAATAGATTAATTTACAGTTATTTACGATGGTCTATAGTATATATACAAAGAAATTTAAATCTCACATTTTAAGATCACCACAGATCTTCCATTTATGATCGTTGCATTTGAGCAATGTCAAAATTTCCGTCATTGGTTCATAATATTCTTTTGTATTGATGGCATGAGCAATTGGTATGTATGGTTTTTCATTCCCATTATGGAAAAGAAGAGCCTTTAAACTGTAATTAGATCCATCAATAAATAATATCCATTCAGATTTGTCATATGGCTGGTTCATTTTTTTAAATAAACTATCAAAATCAGTACAGTACAGAATAGAGTGTTTCTTTTCAAAATATGTAGCCAGTTCCAAGCTTATATCTCTATAGATTGTTACTTTTGTCCCAACTGCAAGATGTTTCCATTGCTGCATGCGCGAAGCTAGTAATTCAGCGTCTTGCTTTGTTAAATGTAAATCCCGAATTAGATCAGTCAGCTCAGCTTGAGTCACTAAATGGCGTTCATCATCAGCCTCCTACAAACTACTACTGCTGGTGAAAGATATTTCGGACTCACTGCTCGTATCACTGGGAATGACTGGTGATGGATCATTTGGTGGACGTTGAACTGGCTTGGAAATTGATGGGACATTCGCGTAAGTAATATTTTTTCATATTTTTTACATTGAATCCAGCAACTTTTGTTAAACAGAAATAACAATCGGTTTGGTGGTATCTGGCTCTCTCCAAAGTACTGGAATTGAAAAAATCGAAATAGATCTTCTTGCCATTTGACCACTTATATTAAACAGTTCTGCAACTATTGCAAAACATTGGCGGTGTCCACCGTTTGTCCAAGTTTCGGATAGAAAACCCAAAATAATTTAAATATGCATATTTCAATAATTCAAATATTTCATATCCTTTTTTTCTAACCAAATATTCACCACACAGCAAAAATAGCTTAAATTAGTAACACACGATCTCCCTGGCAGGCTTAAACATTACTATTATAAAGATTTAG
Organism: Cordilura impudica; assembly: GCA_963682025.1. Lineage (NCBI taxonomy): Eukaryota > Metazoa > Arthropoda > Insecta > Diptera > Scathophagidae > Cordilura > Cordilura impudica. Next base: position 66,663,316 of record OY821518.1, on the reverse strand, counting down.
AATGAAGTGGGCTTCTGTCAAATTAATAATTGTGAAATTGTAGTGTCAGTATTAACTGTTTTAAGTATTGCCAGCATGCGATAAAAAATTAACAAGACGTGATAGCCCAATTTTTATGCCAGATTTGAATTCAGTACACACAGATTAGTTTAAAAATATGCACCGTTTTTACAGTCAATTTGTAGACCAATGTACTTATACCTGAGGAAACTTCTGATTAAATGAAGAATGAAATCGACAGTAGTACTGTAGAATCGGACAAGCAAAACATAAAACAGAATTAGTCGTTAATCTCTAATTAATGAGTTAAGACCTAAATTCCCATCGAATTTCATTACTTGTTTTTTCAAAAAATTCTGAAGAGGCTATTAATTCTATGAAATAACTTTTAAATTTAAAAAAAGAAATAGAAAAGAATGAAAATTTTATAAACAATTTAAAACTAAATAAATGGAAAAATCGAGACAGAACTGATTCATTTTGGTGGACTGAAGTAAATAATTTCAGAAAGTCAGTCATTGAATATTTGTTTAAATATGTTTCATTAAGTTTCAATTAAAGATAAATTGACAGGTCCATTGTCAAACTTTAAAGACGAAGGAGTGTTTAGAGCATTGAATTGTTTAAAATTCTCTAATATATAATTCTATTAATCCTTTAATACATATTAAATATGGCCTAAAGAGGTAAAGTTAATGTTTTTGATTATTTTACTAAATTTAAAATTTATTCACTTCAAACATATAAAAAATAAAAATTGTATATATTTTATACAAAAAATAATGTACAGTTGCAATAAAATTTTTTCTCATATTTTTTATATATTTGAAAAAATCATCGCGTTTTACGTTTCATTCGAATTTAGAGCTTTTTGCGCTTTTTGAGGTTTTGTTTTGCGTTTTTTGCTTGAAAACAATTTGCATCACTGCCGCTATCAGTGCCACGTGAAAGATTAGAATTCTGCCAATTTTATGTAATTTTTTTATTTTATCATATCAGGACAAAGGAATCTCAGTAACACTCTTTCAAAAAATATATTTTTTTATACCCTATACCACTATGTGGTTTGGGTATAATGACTTTGTGCTGCTGTTTGTAACAACCAAAAATATTTGACCTAGACCCATCTTTAATTATACCGATCGAATCAGAATCACTTTCTGAGTTGATTTAACAATGTCCGTTCGTCCGTCCGTCCGTCTGTGTGTCCATGTAAAGCTTTTAATCAAACTGCAGGTCGCAAATATGAATATATTTTCATGAAATTTGGTATGTAAGCTTTTATTCATTTGAAAAAATCATCGCGTTTTACGTTTCATTCGAATTTAGAGCTTTTTGCGCTTTTTGAGGTTTTGTTTTGCGTTTTTTGCTTGAAAACAATTTGCATCACTGCCGCTATCAGTGCCACGTGAAAGATTAGAATTCTGCCAATTTTATGTAATTTTTTTATTTTATCATATCAGGACAAAGGAATCTCAGTAACACTCTTTCAAAAAATATATTTTTTTATACCCTATACCACTATGTGGTTTGGGTATAATGACTTTGTGCTGCTGTTTGTAACAACCAAAAATATTTGACCTAGACCCATCTTTAATTATACCGATCGAATCAGAATCACTTTCTGAGTTGATTTAACAATGTCCGTTCGTCCGTCCGTCCGTCTGTGTGTCCATGTAAAGCTTTTAATCAAACTGCAGGTCGCAAATATGAATATATTTTCATGAAATTTGGTATGTAAGCTTTTATCGGCCATGGGATGAACGCTATTGAAATTGGTGAGAATCGGTCCATGGTCAGACCTAGCCCCCATACAAATTACCCCTATGAAATCGACATAAATTGCCATAAGATCCAAATTGACATATAGATCTTACTCAAATTGGGTTTGTATGCGTTCATTACATCCATTAATGAGTAGTCCAAAAATGATCCCTTTGGCCCCATATAGAGCTGCTTCCCGATCTTCACTTAAATCTATTAAAAACAAAAATATTGCACTGATTCTTCTCAAATTTTGTTTGTATATATTTTTGCAAAATAAAAGAGACTTTACCAAACATGATCAGGATCGGTCCATTTTGGACCTAGTCCCCACATAGATATATCATCCGATATGAACTTTTTCATATCTGCAGCCAAAAAAATTAATAAAAATCCCACTCAAATTTGGCTTTTCCTTATTTTCTATGTCTAGTTAGTTGGGCCTAAGAGATAGAGTTACTAAACGCATGGTATAGGGTATCGTATAGTCGGTGTAGACCGACTATAATTTTCTTACTTGTTAACTTTAGAAAAATGAGTAGTTTTTCTTTTTATATCTATTAAACTTTTGTTTATGGAATAAAGCTTAAAATATTTTATTAACACTTAACTAATAAAATTGGGAAGATAGAATTTTTATATGTGTCACTTTAATGCGTCCTGACTATAATATTTTTCCATTTTGTCTTGTCTTTTTCAAATAGAAAAATTAATAAAGTTTCAAATACTCTTCTCTTTCATTTGAATTATAAGCAATATATTTAGACTACATTTGATTAAATTTTTTCATATATAACGAAAAAACTTTATGTTTGTGGACCAAAAACTAACATTTTTGTTAACACTTAGCAAATAAAACAAGAAGGTTTTCGAAAATGTTAAGGGCCGTATACAAAAAAATTAAAGTGTACTTCAAGTAGATTTTATCAACAATTTTGTATGAAAAAAATACAATGAAATCAACTTAAGGTACACTTTAATTTTTTTGCAGACGGCCCTAATTCTTTAAACATAATTTTTCATTACAGAAAGAATTTATTAGAAATTTCAAAGAATATTAATATAGGATATAGTTTTGAAAGGACAGCCTTTTCATTGCTTTGTTCTGATATTCTAAAATAGGAAAATATTTTAAAATAATTAAAATATCGCTCATTCAGTTGACATCTATGGCGGCATGTTGAGAAAAGCAGAAGTATTTAACTAAAAATTTTGGGAAAAATTTAATCCTTTGAAAGTTGGTTAAATAGTTTACTGATTAAATGGTTCGCTTCCATTTGAATTTTGGTATCCGACGTATATCATCTGATTTGTGTACAAAATATACTATCGGCCGTTGCTCTATGAAGAATATAGGTCCCATTATTACTAGGCTTAAATTGTGTTAATTGATTTTAGTATTGAAATTTAGTTTATGCTTTTGTTTAGATGTTAAGTGGCGGTGGATACCCCGAATATTTTTGGAGATTGCGCTTAGAGCTAAGAATTAATTATTAAAAAAAAAAATGCTTTTGTATGTTGATAACATTGATTACCAAGTTGTTAACATCTGTCAATAATTGTGTTCTTAAATATTTTTAGATATAGACATAAATTTTGGTAGAATATCACATAACAAAATCTCGATATAAGCAAAATCTCGAATTAAATTTTCCAAAACTTTTACTCTACTGCAAGGTAATAGAGGACTTATTTAGCTCTCGTATACATTAGTATTTGAAGATGAAAATTGTAAATATTAATAAAAATTTAAATGATATATTTCGAATTACGAACTTTCTACTATTGCAACATTTGAAATTATACTTGTTTTCGAAAAACTTACTTAAATCAGGTATGGCAACTATAGGGGCCAGTAACAATATCCCACGAATTATGCAACGACATGCGGTTATATTTCTTCGGTTTTATTTTAGTAAATAGAAGACTGACTTGTTTATATTATATAACTATATTTTGAGAAGAGTTCCAAAATCATTGAAAGCGGTGCTCACAATACAAAAATTACCTTAATATAATAGACAGAAGCCACGCCTCAGTGCAGTACGTCATTCAAAACTAGAAATCCACCAATTTAATTTTGTTAAAACTTCGTTCTGGTCGCCTTTTAAACAGGTAAAATATATTCTAAGAATTACTGTTTCCCAAATTAGTTCTAAAACCAAAGAATCCTACGACAAAAACATTCAAGAAAATACCTTTTGCAAAATATTATAACAATCCTACTATCACTTTTATATAGAATGTAGAAAGCCGGCTCTAGGAAATGGATCGCAAAAAAGAAATAAATTAATAATTACCCAACGAAAAATTATCCGAAAAAATGAAAAATCGTAAAAAAAAATATATGAAATTTTGCACAAAAATATGAAAAATGGCAAAAACAAACAAAAATGAAAAAATCGCAAAAATATATAAAAAAATGTTGCCCAAAAATATGAAAAATTTTCAAAAAAAAAAAAAAAAAATTACAAGAATTAATCGATATCGCCCATATGAAAATTGACGCTGCGAACTTAGGTCCAAAGGAACAAATGCCCAAAAAAAATTAACTTATGCTCCAAAAAATTTTTATGGGATTTGTCCCTGAGAGCAATTGTTCCTGAGAACAAATACCCCAATTTTTATGGTTTTTGGGGCGTAACTTCATTTTTAGTTTCAATTTGTAAGTTTGGGGCCTAAATTAATTTTTTTTCTTTAAGACCGATGAAGAAATATACTTCAAAAAATAAACTACGGAACCGGTTTATGTTATTGTTTTTTGTTAGTAGTTTATTTATTTTCTCGTAAGCTGGAAAAATATCGGGAATCGTTTGTAAATTGAAGTAATCAGTGCAAATAAAATTTATCGTAATTGTGTTCCGCGAGCTCGTCGCGCCCGCGTCCGCGTGCCGCTTTCGCACGGGTTTGGCAGCCACACACAATTTAAATGCGTTTATTGCAGGGAAAATATTGAAAGCAGTACGCAAGTTTTCATTTCAAAAATATTTTGCAAAAAAACATTAAATAAAAATATGTGAAAAAATTCACAATCCGCTTTGGGGCGTAAGTTCATTTATTTTCTTTGGTTTTTTGAATAATTGGGGCATTTTTTAATTTTTTGGCGGCTTCTTTATAAATCCTCTGGGGCTTTTGTTCATCGCGAACTTATTCCCCAATTTTTTAGGGTTTTTGTCAATTAAAGTTATGTAAAATTAAGTATTTATTTATACAGATATTTATTTTCATTATGGAAAAATAGCCCATACAATAATGTAATGAATTGGCATTACTTTTGTAATGTACTCATATAAATACGTACAGTTAAAAAATAATTGTAGAGTGTCTTGTACAACTGCTAAAAAAAATTGCATTAAAAAAATGCATTTTAAAATGCTAGCAACCAGTTTGTGCTGGTTTTTTGTAAATGTATACAAGGTATTTATATGAATACAATACATAAGCAAAACCATTTCATTATATAATTTTATGGGCTATTTTTCCATAATGAAAATGAACTTCTATACAAATAGATATTTAATTTTACATAATTATAATTGATTTTTGAATGAAATGTAATATTGATTAATTTTTGGGCGTTTTTTTTATTTACTTTTAAACTCTTTCTTTTGACTCGTACTCTCTTTCTGTCTGTGTGTCTGTCCGTCATGGGTCAACCCCATTCCCTCTTATCCCATTCGGTGTTTTACTCTTGAATTGATCAGACGTGTTTTTAAGCAGTGCGGTTAAGTCAAAGTGAAAAGTGAATAAGTAGAAGACAGTGACTTTAATATTTTGGTTTGTTGTTGGAAATAAGACAGTGACTTGAATATTGTGGTTTGTTGTTGTTTAGGGTGCTCCGCTGAACAACATAGAATTTGGTGTCTCAAATTCTCCGGCCAAAAGTGTGGTTAAACACGAAGTTAAGAAACGCTCTAGCGGTGAATAGTCGGACAATAAGTGTGTTTGCTAGTGTCGGTACGGTTAGTGTCGCGGCTACTACCGCTGTAGTTAGCTCGTACATCGGCTAGTAGGTGGCGCTAATAACTTTGAATTATAAAGTGTACGCAACCGTTGTCTGTCCTTCCGTATCGGTTCGCGAAAAACTCAAGTGTCCGTCCTTCCGTCGGTTTGTCCGTCTTTCCGTCGGTTTGTCCGTCTTTCCGTTTGACGAGTAAGTTGCTATTGTTGGTGCTATACAAGGTCAGTACTTTTTTGAATTTATTTAAAAATTTGGATGCCGCCTGCGAGCCGGAAGAGGGGTGTTAAGCCGAAAGGCGACGCCTCTGATATGGCCACGACGGATGGGTGTGGTGCAGGTTTGCCCCCGGCTGGTGGAAGTCTTCTCCGCCACACCGAGAGCGAGCTATCGAGCACGGAGATGGAGGAGGTGGTGAAGCGGGTGAAGGTTGTGTCGCCGAAGAAGCCATTGTCACCCAGGTTTCGGCGTCCTGCTGGTGTTGCTGCTGGTGTTGCTGTTGGTGAAGCTGCTGGTGATTTGGCTGCGGAGTCAGGGGAGGTCGTGGCAGAAGCAACGAGCGACAAAACGTCAGGTGCCAACACGAGGAAGACGCGTGACCGTATGAGGGCCCGGCCAGCACGTGAAGCTGGCATAGTTGGCAAGATGAAGGGCGTAAGTGCTGATCTGCTGGAGTTGGTCATGGCCGATGGTGTCGATGCGCGGCTTGCCAAGGCGGTCATGGGTCACGTTGGCGATTTTGAACAACTCCTGTTCGGTTTAATCTCCGAGAACGAGCGGCTGAAGGGGCGTTTGGAGGTGTATGAAGGCGGAAGGGTTGTCGGAGTGCAGCCAGCGGCTTCGAAGGCTCCCATGAGGGCCCAGATGGCGGTTAGGCGTGGTAACGTTGGTGTTTCTGATGGTGGTGTGTCTGGTGGTGTCTCTGGTGCAGTTGCGGTGGTGCCCAAGCCTGTGGAAACGTGGTCCGTGGTGGTGAAGGGCAAGAAGGGCGTCACCTCTAAGGAGGTCGTAGAGAAGGTGCAGAAGGAGGTCGGCCCCACCCTTGGGGTACGTGTCCACGCACTACGGCCTATGCGCGATGGCGGAGCGGTCATTCGGACCCCGTCGGTAGCAGAAAGGGAGAGAGTAATGAAGAACGCTAAGTTCGGTGAGGTTGGGTTGGAGGTGTCGGTAAGAGACAAGCTCGGACCGAAGGTCGTCGTGCAGCGGGTTCATCCGGAAATCACTCCGGATGAATTTATGAACGAGCTGTACGCGAAGAACCTTAAGGAAAGGATGTCCGAGGAAGTCTTCAAGAGGAGCGTTCGCTTGGTGTCCAGCCCGTGGAAGGCAAATGGCGGCCCGGTTAACGTTGTCCTGGAGGGCAACGCCCACGCTATGGAGCTGCTGACTGATGTTGGAAGATGTTACATAAATTGGTTCTCGTTTGCGGTACGACATCATGACGCAGTTCCGTGCTGCTACAGGTGCTTAGGGTTCGACCACATGATTAGGGACTGTCGGATGCCTCACGAAGTTTGTCGCCTATGCGGTACCGCCGGCCATAAAGCCTCACGGTGCGAGAATGAGATAAGATGCCGGAATTGCGCATTTAAGGGACTCCCGGCTGGGCATCTTATGATGTCTGAGGCCTGTCCCGTCTACAGCGCAATAGTTGCTAGAGCGAACGCACGCCATTAAAATGGAGGGAACAGATACAAAAATCTTGCAGCTTAACTGTCAGCGGTCATACTCCGTGATCTGCGAGCTAGGTCAGGCGATGTGTAACCTGGGCGCGAGTTTTGCCCTAGTGCAGGAGCCGTATATTACGGATGGCTGCATCAGGGGTTTACCTGGGGGTATGCGCGCGTTTACCGACGACGGTGGTAGCGCCGCTATTGTTGTTAGGGATAGGGACGTGGACTGTACCGTCATTAGTAGGAGTGTTTGGGGAATCTGCGTTAGTGTAGAAGGGGGTTTTGGTAGAATGTTACTGACGAGCATCTACTGTAGGTTCGGAACGCCTCTTGAACCCTATTTGGGGTACATGGATTCGGTACTACTACTGGATAGTAGCTCACCTATAATCCTAGCTCTAGACGCAAACGCATGCTCTCCCATGTGGTTCTCCAAGATGAGCAGAAATGCTTCTGCTCATCCGAACTACATGCGAGGTGTTATGCTTAGTGAATGGCTGGTCACGAAGCGGCTCATTGTTCTCAATGAGCCTAGTGAGATGTACACCTTTGACGGTCCAGGAGGTTGTAGTGACATTGACGTGACGTTAGGTAATGGGAGGGTAGCTTCAGAGTTTGACATTAGTTGGAAGATTAGGGATGACTTTGGGGTGAGTGACCATAGCCTCATTGAGGTTGTGGTCTCTCATCATCGGGCTACGAACGGGACGGACATGCCACGCAGGTGGCGACTACATGACGTCAATTGGGACATCTACGCTGATGCCTTTAGGGGCACGGCGCTGGATGTCCCAATTGCTGAATTTAGGGATTGGACAATAGACAGTCAAGTCGACCAGATAGATCAATGGATGTCCACAGTGAACGACACTCTTCTGGGTCGTTGTCGCCAGACTCGACACAGAGGACTTAAATGGTGGTCTCGGGAGCTGGATATGATGCGGAGGAATGTCCGACGCCTGAGGAAGCGATTCCAAAGGGGAAGGCGTTCCAATGCTGAAGATCTTGCTCAGCGTAAAGTTGACTATCTGGCCGCCTTGAGGACGTACAAAGACGAGATTGTTCGTGTCAAGGAGGAGGATTGGAGGACTTTTGTGCAGGACAGCAGAAACGACCCTTGGGGTCAGGCCTATCGTATAGTCCGGGGTAGACGGAAACAGACGGACTTGACCGGTCTTTGTATAAGTGGAGTGACTTTACTGACGTGGAGACAGTGCACTAGCGCTTTACTTGAGGCACTTTTTCCAGGGGCTGAACCGGCTGTCCACCCTCTCTATGAGGCGGTGGATGGCCCTCCGCCACTGGAAAGACTAGAAGCGGATGCAAGCATGTGCCGAGTCAAGTGTAGAAAGTCTCCGGGTTTGGATGGTATGACTGGAGAGATGTGTAAAAGCATCTGGAAGGCCATACCGGAATACCTGGAGGCAATCTACAGGAGGTGCATTAGTGAGGGGTACTTCCCTGGGACTTGGAAGCAAGCCAAAGTTGTGGTGCTCCTGAAGTCTCCCGATAGAGTGAGGAGCGATCCTCGCTCTTATCGGGGCATAAGCCTTCTCCCAGTACTTGGAAAAGTGCTGGAGAGGATTATGGTCAACAGACTGAAGGAATCCTACAATGAGGTTGCTTCTGAGTTTCAGTTCGGTTTTAAAGAAGGGAAATCCGTGGAGGATGCTTGGCATCATGTCCGTAATTGTGTGACTGACTGTCCGAACAAATATGTCCTTGGCATATTTGTTGACTTTAAAGGTGCGTTTGATTACCTCTCGTGGGATAGGGTACTGGACAGACTACGGACAGTAGGTTGTAGAGAGCTCTCCTTGTGGAGAAGCTACTTTAGTGGTAGGAAAGTTTTTGCGGTAGGAGCCAACGACACTGTTTGCAGGGAGGTTGTTAGGGGCTGCCCGCAAGGGTCCATCTGCGGTCCATTTATATGGAACCTAATGATGGATCCCTTGTTAAGGTCTCTAAGGACAACCCACCAACTTTGTGCTTACGCGGATGACTTGCTCATCTTAATCGAAGGTCAGTCTCGAGCTGAACTGGAGAGAAAGGGTGAGGGGGCCATGCGTGAAATCAACGAGTGGGGGAACAGTGTCGGTGTCGAAGTATCTAGAGAAAAGACCGTTACCATGCTGCTTAAAGGCAGTTTATCGCAGGCTCGCCCACCTGTAGTTCGATCTGGCAATGCCAGCATTCGATACGTGACTCAGGTTAGGTATTTGGGCATAACCATGGGTGAAAGAATGAACTTTCTAGTTCATCTTTCCACACTAAAGGACAAATTGACGACAGTTGTAGGAGGAGTCAGACGCATCCTTAGGAATGACTGGGGTCTTAGCAGGAGAGCTGTCCGTACCATATATAGTGATCTGTTTGTTGCTTGTGCAACATTCGGCTCGTCTGTATGGTACGGCACCGCTCTGTCTGCTATGGGCAAGAAACGAATCTTGTCTTGTCAGAGAGTGGCAATGCTGGCTTGCATGCCAGTTTGTCACACAGTTTCGACAGATGCTCTTCAAGTTCTGTTAGGTGCACCTCCCCTTGACTTGGAGGTGGTACGTCGTGGTATTATTTTCAAGGTCAAGAAGGGACTGCCACTATCAGGGCATGATTGGATAACTTCGACTGAAATCGCTGATTTAGACTTGAGGCAGGTGAAACTCCTGCTGGACGAGCATCTTCTTGCAAGATGGCGTTCACGTTGGACTGAGACGGATAAAGGCCGAACAACGTACGATTTTATTAAGGACGTGACCTTCGTTAGAGACCGCCCGGACTTTGGCTTCGGCCTTAGCCTGGGTTTTTTACTGACTGGGCATGGCTCCTTGAATGCTTTTCTGCATAAGAGGGGCCTGTCCGATACGCCGGACTGTAGGTGTGGGAATGGGCCGGAGGACGTCGTACATGTTTTGACCGGGTGTTCACTTTATAGTGATATTAGGAATTTGGATAGGATGGGGATTTTACGGACGTCGACAGGATGGGATTTGAGTAGGGCGTTAGAGGACGGGCGGACTGTTAGAAATTTAGGTGAATACGCAAGGGGCGTATTCAATCGTAGGAGAACTGGACGTTTAGTATAGGTGGCCTCTGATGCGGGCATCCGTGGTGGTGCTTAACTGCCAATGGGTGGTCGCTCCAGTAGTGCACATCGTCGTGCCTGGATCTCAGATATGAGTATGACTGTTGACGGGGGCTGATACATCGGTATCTGTCCCTCCACAACGGTGCACCGTCTTCAGCTCTCTCCCTGGTGTTTGCTGTTGTTGCTGCTACATGTTTCCTGCGCGTCGTTCTTGTTGTTTTATGTGTTACGTTCATTGTAGTCCTTTTGTGTGCTGCTGCTGAGGGGGCATATGCCGACTCAGAATGTGGCTGTTCATTGTTGTGTCCTTTGTGTCTTATGTCTTTTGTTTGTCGTCTAGGGCCACCAGTCCCGAACTGTTTGGAGTTCAACTGGTAGTAGTCTCGGCTACGAAGCCTGACCGGAGGCTTTATTCTGGTACCACGGGTGTCAGGAGCCCCTGGAATTTATTCCAGCCTGGCAGTGGTGCGGCCCCGTTTGGGAGCATCGTGGTGGCTGTGGTTTAGACCCAAATCGCGGGTAGAGCGCAAGCTCGATGTGGAGTTGCATTGCGACCGGGTGCCGTGACCCATAGATCGGTAGGAGTTTTAGATAGTACTCCGCTCCTCATCCAAGGGGGAGGTCATGCCCAAATGCATGCCTCAAATTGGTACTCGTACTGCGAGGGCGCCGGTGGACGCATAGTTTCCACCCGGTGTTAAGTGCACCGTGAGGTCAGGCCACCGCGGCAGGTACTCACGGAAATCTTGAGCACATCCCTCTTATCCAATTGATCTCAAACTTGGCCCTTATTCTTGTTGTAACCATAGATTAATTTTGGGGTAGTCGCGCACAGTCACGCATAGTCACGCACAGTCGCGGACTGACATAAATATCATTTCGCCTCATCCGATCGATCTGGAACTTGCTGTGAAAAAAGATTAACGTTGCCTTAGTCACTCACAGTCACGCATGGTCACGTGCAGCCACGGAGAAATTTAAAATGGCTTTTCCCTCATCCTATCAATCTGAAATATGGTCGATATATTTGCTTTAAAGAACGATAAATTTCGACAGAGTCACACATAGTCACGCACAGTCACGGAGTGATTTAATACCCATTTCCCCTTATCCGATCGATCTGAAACTTGGTCGATAGACTTGCTGTGGCCAAATATTAATTTTAAGATAGTCACACAAAGGCACGCAAAGTCACGCACAGTCACGGAGAGTTTCAAAACTCATATGCATAAGGAAAGAAAGAGTTTTAACAAAAACTTTGTTTTTATGGGTTAGATTATTTAATAGTTGGTTAGATTTTGACGTGATTACTCAGACATCTATAATATTAATAGGCTAGGCAATTTCTTGTGACCGATATTTTGTTCTACCGTTTTATTCCGATTTTGACCAAACGTATATTATTTGAAAGGTTTTTCTTTTTAGCCATTTTGCAGATTTACAGAATTTTAAATTTTTTCATGTGTTTTGAGTAAATTGCATTTAAATTTGCTACTAACACATACATAAGCCTATACATATGCTGTGTTTGTTTTATTAGATTTGTTAATTTGTTTGTTAATAAGTTTGTTATCTTCATTCACAATAATAATAAAACACAAAAGTGTAAGTTTGTGAATTGGCTAATTTGGAAAATAAAGCTGCCTAGAAATTGAATTTCGAGCGTTGGAATCTGCTAGTATTGCAACTAATACTGTAATTGATATGAAATTTTTTGATTTTGTTTTCAATAGTGCGTGGTAGAGCAGAAGAAAGCATATATATCTAAAATTCATAACTACACTTTATTCTTAATCGGACCGGTTTCTGGCATTTCAGCCTTCATCAGCGATTTATTGAACATTGTGATAAATTGTTGTGTGTTAACTGAATAGACCGTTTCTATATGAAATTTTTCTACATAGGAAGGCCGTGAGATTTGAACCTGCGTGCATCTCACATACACTCGTAGTTGCAGTTTTTGGTCAGCGCTTTAACAACTCACCTAAAGTTAGGCCTACGAGCAGTGTGGTTAAGAATCAGTTTTCATACAGTACAGCTTTTACTTCGCATTACTCTCAGAAGATACTCTCTTAATATCAGAAGAACTCTGTTCAAACAAACAATCGTTATTTTATGAATTTATTAAATATTTATGCATTCTAATTTCCACTATTCTCAGTTTCGTAAGAATTGCTATATATCACATATTATAATTTTTACATATATTAGAGTACATTGCTCTGACAAATTTTTTTTTAATAGTTGGTTAGATTTTGACGTTATATTTTTATATTTTGCATTATTTTGGCATCATTTTGTTATTTTTTTTTGACGATTTTTCAATTTTTTTTGGCCATTTTTCATTGAACGATTTTTCATTTACTTTTTTGTGTGATTTTTTATTTGGCGATATGCCTATACTGGAGCCATTTCGCCTACAATTTACAAAAGTTAAAGAAAAGGAAAATGGACCAAAAATTTTGGGTAATGAAGAATGAGTCAAAATAGGAAAAAAAAAAAACAATACGAAAAGTAGCCCAAACAGTTGGGTCTGTTCTCATTTTTTATGGGAGAGGTTTTATTTATTTATTTTTTGGTAATTTTTCATTTTTTGTTTGGCCGATTTTTCATTGGGCAGTATTTCCTTGAGCCGTAGAAAGCCATTCATTTTCGATGTCAATAGAAAATAAGTTTTGACTCTGCAAATGCATATGTAAAAGCAGCTCCAGAATTTTGGGAGAGTGTTTCATATTCAAATGAAAGCAACTTTTGCAGTTTCCTTACTAAATGAATTTGCTAGTTTGGCGGAGAAAAGGAACTGTTTTAAGTAAAGAAAATCTTTTGGCAACTTTTGGATACGTTGGTGGTGGCATTTTGGTTTGGGGTTATGCAGTAGGCAATGGGATTGATAAACTCGTATTTATTGAGTCTATAGTGGACAGAATTGAATACATAAACCTTTTAAAACAAAATATAAAACGAAGCTGGCTCTTAGAGAAAATTTTTAGTTCCAAAGGAATAATGTTATAAATAAAGAATATTGATTTTAGACCAAACTTATTTGTTTTGTGTATTATACGTACGTAGGACTTTTTTGGTCAATTTTATTAAATGTAAAATAAAAATTCTTTATTTCATTATTTTCCCGACGTTTCGTTGAGTTTTTTTCAACATCTTCAGGGGCATTTTATTTTGAATATGAATGTTTAACTTATAACATTAATAAAAAATTATTGGTGTATTTTGACATCACAAATTGATTGATTTTAAAACACAGTATATATAAATAAACAAATAAGTAAACTATTGAAAAACTAAAACATTTATATCACAGAATTTAACTCTAGTATCACAGTGCAAACGAAATAAAAACGGCGCAAAAGTACAAGCTGTGATTGCTCCACAATACCAAAAATAAATTGAAATGAGCACTTGTGACAGCCTATAGATCATTTTTAGGAATAAGTGGAGTGCAGAATCCGTCTACATAAAATAACCTCAAAGGAAGTGTAAGAACGCATAATTTTGAATAAGCTCCAAATCTGTCCACAGAGCTTTGTAGGCAAGGGATGTCCTAAAAATTAGTAACTTAAGCAATATTTAATGTAAATTTAGTTTCTTTGTATAAAAATCTCAAATATATGAATACTGTTTCCAATAAATTTTTAGATTTTTTTTCCATTTGTAGCCTATATAATATTTGTAAGAGGCTATAAACCTTAAGTAAATTAAAAAAAGGATTTATTAGCCTAGTCATTTATTAAAAAAAATAAATAATAATATTAATTCAGCTTAGTTAATTTTTTGTTATTTTTTTTTCGCAGTAAAACAGTTTGAATTTATCAGTATATGGATGCCTATAATTCCATGCTCTTCCAAGGGATCCAATATAAAAAAAAAACAGAAAGCTAAAACCGGAAATATGATATAAACCGTAGTTAGATAACTCTAATGATTCAGTAGATCCTGCTCTATAAACAAACATACCAACGACTTTATATATAAATTTAGGATAAAACAGATCTTGAAATAAATAAGAGAAATCCGCCACAGGTACTATATTAACACTGATTAAAAATTTTTATTTTTTTTCATTATTTTTGTGTATTCTAAAATTTATTTTCTCTAAAATGCACCACGAAACCACTGTTCAAGGCTCCTCATTTTGTACCATCATGTCAGTGTACGAGTATTTATATATTTTTTCCCTTGTTTCGTTCTGATTCCAGTTTTAGCAGTATGTTTTTTAGTTGCTGTTTTTATAATACTCAGTATTTTTTAATTTTCTATACGAATTTTTCAATATTAGTGGCTGCTTTCATTCTATAATTTGGTAGGCATGTTTTGGTATATTTGCATGTCTTAAGTTTCTTTTGGTTCCTTTTTTCTGCATTTATATGCCAAGTATATGTTAAAGTGTTAAAATTGCCTGAGTAGTTGTGTGTATATTTTAAATATTCCATTAGTATGAGTGTATTTTTGCAATTCATGTGTGAGTGGCGCACTGCGCACAACCACGTGCAGTCGGACTATAATGTGCATTTCATTCAAGCATTCAAACATTTTTGCTGTTCTTTTTATATAATATTTTAATTTTTTTTCCTGCTCGCCATGTCTTTGCTGCAATTTTTGTTTGATATGCTCGAAATGTTTTAGGTCACCACACTTTTAGTTGTTTTATTTCATATATATTTTTTCACATTATATGTAGACATGTCGGAGTCATATAGTTTCTGTGTACATTGTTAGACTTTTTGAATAAAAGTTTTTCAAAATGTTTTAGATCATATTTATGGAGCAAAATTGACTGGAGTATTTGTGTGTATGTGCGTTTTTTTTTCAAGAATGTTGTATTTTCTATTTTTGTTCGTTATTAATTTATAATGGGCGTTCTTTTAACGGCTCATACAACTGTCGTTTTAATTTATATAAGTATGTATGGAAATTGTGTGTATTTATTAAGTCGATTACATGTGATTGATGTGTATATAGCTAGATAATCGCAAAATATACATACGTTATATTTAACAAATATAAATCATACGTCATGTGACGAAATTGACACATGTTTCACATATTTACTATTAAATAACAATAAAATCAATTTTATTTTATAGACAGCTTATTTTTGGGCGTTAATTGGTTAATAGAGGGGGAATTTATTATTAATAGAAAATCTTAAATATTATTGAATGAAGACACTATGCAGAGGATTGGTATGTTGATCTACTGTTCATGTGTGAAATATAATAGGTAGGATTTACGTCCAGATATCAAATTTGACTAAGAAATATATTTCACTTATGCAGTAAAGGTACCGATTTGTAAATAAAACTTAAAAATTCAAGAAATTAATGCATAATTAAGATGGCTACCACATCTTGAAATCAGGGGGGTAAATTTATATTTCACAATACAATCACAAAAACAGCGTAACATGTGAGCCGTAGGACAAAATCGGCGTGACTTATGATTGTATTGGTGAAAATTATTATATGGAACCTGTTTAAAAATGAAAAATATAAAACGAAAAATAAAAAATTAAAAATAAACAAATGAAAATTAAATAAAAAATGAAAAATAAAAATGAAAAATGAAAAATAAAAAGTGAAAAATGAAAAATAAAAAATGAAAAATTAAAAACAAAAATGATAAATGAAGAATACAAATTAAAAATGAAAAACGAAAAACAAAAAATGAAAAATAAAAAAATAAAAATGAAAAAAAAAAATTAATAATGAAAAATAAAAAATGAAAAATAAAAAAATTAAAAAAAAAAAATTAAAAACTGAAGATTAAAAATGAAAAAAAAAAAGTAAAAAAAAATAAAATGGAAAATGAAAAATTAAAAATTAAAAATAAAAAATGAGAAATAAAAAATTAAAAAATGAAAAATAAAAACTAAAAAAAGGAAAAAGAAAACTGAAAAATTAAAAATAAAAAATATAAATTGAAAAATATAAAATAAAAAATAAAAAATGAAAAACGAAAAATGAGAACAAAAAAAAAAAAAAAGAAAATTAAAAATTAAAAATAAAAAAAAAAAAATAAAAAATGAAACATGAAAAATAAAAAATATAAAATGAAAAATATAAAATGAAAAATAAAAAACGAAAAATAAGAAAAAATAGGAAAATTAAAAATGAAAAATTAAAAATAAACAAGTAAGAAAATTATAGTCGGTCTAGACCGACTATACGATACCCTATACCATGCGTTTAGAAACCCTATCTCTTATGCCCAACTAACTGGACATTGAAAATAAGCAAAAACCAAATTTGAGTAATTTTTATTAATTTTTTTGGCTGCAGATATGAAAAAGTTCATATCGGATGCTATATCTATAAAGGGGCTAGGTCCAAAAATGGACCGATCCTGATCATGTTTGGTAAAGTCTCTTGTATATTGCAAAAATATATACAAACAAAATTTGAGAAGAATCAGTGCAATATTTTTGTTTTTTAATAGATTTAAGTGAAGATCGGGAAGCAGCTCTATATGGGGTCAAAGGGATCATTTTTGGACTACTCATTACTGGATGTAATGAACGCATACAAACCCAATTTGAGTAAGATCTATATGACAATTTGGATCTTATGGAAATTTATGTCGATTTCATATGGGTAATTTGTATAGGGGCTAGGTCTGAACATGGATCGATTCTCACCAATTTCAATAGCGTTCATCCCATGGTCGATAAAAGCTTATATACCAAATTTCATCAAAATATATTCATATTTGCGACCTGCAGTTTGATTAAAAGCTTTGCATGGACACACAGACGGACGGACGGACGGACGGACATTGTTAAATCAACTCAGAAAGTGATTCTGATTCGATCGGTATAATTAAAGATGGGTCTAGGTCAAACATTTTTGGTTGTTACAAACAGCAGCACAAAGTCATTATACCCAAACCACGTAGTGGTATAGGGTATAAAAATGAAAAATGAAAAATGAAAAATAAAAAATAAAAAATGAAAAATTAAAAACGAAAAATGAAAAATAAAAAATGAAAAATGAAGAATAAAAATTAAAAATAAAAAATGAAAAATTAAAAACAAAAAATGAAAAATAAATAATGAAAAATAAAAACTAGAATATGAAAAAAGAAAAATAAAACATATAAAATGGAAACGAAAGACAAAAAATGAATAATGAAAAATAAAAAATAAAAAATTGAAGATTAAAAAAGAAAAATAAGAAACGAAAAATGAGAAAAAAAATGAAAATTAAAAATTAAAAATAAAAAAAATAAATAAAAAATTAAAAATGAAAAATAAAATATATGAAATGAAAAATATAAAATGAAAAATGAAAAACGAAAAATGAGAAAAAAAATGAGAATTAAAAATTAAAAATTAAAAAAAAAATAAAAATAAAAAATTAAAAATTAAAACTGAAAATTAAAAAATAAAAAATAAAAAATAAAAATTTTAAAATGAAAAAAGAAAAATAAAAAATGAAAAACGAAAAACTAAAAATGAAAAATGAAAACTGAAAAATTAAAAATAAAAAATGAAAAATAAAAATTTAAAAATGAAAAAAAAATAAAAAAATGAAAAATGAAAAACGGAAAACTAAAAATGAAAAATGAAAACTGAAAAATAAAAAATGAAAAATAAAAAATTAAAAATTAAAAATAAAAAATGTAAAATTAAAAATGAAAAATAAAAAATAAAAAATGAAAAATGAGAAATAAAAAATGAAAAATAAAAACTAAAAAATGAAAAAAGAATAATAAAAAATGAAAAACGAAAAAAAAAATGAAAAAATTAAAAATAAAAAATGAAAAATTAAAAATGAAAAATGGAAAATTAAAAATTAACCGGTTGAAATAATGAATAATAATATATATTTTTATATTAGCAGAGCCCCTGCAGTTGACTGCTATAAGTGACGCTTTCTGTTTGACTTTAAAAAAGTGACATAAAAAAATCTTTAATTACTATATGTTTACACATCACCTCTGTGATCGTACCCACATGATTTTTTTTGCAAAAGTTTCGTTAAGATAAAGTTTTTATGTGATAAATATTTCTTTAGATAAATTTTGCGATAAATACGAGCAAAAAGACCGTTTACAACAATGTTTGGACTATGTAAATACTAATAAAATTAAAAAAAATTAATTTCAATCTGAGAAATTCATTACACTGTCCAACAATTTTGTAGGGTGTTTTTATTTATTCGAGTTTCTACTAAGTTCACTTTTAAAAGTCAACTAAATAGACAAGAAATATTATCTGAAATCTTTAAGAAATAAAAAATTATATTCGCTGTAGACCGACTATTTCATGGGAGACCAAGGATTGATGAAGTCCAACAACATCAGGTGAGGGCACATAAAATAAGCACACACCAAGTAAGATTGTATCTAATTTTTGCCAAAAAACAAAAAAAAGAGTTCATATAGAATGTATTTACTATGGGGTCTAGATCCAAAAACGATCCGAGCAAGATCTACTAAAGTCTGTTATGTATTCCAAAAGCAAATTCTAGTAAAATATGTGAGAATTTGATATTTTTTTAATCTTTCTTTTTGGAATAATGACGTACGAGTATAATATTTAAAAAACAAGTATAACAATAAGCGACCTGTGTTTCTGATCATATCATCAGAAATTTTATTCCAGATAATCATTTTCTATTGTGGTGAAATATGAATTATTAAGACAACATAATTGTGATCCTGATTTACTAGAAATTCTGTTATTAAGACTACCGCTATTCGGTTGGCTATTAATTCAGTAGCCACAATGAAGTATACAGAAAGTATGTATGAAACAAGGTAATTCGGTTGTCAAAACAAAACTCAATTAGCTCCAAAACATACTTTGAAGCTCCTGCCTATATATGTGATTTATAAATAAGCCTTATTCGGTGGGATGCAAGTTTTATAAGTAGCAGGGAGGTAAGAAGGAGTAAACTAATTTTTAAACGTTATTGTTAACCGAAACACTTAAATGTTTTTTGTGTCACTTGATAAACATCAATACTCGTAATGATGTTGTTGAGTCCTACGCCCTAAAGATCAATAAACAATTCGGTCTTAGTGCTTTAAAATCGATCATATTTATATTTACTAAAATGATGTATCAGCTTTTTGTCTTAAAAGCAAAAATTCTTGGTCCACAATTAAGGGAAAATCAATTAGCAATGTTTCTGTCATCTGCGAGGGAATAGAGGCGGTTGAAGATTTCAATAAGATGGACATTAAGAAATATACTAAAGAGAGAGCGAGACAGAAGGAGAGAGAGAGAGAGACAGAGCAGAATGTTGTGGTACCCCACTTTTAAAATGAAACACATAAATCAAGACAAGTCAATAACCCTAGACAACAACCAAGGCGCACTGGAAGTGTCACCATTTTTTATGTATTGTGGCCTGCTAAACGTGAAAATCACAACAAAAAATTTACAGCTATTATTTCCAAAATTTGTTTCAATATCTGCACTATATAATATTTGAAAAAAGAGAAAAATACTAGCAAAAGTCTAATAAAGTTCTTTTCTATTTGTTTGCAAATAAAAAAAAAATAATAAACAAAATATTATAAAAGAAAATTTATCAAAAAATGCTAATGGTACATATCCAAACTATTACTTAATATCAGGAACTATCTTCCAGAAATCCATCAGCAACAGGTATGCTGATAACTGGCTGAGAGTGTGTGAAGTCCAAGATCTAAAACACGCGGTCTGAAAATTTATATACGGAAAACGAAATATATAATTGTGAGTAGCAAAAATAGCCAGAACACTATCACCTTACAGTAAATAGTTTTCGGTATCTCGTGGTTATAATTAATGACCAGTAGGATGTTTCGAACTAAATAAGATGCCATATTGAAATTGCTAAAGAAGCATTTTTTAAATATAAAAAAGCTCCTACCAGTCATGGCTTTATATTTGAGGTGAAACTGCAATTCGTCGAGGCCTATGGATAATAAAAACAGGCAATATAAATAAGCTGGAAACATTTGAATTGGTGATCTATGGATGGGTATTCAAACTAATATTGCCCCACTTCCTATCGAAGAGCGGAGTGCTGATAAAAAATACATTGCAATAGAGAGCTCTCATGCACTATGAAGAAACAAAAGATAATATACTTGGGCCACATATGCGATCGAATATCTTAGGAGGGCCTAGTAGAGGAAGAAAGGAAATTACATGACTTAATAACATACTGCTGTGGAGTGCTATCCGAGAAGTAGGGAATCAAATGTAATTGTGTTGATCGCTAACATTCTTTAAACAAATGGGCAAATAAGGAAAAGAGAAAGTGCTGACAATATCTGAATTTTTGCTGCCTAGTGTTATATCTGAGATGACGCCAAAATTATGGAAGCTAATATTCAATTATGTAGTTATCATGTCTGTAGTCATCAATTTCTCATAATATTTAATTAATTTTAATTGTTCGATACTTTAACTATTTAGAGTACCATAATTTAAATATTAAGATTGATTCTATTTTACAAAATTCCATACATTAAACACCTAGTTATTGCCTTATATCATTAGAGGCAAGTTTTTGCTATAGGTTTCGTAATTTACTATTAAAGACTTCTTATAGAATAAATTAAAATGTTATTTTAATATGTTTAGTCACGCAATGCCTTACCTAACTGAAAGAATGTATAGACAAATTTTTCACAAGAATTGTATTGATTTTTTAGGCAGAAGCCTTAAATATAAAAATAAATTTATTGGAAAAAAATATAAAGAAAACAACGCCAAAGAAATGTTGTAAAATATTCTTTAAGATGGATTTTTTTACAATTTATTTCTTGTGCTTTTTTAAATTTGGCTTGTATATAAAATGACAGCTAAAGTTTCTTCTTTATACAAAAAGCTATTACTGATAATACAAGGAATTTTAATAAAAACAATCTATTTTAATTCTTGTAATTGCTATGTAGAAAATCTTTCAGTGATACGCTATATGCTTCTTTACCTAATAATTAACCACAAGTTGCTATATTATTGCAATGAAAACTACTAGAAAGTATCATAATTTAGATATTGTACACATATTACAAGAGTACGTTTTAAGAATAGTGTATACATACTTATGGTTTAAAGTATTTTTTATGGCTGCTGGGGTAGGCTTTTACATACTTAAGCTTTTAATATTGTTCTGCCTTTTAAAAACGGGTTCATTAAATAAGTTCTATTTCTTAAAGCTGCTAATTAACAAAAGAATATTTCCCAATTTTTTGTAATATTGCGGTCTCCTACTTAAATTGTATATAAGAATGTTTATAATCCCACAGTCTGTTGTAACCTTGTCATTTGTAAACAGTCTCGTATACATATTTAATATGAGTACTAATCCTTACTTACTATTAGTTCCTATGGATTTTAATATATTTCCGCATGAACTTGAAATAAAGGATACACCACCCACTTAACAGTAAAAACTTGTCTATATACATAGTTTGCATATATAAATAAATATACAGAATATTTTTAATGCCAACGCAATTGTATTTAGCTGTGTAGTATAGATGACCTTGAATGTGGTCGACTGCGAAACCTGTGTGGGTTTCATTTTTTCATTCCACTTTAATGGTAACTTTTAAAATAAAATCCCATATACCTAAGAATACTAGGGAAGCTTGGAATATTAATATAATTTTTCTCTAAGTTCTTAATTAGCTTTTAAACGACAACACGGGGTGAAAAAATGAAGTTTCTTTTGGGGTCAATTTAGATGTGTGAGGTAAGAGCGTCGTAATCCTGTAATTCACATCGTTTAAATTGACTCTGGTTTTCGCGATAAACTTCTATTTTATAAAGTGTGTAGGTTTCAGCATATATTTTAGCTTAACTTAAGAACAATTTTTTCGATTTGGTAAATAGAACAAGTAGGAAATTTATAGTCAGTCTAGACCGACCATACGATACCCTATACCATGGTTTACAGACCCTATCTCTTCGGTCCAACTAATTGCGTATAGAAAATAAGCATTAACCGAATTTGAAGGGAATTGTTATTAATTTTTTTTGGCTGCATATATGAAAAAGTTCATATCGGATGCTATAGCTATATGGGGACTGGGCCCAAAAATGGACCGATCCTGATAATGTTTGGTATAGTCACCTATAGTTTGAAAAAATATACACAAACCAAATTTGGGAAAAATCTTTGCAATATTTTTGTTTTCTGATAGATTTGTGTGAAGATCGGGAAGCTGCTCTATATGGGGCCTATGACTAAGAATTGTCCTACAGGTTTTATTTTTGGACTACTCATTAGTGGATACAATAAACACATACTAACCCAATTTGACTAAGATCTACGTGATAGTTTGGATTTTATGGCAATTTATGTCGATTTCGTAGGGGTCATTTGTATGGGGACTAGGTCTGAACATGGACCGATTTTTACCAATTTCTATAGCGTTCATCCAATGGCCGATAAAGACCAACATACCGAATTTCATCAATATATATTCATCTTTGCGACCTGTAGTTTGATTACAAGGTTTACATGGACACACAGACGGACGGACGGATGGACGGATGACATCGCTAAAACGACTCAGAAAATGATTCTGAGCTGATCAGTATAATAAAATATGGGTCTAGGTCAAATATTGTTGGTAGTTACAAACAGCAGCACAAAGTCATTATACCCAAACCACATAGTGGTATAGGGTATAAAAATCGAAAATCCTCAGATAAATTACCCCCAAATAACTACTGCTCTGTTCATACCCTACACCACTCTGTGATGTTTGTAACTACCAAAAATATTTTAGCTAAGCCAACCGTTTATTATACCGATCGACTCAGAATCACTTTCTGAGTCTATTTAGCGATGTCAGTCCGTCCGTCCATCTGTCTGTGTATCCATTAGCGTGGCTCTACGGTATATGAAAAATTTTTAACTAACTTATTTTTGATACAAAGTATTTAGAAATATTACTTTTGCTGCAGATTTCACAAAAATCTTATTTTTCTCAAAATCCGCAAAAAAAAACCATGTAAAAAAAATTTGAGTAGAGGGATTTGCCTAAAAATTCACACAGTTAATCTATAACATGAACAAAACCTTAAAGTGCCAGATCCAGAAAATTTTTTAAAACTTGAAAAAGGAGTTTTTTAAAATATTATCAAAAAATTACTATTTTCGGTCTCATTGCGCAATAGGTTAGCAACGCGAAACTAAAATAATATTTCATATTTGATTACATATAAGTCTCAAATTTCATGACCTAGTGTTTTTTTGACATAAAAGTGGTCTGGTGTATTTTTATTTCTTGGTGAGTTTTTATTTGATTTTGAAAAGATAATTTAATACTGAAATCGTTTCATATAACAACTTGTCGAAAAGATTAAACTGAAAAATCTGAATAAAAGTCATATTTTCCTCATAAAAGCACAATTAATATTTTTTCGATTTCCGGCGCGACTTTTCCTTATCCGACTATCCCCAAACTTCATATTTGTAAGTTTTACATAGAAAGGAAACAAACTGGACACCGACACTCCCCAAAATCGTATTTTAATTTTCGAGGACCGCTCTAGTGTTCATGTAAATGATATTTCGTATATTTAGATGCTTCTCGAACATACAATATATCAATATCACTCAAATTTAAGACCTTCTCTCTTAACACATGTTATAGTGTATAGTAGAGTCGGTCTTACTTGTTTTATATTAGCAGATTCCAGCGCTCGAAATTCGAGTGCTTTTTTTCAACTTAGCCAATTCACAATCAGACACAAACACCATAAAGTTTTATTATTATTGTGAATGAAGATAACAAACTCATTAACAAATTTAATAAAACGCACATAGCATATAGGTAATTTTATGTATGTGTTAGTAGGAACTTTAAGTGCTATTTACTCAAAACAAAGGAAAAAATTTAAAAATCTGTAAATCTGTAAAACGGCTAAAAAGAAATACCTTTCAAATAATATATGTTTGGTCAAAATCGAGATAAAAATCGGTCACAAGAAATCGCCTAGCCTATTAACATTATAGATTAAATTTAAAGGTTTTTTTATACACTATACTACTTTGTTATCAAAATCTAGATCTACTTTTTATTATACCCGTATGTCCATCGATCCATCCGTACGCACTTCTGTCCGTCCGTTGGCCAAAAGTCAAATTTTTTTGGTCACCAATTTTAAAAATTTTAACGCCATTTTGTGGCTAATATATCCAAATTAAAGTAGCAAAAAATTAGGAAAACTATTGCTAATTGTGGGCGTGGCATGCTGCCAAACTCAACCATTTTTTTAATTTGTGAAAAAGATGATTTTTTTCGTTCTTTTTTGATCAAAAATAAGTCCTTACTACTCGCAAGTCATCCATGATAATGACCGACGGGTTTCTTTACAAGATTGGTAGGATTGCAGTCTTTAGTTGTTGTAAGTGGTCACATTCCTACGTTTAATATTAGGGGTGTTCTGAAATATTTATTATGCTACTATATTTGTGTTAAATTTCAACTTAAGTGAAACCAGAGAAAGGTGAAAATGTCCTTTTTAACCCTATGTATACTTTTGCAAATGACCCCTACGAAATCGACATAAATTGCCATAAGATCCAAATTATCGTACAGCTCTCAGTCAAATTGGATTTGTATGTATTAATTACATCCATCAGTAGTCCAAAAATAATCCCTATAGGACAATTCGTAGTCATAAGCCCCGTATAGAGCTGGTTCCCGATCTTCACTAAAATCTATCAAAATACAACAAAAATTGCATAGCTTTTTCTCAAATTTGGTTTGCACATATTTTTTGAAATTATAATATGGTCAGTACGTCCATTTTTCGACCTAGTGTGCATATAATATATCATCCGATATGTTCTTTTTCATATCTGCAGCCCAAAAAAGTAATAAAAATGCCACTCAAATTTGGTTTATGCTTATTTTCTATATCCAATTAGTTGGACCTAAGAGATAGGGCTTCTAAACGCATGGTATAGGGTATCGCATAGTCGGTCTAGACGACTATAATTTTCTTTCTTGTTTTTAAAATATTTTTACCCACATATATTAAATGTTTTAATAAACAAGAAAGATTCGGAAAATAAAAACCCTTATTTTCATATCAAAATCAGAATGATTGCGCTAATGTTCAACAGATTTATTTTGAAAAAAATTAACAAATTTGGTCGCAAAATATATTAAGTTTTCCTGTAGTAATAGCAAAGTCTTTAGGTAATATAACTAACGTTTTTATACCCTATACCACATAGTGGGGTTTGGGTATAATGACTTTGTGCTGCTGTTTGTAACAACCAAAAATATTTGACCCATCTTTAATTATACCGATCGAATCAGAATCACTTTTTGAGTTGATTTAACAATGTCCGTCCGTCCGTCCGTCCGTCCGTCTGTGTGTCCATGTAAACCTTGTAATCAAACTGCAGGTCCAAATATGAATATATTTTGATGAAATTTGGTATATAAGCTTTCATCGGCCATGGGATGAACGCTGTTGAAATTGGTGAGAATCGGTCCATGTTCAGACCTAGCCCCCATACAAATTACCCCTATGAAATCGATATAAATTGCCATAAGATCTAAATTGTCATATAGATCTTACTCAAATTGGGTTTGTATGCGTTCATTACATCCACTAATGAGTAGTCCAAAAATGGTGCCTTTGGCCCCATATAGACTGCCTCCCGATCTTCACTTAAATCTATTAAAAACAAAAATATTGCACTGATTCTTCTCAAATTTTGTTTGTATATATTTTTGCAAAATACAAGAGAATTTACCAAACATGATCAGGATTGGTCCATTTTTGGACCTAGTCCCCATATAGATATAGCATCCGATATGAACTTTTTCATATCTGCAGCTAAAAAAATTAATAAAAATCCCACACAAATTTGGTTTTTGCTTATTTTCTATGTCCAGTTAGTTGGGCCTAAGAGATAGGGTTTCTAAACTCATATATAATTTTCTTACTTGTTTTAAGTGGAAATATTGTTTGAGTGTAAACAAATTTGCAAATTTGACAGCAAAACATTTTTAATTTTTCAGTAGTAATAGCAAAATTTCCAGTTGATTTTACTTTTTTTTTATTTTTATGATTTTATTTTTTTTTATTCATTCATCCAAATGCGACATTTTATAATAAATAAGAAAACTAAAAACCCACATTTCACGCAAAAAAAAAAAAAAATGATAAGTTCAAATTTGGTCTAGAATTGCTTAAAAAGTACTCAATCGGCTTTAATGAAATTAAAACACACTTAATTTCAACTAAATGTCTACCCAAGAGAAAAAGAATTACTAAAATAGTTAAATCGGTTCAAAAGTTATAGAATTTTGGCCAATGAAAAACAATTTTCAGCCACTGTGGGTCGGTCCATCCATCTGACCGTCCGCCCGTCTCTGCGTTGGTCCGTCCGTCTGTCTATCCTTATTTCTATCCGTCTGCCCGTCCGCCCGTCTGTTCGTCTGTCCCTCCTTCTCTGCTTCCGTCTGTCCGCCTGTTCGTCTGTTTGTCTGTCCGTCCATCCGGCTGTCCGTACGTCTATCTCAGTGCCGATTTAAACCATGTCTTCAAACTACAGATCACTTGAAATTTGGTAATGTGAGCTTGGATGGGAAAATGGATGATCGCTACTAAATTTGCATAAAATTGCTGGTCGTCAAACTTACCCTCTATACAAATGTCTCCAATGAGTTTGGCTTGACATAATATTCCATCCAAAATATTGTATATGTATAACTTGGTCAATTTACAGCCACAAATTATCGTACCTAAAATAAACTGTCCAGGGCTACTTTTAGTTTTAGTTCCCATATAAAACGTCTACCCGTTATTAAACTAAATCTATCTCAAACAATTTAGATTTTCCTTTAAAATTTATTAAAAACGTGATTTAAGAAACCATATTGTGAAATAAATTTTATGATCGAAATCGGAATCTTCTCCATGTAATGTTTTCATCTGAACTGATTTTAAAAATAAACACGAACATCATATATATTACAATGTCTCTTAAATATAATTTAGGATAATATTTTGCATCTATTAATGACCTCACTTAAGACTTTTTCCTGAATATAATGTTATAGGGTATCGTAAAGTCGGCCATATTCGATCTTACTGTGTGTACCCTATACCAGTACGTGGTGAGGGTATAATGAGTTCCTGCTGATGTTTCTAACTACAAAAATACTTGACTTAGAGCTATCTTTTATTATACAGATCCGTCTGTATGACGTATGACTGTCTATTGGTCTGTCTGTCTCTCTTTCCTCTGTTTGTCTATGTTAACCTTGTGATAACCTAATGATATTTCGTACATAATCTTTTTTTTTTGGCCACAGGACGAATAGTATTGTAATTTGTGAAAATTGATGCATGGCCAGACCGATCCCTATATAAATGATTCCTATGAGATCGACACTTAAATTGCCATAAGATCCAAATTATCATATAAAACTACGTTAAAATTGATTTGTGCATGTTTATTACACCCGTTTATCCATTGTCCGAAAATAAATCATATACGACAATTCTTAGTCAAAGTCCCTTTATAAAGCTGCTACCCAATCTTCATCTAAATCTACCCAAAAACAAAAATATTTTCTAATTTAGTTTATATGTTTTTGCAAAAAATAAGTAACTGTAGCAAATATCAGCCCATTTTATCACATAGTTCTCATATAAAAATAGCAAACAGTAAGAACTTTTTCATATCTGCAGACTAAAAAATTAATAGGAATACCACTCGAATGTGGGTTATGCTTATTTTCTTTTTCCAATTAGTTGGTTTTAACATCTTTGATCTAAACATATTATTTATGGTATTATAAAGTGGCCAAGCCCGACTATAATGTTCTTACTTTTTCTTTTCGCTAAATGCACATTAATTTTTGTATTTACTAAACAAACTGTGTTCAGCTTCTGGGTACTGATGAGGGTAGGTATTCAACATTTGAACCTAAGCTTTAATAATTTCTAAGTCAGTCATTAAATAATAAGGATTGCAGGTAATATTTGCTATTTTTATATATTTAACAATAAAATTAAAAAATGAAAAAATAAATTGATAAGTAAACCTTTCGAAATTGTTGCAATTACCAAATCAATCAGGCCATGGCATTCTTTCAGAAAACACACTATTTAAATTTTTCCTTTAAAAAAATATTAAATTTTAATAATTTTAGTTCATGCTAAAGAGTTCAATTCATTTTCTTTAAATTCTATTTGCTTGCCTTGTTGCCTATCATTAAATTGCTTCTCATTAAAAAAAAAATATTCCATTTAAATTCAATTTAATTCATAATGTTGTATATAACCTTCGAATGTTGTAAACTTGCAACAAATAAATATAAAAAAGAGAGGAGAATAAAAAAATCTGAATTCTACCCTTAACATTTTAATGGCAACGTGGAAAACTTAAGAGACAAAAGAGTTGTTGCAACAATAAATTCTTAGATTATAGTGTTACACGGTATGTATGAATTTGCTATTCAAACAAATACCAGAGGAAAACAAAAAACTTTACTTCGATGTGTGTGTGTACGTGCGTACTGGTTTTATAGTAACAGTAAAATTGCAAACTTTTAGTGAGCCTGTATGTGTATATTTAAGAATTTTTTTCTAAAATGTCATTCGACATGTTTCGTATAAAATGGGACTATGAGTGTTTTAAATTTCTATTACTTTTTTTCCACTTATAGTTCTACATATTTCTAAAAGCACCTGACTTTTCTGTATTTCCAGGGAATAGAATAGGGGATGTTTGCTTGCGTTGAAAAGTAAAGTTATATTAATTGGATACAAGCAAAAGCCTGTAATGTGTTATGCCGTCTATATGAACACTCATGGGACCAATATTTTTTTTCGCCTGAATCATCCGAACAAATGGTGCAGTTTTAATTAACACAAATTTGTAGCCTCTTTTAATTTCTGCAGAAGCTTTTTTTAATTTATGCAGAACATTCCTTCTACGGCATTTTCGATTTAAAGGTCATAACTCAGCTGCTGTAGCAATAAAAAGTCATATTACAATATAGAAAATAAAGCTGGGTTGTTAAGTAGATGTAAGAATTGCTTATGGTTAGTTGAGATAAAACTAGAAAAATTCTCAAAAACATTACCCACAGAAAATAGATTTTTTTGGCTACCGATTTAATTGCCAACCGAATTGCCATTAAGTTTATGACCGAATTTCGGATTCATTATGATTACAGTCCCATTATCTTTGTATTGAATTAAATACTAAATATTTGATAATCAATATTAAATCGTAATAAAAATTTGTTGGATTCAATTTAATTTCTTTTGTTACGATCGAAAATAGTTCTTCTAAATTAGAAGAATTTGGTAGGGGAAAATTTTTTCTAACACACATAAATGTGTGTTTAAACTTTTAGGGTCCCGAAATTTCATTATTTGCGATATAAGACAGTTGAACGACTAATCATTATGTATCAGAATGTTCGTGGTTTAAATACTAAAATGTCTAATCTACCAGTTAACAGTTATGATTTTAATTTTCATGTTATCATCTTTACTGAGACATGGCTGAAAGATAATGTTTTTAATTCTGAGTTACTATGTAACAATTATCAAATATATAGATATAACAGAAACGATCGCAATGGTGGTAGTGTTTTAATTGCTGTGTCATGCCTGTTTGCTCCCGAATCTTTTCAATCTGAATCTTCTCCAAATATTGAGTTTGTCAGTGTTATGATAAAGCTTAATTAAAAAATCATTTTCATAACCTATTCGTATATACCTCCTAATTCTCCCGAAGAAATATACCTTGAACACGTTCAGGCCATCAAATCAGTTGCTCAACGTGCTAAACTTGAGGATTTAATTTTTTATTTTTTATTTAAAATCGCCTGATGCTCCGGATTTTATTACAATTAGATCTAATAACTGTGATGATTTAATATTGAATGAGATAGTTGATCTTAGTCTTTACCAGATGAATGGCGTATTTAATGAATACGGTAAACTGCTAGATCTGGTATTTACAAATAATCCAGAATATTGTATAATAACTCGCTCTGATCCTATCACCTTGCCGGAAGATCGCTTTCATCCAACTATTGAAATTAGCTGTGTTTTGCCTACTTTTGGTGAATCCAATATTCGTATTAATAAAGATAAAGATTTTTGTTTTAAACAAACCAACTATAACAAATTGATTGATCTAATTTCTAACACTAACTGGAGTGATTTGTTGTGCCATACTTCTATTGATTTAATGGTGGAGGTCTTTTATAGAACTATGTATTCTTTTATGGATGAATGCATCCCAAAGCGTTCTGTCTACAAACGAACTGGCCCGCCTTGGAACTCAAAACAACTATCAAGATTAAAAAATTTGAAGAACAAGTATTATAAAAAGTATAAAATTTTTGGTTCTCTTGTATTTTTTGAAAAATACTCCATTCATCGTGCCGAATATAATATTCTTAACAATTATTTATACAAAAACTATCTAAACAAAATGAAGGAAGATTTCAATCGTGATCCTAAAGCATTTTACAACTTTGTTAATTCAAAAAGAAAAACTACTGGTTATCCATCTGTAATGAAATTTAACGATATCGAATCTAGTGATGATACTATAATAAGTAACATGTTTTCAGACTTTTTTGCTAGTACATATTCTGTTGCTCAATATTGTTCCAACAGCTATTCATATCCAATAAACACAAATCAAGCTATATCTTTTCCCCTAATTGATAAGGTAGAACTTGTTAATAGCCTGAAGAAACTTAAAGTTTCATTTACTCATGGACCTGATGGAGTACCTAGTTCTATACTCAATTATTGTGCTACTTCCTTGGTAACACCACTGACTCCGTTGTTTAATGCGTCAATAAAAAACGGTTATTTTCCAAAATTTTGGAGAGCTTCTTACATCATTCCTTTATTTAAGTCTGGAAATAGATCGGATGTTTCTAATTACCGTGGTATTGCTAAACTTAGTGCAATCCCTAAGCTTTTCGAGAAATTTATTACAGATATTTTGTGCTATCGCTCATCGTCAATTTTGTCACCATTTCAACACGGATTTCGGAAAGGATGCTCTACCGTTACAAATGTGCTTCATTTTACGACAATAATTAACGATGGTTTTGTTAAGAAAAAACAAACAGATGCAGTATACACCGATTTTAGTAAGGCTTTCGATAAAGTAAACCATAACCTTCTACTGATCAAATTGGATTTATTAGGTTTAACACTATTAAGCCTTAAATGGCTTAGAGAACACAACGTGTAATGTATAATAATATGTCATCTAAAGATATTACTGTGACTTCTGGTGTTCCTCAAGGCAGCCATCTTGGACCAATTCTTTTCTCCCTTTTCATCAATGATCTTCCAAAAGTGATAAATTTTTGCAACGTTTTAATGTACGCTGATGATGTTAAAATTTTTTTAAGTTACTGTCAACATAATGATCATATTCATCTTCAATTAGATCTCAACAATTTTTTTTCGTGCTGTAACCGTAACCTAATGGAACTAAATTTGAAAAAATGTAAATGTATGCGTTTTTCTAGAAATAATGTTTTTCCTGCTAACTACTTTTTGGGCGGATATCAGCTTGAACTTGTTGATACTTTTCTGGATTTAGGGATTCTACTTGATCCTAAATTAAACTTTGTATCTTACGTCACGATGACAGTTAATAAAGCTAGAGGTACACTCGCCTTTATTTATTAATCCTTACTTAACCAAACAACTTTTTACATCTCTTGTAAGACCTATTTTAGAATATGGGTCAATAATATGGGAGCCCTTCCATAACATTCATATTCAACGAATCGAGTCTGTACAGAAACAATTTCTACTCTTTTCCTTACGTTGGCTTACCTTGGAATTCTGCAATTAATCTACCTTCATACGATGTTCGACTTAAATTAATAAAATTACCTACTTTGGAAAGCCGTAAGACTATGCTAAAAGTAACATTTATGATCAACCTAATTAATGGTGAAATCTGTTCTGACTTTCTTGTCAACAATATAACTTTTAATGTTCCTCAACGAGTATCACGCCAATTCCAACCACTCTTTGTTAAATCTTTTCAAACCAACTATGCTCTGGCTGATCCTTTTAGAAGAGTTTGTTGTGATTATAATAATCTTTATTAATTAATTGATTTTTCGTTGAACACTGATGTAATTAAGCATAATATCATTACTTTCTTAAATTCCCATCTATTTGTTTTTATATTTAAATCATTTAATTGTTTCAATATATGTACATATGTAATTATATCATTTATACAGGTCTGTAAGGATTTATTCCATTGACCTAATAAATAAATAAATAAAAGATTCCTCCACCAATAATATTACACAAAAGGAGGTTAACATAATTGAAGTTATATTTAAAAGTTAGGACATCGCTTGGAAGGTATTTAAATCGCATTTAATATGAAAAATGTATAAGTTTTATTTGCTGGCAGTTAGCAGTTAGCAAGGATAATATAATCACGTAAATGTTAATAATAATATTTATATTTGAAATTACGTTCAGGATCAACTATACGATACCATAATTAATGAGTTTCGAGAAATAGTATTAGTTCTAATTAACCGAATATAGAGAACTTACTTATTTTTCGCAAAAATATATTCACACCAAATTTGAGAAAAATCTATTCAATATTTTAATTTTTGATATATTTAAGAGATGACCGGGAAGCAGCTTTATGTGGAGACTGTTACTAAAAATGATTCCACAGCAATTGTTTTTGGAATACTCAGTAATGGATATAACAAACACACATTCTCAAAAGTTTAAAGGTATTTATATAATAATTTGCATCTTAAGGCAATTTAAATCAATCTCGTTAGGGATATTTGTATGAAGGCTAAGTTCAGACATGCAGCGATTTTCACCAATTTCAATAGCGATCGTCCTGTGGCCGACAAAGACTTAAATACAAAGTTTCGTAACAATATATTTGCGACCTGTTCTGCGATTAAAACTTTTACATAGAAACGCAGATGGACATAGACATACGGATGGATGAACGGACGGACATCACCAAATTGACTTAAAAATTGATTATCAGCTGATTGGTATAATAAAGCATGAGTATAGATCAGATACTTATTAGACCGTTTCTAAGGAGCGGTATAGTGTATAAATATGTTGGTGCTGATTACACTGTGGAATATTTTGTCTGGTGGTGATACATTCAAAGTCAGGGGTAAAGCATTAGGTCAGTATAGTAAAACCTAAAAAAGATTTGACACTTTTTCCTTATTCTGATGCTTGTTTGGTTTCTCGACTATAACTCAAGAACTATTGGCGATTTCTCATATCATCTTTAGCAAAAGTATAGTTTAATTACAAATTTTGTTAATACATCCAAGTAAAAAATGGAATAAGAAATGCTGATGTCTGCACGAATAAATTGGTATAGACCGACTATAAGATACCCTACACCATGCGTTTAGAGACCCTATCTCTTTCGCCCAACTAACTGGACATAGAAAATAAGCATAAAGCAAATATGAGTGGGATTTTAATTAATTTTTTCGGCTGCAGATATGAAAGTTCGTATCGGATGCTATATCTATGTGGGGACTAGGCCCAAAAATGGACCGATCCTGATCATGTTTGGTAAAGTCTCTTGTATTTTGCAAAAATATATACAAACAAAATTTGAGCAGAATCAGTGCAATATTTTTGCTTTTTGATAGATTTAAGTGAAGATCGGGAAGCATCTCTATATGTGGCCTATGACTAAGACTTGTCCAATAGGGATCATTTTTGGACTACTGATTAATGGATGTAATATATACATACAAACCCAATTTGACTAAGATTTATATGATAGTTTGGATCTTATGGCAATTTATGTCGATTTCATAGGGGTCGATTGTATGGGGGCTAGGTCTGAACATGGACCGATTCTCACCAATTTCAGTAGCGTTCATCCTATGGCCGATATAATCTTATGCACCAAATTTCGTCTATATATATTTATATTTGCGACCTGCAGTTTGATTAAAAGGTTTACATGGACACACAGACGGACGGACGGATGGACGGACGGACATCGTTAAATCGAATCAGACAGTGATTCGATCGGTATAATAAAAGATGGGTCTAAGTCAAATATTTTTGGTAGATACAATCAGCAGCACAAAGTCGTTATACCCAAACCATATAGTGGTAGATATAAAAAAAAAAAAAAAAACACGAGAACTATATTTTTAAGAACAAAAATCAAAACGTCAAAGTCACGCTTTCTTCACCGAATGTATACTTGGATTCAATTCATATTTATCTTTACAATTCTAAGAGAATATTTTTTTTATTCTATTCGTTATTCATGCTAGTTAAGGTTTGAGCTGTATATACCCTATACCACTACTTGGTTTGAACCATCTTTTATATAACCGATCGACTCAGAATCACTTTCTGAGTCAATTTAGCGATGTCCGTCCGTCCGTTCGTATGTGTGTACATGTAAACCTTGGGTAAACGGTAGGGTTGTGACCACTTACAACAACTAAAGACTGCAATCCTACCAACCTTGTAAAGAAACCCGTCGGTCATTATCAAGGATGACTTGCGAGTAGTAAGGATTTATTTTTGATCAAAAAAGAACGAAAAAATCATCTCTTTCACAAATTAAAAAAACAGTTGAGTTTGACAGCATGCCACGCCCACAATTAGAAATAGTTTTCCTAATTTTTTGGCTACTTTAATTTGGATATATTAGCTACAAAATGGCGTTTAAATTTTTAAAATTGGTGACAAAAAATTTGACTTTTGGCCAATGAACTCAAAATTTTAGCCACAGTGCGACACCGACGGACGGACAGACGGTCGTACGGATGGATCGACGAACATACGGGTATAATAAAACATAGATCTAGATTGTGATAAAAAAGTAGTATAGTGTATAAATAAACCTATAAATTTAATATATAATATTAATAGGCTAGGCAATTTCTTGTGACCGATTTTTATTCCGATTTTGACCAAACGTATATTATTTGAAAGGTATTTCCTTTTAGCCGTTTACAGATTTACAGATTTACAGATTTTTAAATTTTTTTCCTTTGTTTTGAGTAAATTTCACTTAAAGTTTCTACTAACACATACATAAAACAAGTAAGAAAATTATAGTCGGTCTATACGATACCCTATACAATGCGTTTAGAGACCCTCTCTCAGGCCCAACTAACTTTATATAGAAAATAAGCATAAACCAAATTTGAGTGGGATTTTTATTAATTTTTTCGGCTGCAGATATGAAAAAGTTCATATCGGATGCTATATCTCTATGGGGACTAGGTCCAAAAATTAACCGATCCTGATCATGTTTATTAAAGTCTCTTGTATTTTGCAAAAATATATACAAACAAAATTTGAGAAGAATCAGGGGGCAAATCGTCGCATTCGATATCGAGTAAAATCAATCGAAATTCCATATTTTAGTTTATTATTTAAAGAAGATGGACAATCGTCAGACCTCGTTTCACTTTTACTATTAACTGTGGACCATAATTCGTTAGTTGTGACAGAGTAAAATTACTCTTAGTATTTTATTTTCGAAAATAAAAAAATAATTTCGATCGAAAAATTTCGATAACGAATGCGACGATTCGACCCCAGTGCAATATTTTTGCTTTTTGATAGATTTAAGTGAAGATCGGGAAGCAGCTTTATATGGGGCCTATGACTAAGAGTTGTCCCATAGTGATCATTTTTGTACTACTGAATAATGGATGTAACATACACATACTAACCCAATTTGACTAAGATTTATATGATAGTTTGGATCTTATGGCAATTTATGTTGATTTCATAGGGGTCATTTGTATGGGGGCTAGGTCTGAACATGGACTGATTCTC
The DNA here is from genome assembly GCA_963682025.1 of Cordilura impudica. Classification (NCBI taxonomy): domain Eukaryota; kingdom Metazoa; phylum Arthropoda; class Insecta; order Diptera; family Scathophagidae; genus Cordilura; species Cordilura impudica. The sequence goes on along the minus strand of OY821518.1, from coordinate 66,626,990 downwards.
ACCAATTTTAACAGCGTTCATCCCATGGCCAAGAGAAGCTAATATACCAAATTTCCTCAAAATATATTGATATTTACGACCTGCAGCTTGATTACAAGCTTTACATGGACACACAGACGGACGGACGGACATCGATAAGTGATTCTGATTCGATCGGTATAATAAAAGATGGGTCTAGGTCAAATATTTTTGGTAGTTACAAACAGCAGCACAAAGTCATTATACCCAAACTACATAGTGGTATAGGGTATAATGAAGAATTTGAGTGGCATTTTTATTAATTTTTTTGGCTGCAGATATGAAAAAGTGCATATAAGATGCTATACTTATATGGGGCCTAGGTCGAAAAATGGACCGATCGTGACCATATTTGGTAAAGTCACTTATATTTTTAAAAGATATACATAAACCAGATTTGTGAAAAATCTGCGTAAAATTTTTGTTTTTGATAGATTTATGTGAAGATCGGGAAGCAGCTCTAATGGGGCCTATGACTAAGAACTCTCCTATAGGGATTATTTTTGGACTACTGATTATTGGTTGTAATAACCACATACAAACCCAGTTTGACTGAGATCTATATGATAATGTGGATCTTATGGCAATTTATGTCGATTTCATAGGGGTCATTTGTATGGGGTCTGAATATGGACCGATTCTCACCGGTTTCAAAAGAATTCATCCCATGGCCGATAAGGGCTTACGTACCTAATTTTATCAAAATATATTTATATTTGCAACCTGTAGTTTGATTATAAGCTTTACATGGACGGACGAACTGACGGGCGGACATTGCTAAATCGCCTCAAAATGCGATTCTGGATCGATCGCTATACTTGTGTTGAATACCTATAGGGCTGTTTAAATTAACGTGATTTGAAATTTTGTGACCAATATCATTAAAATAATAGTATTCTACCCGTGGATCGTCTGGGTTGTATATCTTTCTTGTTCCCTTTTGTACCCTAGAAGTTCTATTTCACTAAATTTGAAACTTGACACAAATATTATAGTTTAGTGAACATTTCGGAACACCCCTAATATTAAATGATAGGGTTGTGACCAATTACAACAACTAAAGACTGCAATCCTACCAACCTTAGAAAGACGACCGCATTTTATTGTCGACGATAACTTGCGAGTAGTAACCATTTATTTTTGATAAAAAAAAAATCACCTTTTCTGAAATTAAAAAAAAAAACAGTTCAGTTTGACAGCAAGACACGCCCACAATTAGCAATAGTTTAGCCTAATGTTTTAGCAGCATTAATTTGGATATATAAGTTACAAAATGGCGTTAAAGTTTTAAAATCGGTAGCAAAAAAAATTGGACTTTTGGCCAATGAAATCAAAATTTCAGCCACAGTGCTGCGTAGAAGTATACAAATAAATCAATCAAAAGGCAATACCTTTATTACATATATTAAAAAAAAAAAAAAAGGAGAACTATATTTTTAACTACAAAAATTAAAACATGATTTTTACACTTTCTTCACTGACTGTATTCATTTCATATTTACGCTAAACAATCTTTACAATTTCTAAGAGAATAATTTTTATTCTATTCGTTATTTGTGCTAGTTAAGGTTTAAGCTGAGGTTTTCTGATTGGAATATTTTTTTTTATTAAATAAATACATTTCTTTAAGTATTTCCATTTTTCTTTGTCATTCTTATGTCATAAACAACAGTATGTCAAAGTACATGCTTGTAGTGTAGCATATCTTACATTCATCGAATAATTTCGAATCAGTTGTGTCACTGTTGTCTAGGGTAAATGCTGTCAATAAAAATTTCATAGATTTATACCCACTTAAAGTTAATGTATTTTTCATGTAAAAAAGTCACAACTAAATATTTATTTTCTTTTTTTCATTTCATTAAACCATCTAAGATTTAAAATATATGATAATTTGTCGTATAACATTTGTCGCTGGAGATTATATCATTTGCATTTATTTAAACATGAACAAAATTTCTATATTTCTAATGTTTAAATTAACATGTGCTTCATAACAAATTACACTTACCCATAATTTAAGGTGCCATTCTTTAAATTGTTCCCCACAAAATTGGCTGGTTGCAGAGGCAAAGGATTATGTGGCTGCTGATGCTGCTGTTGCTGCTGCTGATGGGGATGGGATGTATGCATGTGTTGAGTATTTGTATTAGTATTAGAATTGACATTTGTTGGCGTTGATGATGTGGTGGTAATAATTGGGTTTTTCTGATAACTTACAATAGTTGAATTATCAATCATGTTCACTGGTTTTATAATGGTATTCATACATTCTTCCCTTGGCACCAGGGACATATTCATTGAGTCATCCATTTTCTTAATAGATTTTATGAAAAACCAACTTTAGCAATTTAATGTGAATTGTTAAAAAACATATCTCCTTTCTATTATCCGCTTGAGATTTTTCTCTATAGTCTCTATAATAAAAGTATTACTGTTGATAATGAACAAATGGTTTCAAATATTTTGAATTATGTCTTTACTAAAATTTTAATTTATTTATTTGTTTTTTTGTTACTTATAATCAACTAAAGGAATGACTCAGATTATGTTCTTTACTAATTTTTTTTTAATTTTATAATTGTTCATTATTAATCATAGTCTCTTTGTGTCACATTAGTTTTTACTTTCTGTAGATTTTTTTTTGTATAACAGCTTTATTCAAATATTTTTCTAAATATACTTTTTTATTGCTACGTAAGCTCTTTGTTCCCCTTTCGAGATTCGCACATTTGTGACGTTTAAGTATTTTGTTTATTTATGCAATGTTTGTTGTTATTGTTGTTCTGTATCTCCTCAAGTGTTGTCGTTGTTTTTGTTGTTTTTTATGGTTGACAAACAGCAACTATAAAGATAGGGGATGCAATAAGTGAGTGGTTATTTTTAGTTAAAATTTTTTGTTTATAGAAATTAACAATTCTGTTTGCAAGTTATAAGACGATTCGTGACGATAAGAAGATGAAGTTTATAAGTTCTGTAGCAAAAAGAATATACATAAATAAACAAAAAATCTATATAAAGTGAATGTTGCAAATCTAAAGATATTACTTAAGACACACACTTAATAGTTATAAATTATAATAGAAACTTATAAATTCTTTTGTGAGAAATACATTTTTCTTAATACTGTTCAAATCCATTCACCCATTGTGAACTTTAATCATTGAGAATATAAATTTTGCAAAAAAAAAAAAGAAACTTTAAATGAAGCAATGAATTTGGTCGATTCCTATCTAGTAAACTGCCATCAGCTTTTCAACGATATATATTTTTAATAAATTGTCAATTATGTGGAAATCAATATGTGTTTCATGACTTTAACTTACGACGTTGAGGATATAATCTCTACTCCATAATTTCGAAAGAAATCGAGGCTCCAATTTACACAAATATAATATAGTCATTATAAAATATTTTGCTTTAAGGGGGGTACCGTTAATTTGTGCACATTTCTGTGAATTTTTTTTTCCAAAATGCTACCTTAAAGCACACGCGGTGGATTTTAAAATATATAAATTTTTTGTAAAACCACCCCGGTAATTTTTGATGGATAAGGTTTTGGGATGTGTCTAGAGTAAAAAAAAGCAAATTCCAAAATCGTAAATATATCGTCCAAAATCAACTTTTTCGTAGCCGAAGGCAAAAAATAACTACAATGCCACTCAAATTTTGCTTATGTTTATTTTCTATATCTAATTAGTTAGACCTAAAGGATAGGCTGTTTAAACGCATTGTGCAGGAAATCGTATAGTCGGTCTAGACCGGCTACTATTTTCGGCCTTGTTTTTATGATGAGAATTGTAATTTGGATTACACTGGATAATGTAGCTCAGTTAAACTTGGTACATTTAAAGTGCATCCCAAAAAGTAGCTGCCTATTTTTGGGAAAAATTTATTTAAATATGTTCTGTTTTAGCTCTGATGTTCTAATTAAATATATATCTTTGAAAAAATATGTTTTAAATCATTAATTTTAAATTATCCCTGTTTTCATCTCATATGCAATGGTTTCATTCTCATTAATTTATATTGCAAACATCGGTTAAAATACTAAATTAATTTTATTAAACAAAAGTTTAACTAGAAGCATGAATAGATCACATTAATACAGTAGTTTTGACTTAGCTGCCTTTTACTTAAGTGCACTTTGGCTATAACTGTACAAAATTTTTGTTTTGGTTTTTATTTTCAAAATTCAATAATAATCTTTTTCTTTAAGTCCACTTTTTGTACCTGGATAGTTAAGATAAGTGCCTCATATTTTTGGAATTTTTAAATTGTTTTCAATAAAAAAATTACCTTTAGCTGCCTCTTACGAGGCAGTTGTTTGCTATACATTCATGGCGCTTTCTGTTGGTTGGTGAATCAGCTAAATAAATATAAATCATAATATTTGCACCAATACACTTACACATACCTCACACCGATTTTCCCTTACGCTGCTTTTTTTTGTGATTGTTTTGTGAAATAGATTTGTACTCCCTTCAGTGCGTAGATGTTTACATATCAAAAATGCACACAAAATAAATGGTGATGTCAAATTTTTGTGACATAGAAAACGGGTACAAAATATCTTAAAAAGCGCCAAAAGCCTACTTTAGTCATTTTTTTGATCACAAAAATACGAAAGAACTTGTAACAAAATACAAAGTTGTCATCATTTAACTTTTTCTGGTTTATTTGCTTAGTCTTTTGCAGTGTTTAGTTCAGTGAAGAACGTTTAAAAAAATGACTAAAAGAAAAAAAGTTAACAGCTTTATCAATTAAAGAAAAACTAAAATTAATTAAAGAAATAGAAGAATACCACATTGAAAAGAGAGCAATATGCTTAAAATATAAATGTGATATTTCAGCAGTGAACCGCATATTAAAGAAAAAGGTTGAAATTAATGAAGCTGCTGGCAGTTCCAATAAATTGAAACAAAAGCGAAATAGAAAAGGAGTTCATGACCATGTCGAAAAAGCACTTGGAATATGGTTCGATCAACAAAGGCGAAAAAATGCTGTAATAAGTAATCTAGTGCTTATTAGAAAAGCTAAAGAATTCGCAATTGAGTTTGGATACGATTTTGAGCCGGATAGCAACTGGTTATTTAGGTGGAAGACGCGACAAAATATAAAATTGGGAGTAATCCACGGCGAAGCCTCAGATAGCTGTAAAGGCAGTGCATAAAATTATATCGATAATATTCTGCCTGGTATCAACAAAGAATATTCCCCGGAAAATATTATGAATGCAGACGACAGTACACTTTACTATAAAGCGTTGCCCGCAAAAACTTATTATCCACCTGATCTTCAACCTGTTGGCCATAAAAGCCAGAAAGTTAGATATACTTTGTTATATATTTGTAATGCTATAGCGACATCCGGTAACTTTTTCATATCTGCAGCCAAACAAATTAATAAAAATCCCACTCAAATTTGGTTTATGCTTATTTTCTATATCCAGTTAGTTGGACCTGAGCGATAGGGTCTCTAAACGCATGGTATAGGGTATCGTATAGTCGGTCTAGACCGGATATAGTTTTCTTACTTCTTTCATTATGTCTTTATATATTTTCTGCTCTCATGTAGGCAGGAGTTATCACAGGGACTCCCGAAAATGATCTGGAAGTCAATCAAGAGACGGATTTTCTAAATACAATTCCAGACAGCATGGAATATATATATTGTAACGGCGATGTAGAATGTTATGGAAATTTGACTGAAAACGAAATAGTTGATGATATCATCATCGATAATTTAGAAACGGACAAAGAAAAGGGAAAGGGCCCTGAAGATGATGAAGATGAGCAGGTTAACCAAATTCCTTTACTTCAAGAAGCATTGGAGACATTAAATATTGTTCAAAAGTATTATTTTTATAAAAATATAAATTGTCGGTAGACCAAATTGAAACGGAAATGGTTAAAGGGTGCATAAAGTCTTCTAAACAAACAAAAATAACTAAATTTCTTTCCTAAATGTATTTATACATACATATGTATGTTCATATACATATGGTTTATATACAAATTATATAAAAGTGATCTCTTAGTATTATTTATTTTTATGTAGTTTCTTTTTTATGAATTCTTTTTGTGTTTTTTCTTATTTTTTTTTTTATAAAAGGAAATGTGTACATATAAAATTTTTTGTTTAAAATAAAAAAAAACAAGTAAGAAAATTATATTATACTATATGATACCCTATACCATGGTTCAGAGACCCTATCTTTCGGTCCAACTACTTCGATATAGAAAATAAGCATAAACCAAATTTGAGTGCGATTTTTATTAATTTTTTTGGCAGCAGATATGAAAAAGTTCATATCGGATGCTATATCTATAAAGGGACTAGGTCCAAAAATGGACCGATCCTGATCATGTTTGGTAAAGTCTCTTGTATTTTGCAAAAATATATACAAACAAAATTTGAGAAGAATCAGTGCAATATTTTTGTTTTTTAATAGATTTAACTGAAGATCGGGAAGCAGCTCTATATGGGGTCAAAGGGATCATTTTTGGACTACTCATTAGTGGATGTAATGAATGCATACAAACCCAATTTGAGTAAGATCTATATGACAATTTGGATCTTATGGCAATTTATGTCGATTTCATATGGGTAATTTGTATGGGGGCTAGGTCTGAACATGGACCGAATTTCACTAATTTCAATAGCGTTCATCCCATGGCCGATAAAAGCTTATATACCAAATTTCATCAAAATATATTCATATTTGCGACCTGCAGTTTGATTACAAGCTTTACATGGACACACAGAAAGTGACGGACGGACGGACGGACGGACGGACATTGTTAAATCAACTCAGAAAGTGATTCTGATTCGATCGGTATAATTAAAGATGGGTCTAGGTCAAATATTTTTGGTTGTTACAAACAGCAGCACAAAGTCATTATACCCAAACCACATAGTGGTATAGGGTATAATTATGAAATATCAAATAAATTAAAGATGATCTTTTCAATGTATGTATATTAATTGTACATTTAAACAACTTGCTTTAGCTGCACTTTAAGACAGGAGAACCATAATTCTATACCTGTACATTTAACTTAAGAGCGTCTTTGACCTAGGTGCATATAAACTCGTGCAAAAGTTGGTTGTGAAGCTATGTCAAAACTACTGTATTTAAATATTTTGTATACCCTATGCCACTATGTGGTATGGGTATAATGACTTTATGCTGCTGTTTGTAACTACCAAAAATATTTGACCTAGACCCATCTTTTATTATACCGATCGAATCAGAATCACTTTCTGATTCGATTTAACGGTGTCCGTCCGTCCGTCCGTCTGTGTGTCCATGTAAAGCTTGTAATCAAACTGCAGGTCGCAAATATGAATATATTTTGATGGAATTTGGTATATGTGCTTTAATCGGCCATAGGATGAACGCTGTTGAAAATGTTGAGAATTGGTCCATGTTCAGACCTAGCCCCCATACAAATGACCCCTAAGAACTTAACATAAATTGCCATAAGATCCAAATTATCATATAAATCTTAGTCAAATTGGGTTTGTACGTGTTTATTATATCCAGAAATCAGTAGTCCAAAAATGATCCCTATGGGACAACTCTTAGTCATAGGCCCTATATAGAGCTGGCCCCCGATCTTCACTTAAATCTATTAAAAAACAAAAATATTGCACTGATTCCTCTCAAATTTTTTTTGTATATATTTTTGCAAAATACAAGAGACTTTACCAAACATGGTCAGGATCGGTCCATTTTTGGTCCCAGTCCCCATATAGATATAGCATCCGATATAAACTTATTCATATCTGCAGCCAAAAAAATTAATAAAAATCCGACTCAAATTTGGTTTATGCTTATTTTTTATATCCAGTTAGTTGGGCCTGAGAGATAGGGTCTCTAATCACATGATATAGGGTATCGTACAGTCGGTCTAGACCGACTATAATTTTCTTGCTTTTTTATATCTACATTTTAGTACTTAGTACTCATTTTAATATAATTTTGCAAACTGCTGCATAAAAGTTAAACAACAAAGAGTGTGCTGTAATATTAAACAATTTAAAAAAAAAATAAATAAATAAATAAAAAACAATACTTGTACTACATATTATTAGTTCAACATAGTATGAGTGAGCACATTTTAATTCATACATTTATTTTTTATTTGTGATTGTACCAGTACTTATGTTCTGGGCATATACGGATGTACTAAGTACGAACTACATTTGTACTATGAGACTGAAAATGCATACGAAGCAACAACGTAATGACCTCAAAAAACTTGAATACTTTTTGCTGTTAAAGAGAGAAAATGTAAAATATAAACTGAAACACGAAATTAGACCGCAACCACATTGAAGGGTTTATTATACAATAATTGTTTTTAATGACAGTACACCTGTGGTCGGAGAAATAGCATAACCTTTGTTTATTTTCGTTTGAGTTTTATCCTACATTCCAACCCTATTTTGGATTTTGTTAGATAATAATATAAGATTTCAATCGAAATAAATCGGCGAAAAATTCTGAACAAAGCTATTGTCTGTATAGAAATTTTATAAGCTATCTAATGCTATATATTTTATTCAGGTATGTTCGTTAGATTTTTACATATTATGCATATATAATTTTGACGACCTTTAGAAATTGGAAGGGATATATCAAAATTAGTTTACAGAATATAATAAATTTGTTACTTTTGGTACTGCTTTTACAATATGGAAAATACACAATTACTACTATTTAAACGATCACAGTTGTATTTTGGGTGATTCTAATGTTTCTTAAATATGATTTATTTGAGGGTTCATAAAATAGAGTCATAAGTTATATGTTTTTATGTTCTTAACCTTTTGAAATTAAAGCTGTACCAATATTCGTTTGGCTTCCTCCCATATAAGAATTCCCTAATGATGATTATTTAAAATGCGATTTTCAAGACAATTAAAAACTGAATAAGCAGTTTTATTAGCTTCCTGTTTGTGTTGTTTCGGTCATTGCTCTGTTTTTTCAAGTCAAAATGATTTGATTCCAATAGAGAGGAAAAAAAACTATTTAATAAAAAAAAAAATCTATTTTAATACTAAATTCGACTTTGGTAATTCTGATGCTACTATAAATAAAATAACCATTTGCCAGCAAAAGCAAAAATTTTTATATCTACATATTAATACGTCAATTTACCTTTAGTTCCCTTTTTATGCAATATTCTTGCACGGAGGAGTGCGAAAATTGGCATAGTTATAGCTCATATAGAGGAGAAGCTGAGAGTGATAAAATTTCTGCTTAATCTGTCTTAAAAATATATTAAATTAAATAAAATAAAATATTTCTAATAATTCCTTACACCCTGTTAATGCGAATGATTCAAATTGTATATCAGACTATCTGTGTTGAATTGTAATTGCTAAAATTGATTAACTTACATTTAGGCTCATTCAAATATTCATAAATTTTTTATATATATAGATTAAATAAACATTGAAAGACAAAAATTGAATGAAAAAATAATATTTCGTAGAACTTGCACTCAAATTTCGAATGCTGGGCTATACTAGTTTTATATGAAAGCCTAAGTATGTATCTTAATAACACAACAAAAAACAGGTAAGAAAATTATAATCGGTCTACACCGACTATACGATACCCTATACCATGGTATAGAGACCCTATCTCTTCGGTCCAACTAATTGGATATAGAAAATAAGCATAAACCAAATATGAGTGTCATTGTTACTAATTTTTTTGGCTGCAGATATGAAAAACTTCACATCGGGTGCTATATTAACATGGAGACTAGGTCGGATAATGGACAGATCTTGACCATATTTGGTAAAGTCACTTATATTTTGAAAAAATATATACAAAGCAAATTTGAGATGAGTCTATGCAATATTTTTGTTTTTTGATAGATTTAAGTAAATATCGGGAAGAAGCTAGGAATTGTACTATAGGGATTATTTTTGGACTACTGATTAATAAATATAATAAACACATACAAACCAAATTTGGCTGAGTTGTATATGATAATTTGAATCTTAAGGCAATTTATGTCGATTTCATAGGGGTCATTTGTTTAGGGACTAGGTCTGAAAATGGACAGAATTTCACCGATTGCAATAGCTTCATTTTATGGCCGATAAAAGCTTATATGCCAAATTTCAGCAAAATATCTTCATATTTACGACCTGTAGTTTGATTACAAGGTTTACATGGACACCCAGACGGACAGACGGACGGACATCGCTAAATCGACTCAGAAAGTGATTCTGAGTCGATCGGTATAATAAAAGGTGGGTCTATGTCAAATATTTTTGTAGTTATAAACAGCAGCACAAAGTAATTTTACCCAAACCACATAGTGGTATAGAGTCAAAACGTCGGAAAATAAAAATGTTTGTCAATTATTCAGTTAACGAGTTAAGATGAGCGTTATTACATTCTTACTTGATTAACTGATTCGAAATTGGCAAATTAAAATGTTTGTGCAAAAAATTTATTTGTAATAATAAACAGTTTACTCTAAAAAAAATTGAAATACAATTTGATGGCCCTTAATTTTAAGAGTTAAAGTGTATTCTTGAAATTTAGACGAATATCAGCGGGGAAAAAATATTCATATCAAAAAAATGAAAACTAGAATTTTCCAGAGCTCGAAATTCGAGTGTAATTTCTAGGCAAATTTATCTCTCAACTTAGCCAATTCAGAAACCAACACTTTTTTGGTTTATTATTATTGTGAATGAAGATAACAAACTCATTAACAAACACATTAACAAATTTAATAAACACACACGTAGCTTATGTATAATTTTATGTAAATATTCTGTGGTCAATATCGATAAAGGTAGGTAGCTGGCCCAAAGGGCTCGCTTAGTTTAATAAATTGATTAAAAATATATAAATAAATTATAGTTTTGAAGTTTTATCGTATATCGATATATAATTAATGAATTTTTGGCAGATATTTATAAATGACCAGTCAATTTGAGAGGTTTTGTTAATGAAAAAGCTGCCTATTACGTTATTCTTTCGTATCAAATATTTATGTTATACGTTTCATTTTTATGCTAATGAACACAAATTTGGGAAACCTCACATGTGCATTTCAACTCATTTAACATTTAAAATGAAACGTGTCCTAGGCTTCGTTGTTAAAATAAATAACGATATGTCATTCACTTTATGCAGTCTCATAAATAGAAATGTATAAAGCTCGCATTCGTTGAAAATATCAAATATACAATCTGGTCATCAGACACGACTCTGTCAGGTTTCTGTGAATACTAGTGATTTATACGAATTACACTATTTCCATTTGAAATAGCTATAAGTAATTCGCAGATTTAAAGTGTTTCAGAGTTTTAAAGGACTACAAGTGCTTTAAAATTTCAACTGTATTTTAGAAACAGAAGTGTAACTAACATTTCTATTGAAGAAACTAAACAAAAATTTGAACATTACATTTAAATCTGTCTTTATAAATTTGCTGCCGTTTCTATTTATTAAAAAATTTTGGGTTTCATCCACTACTTGTTACTATTATTAGTTTCTAAATTCAAATGGCACATGTGAGATCGACTTAAATTGCCCTAAAATTTATTGTATGTATGATCTATAATATTAATAGGCTAGGCGATTTCTTGTGACCGATGTTTTGTTCTACCATTCTATCCCGATTTTGACCAAACGTATATTATTTGAAAGGTATTTCTTTTTAGCCGTTTACAGATTTACAGATTTTTATTTTTTCTCTATTTTAAGTAAATTGCATTTAAAGTTGCTACTAACACATACATAAAACAAGTAAGAAAATTATAGTCGGTCTAGTCCGACTATACGATACCCTATACCATGCGTTTATAGACCCTACCTCTCAGTCCCACCTAACTGGATATAGAAAATAAGCATAAACGAAATTTGAGTGGGATTTTTATTAATTTTTTCGGCTGCAGTTACGAAAAAGTTCATATCGGATGCTATATCGATATGGGGACTAGGCCCAAAAATGGACCGATCCTGACCATGTTTGGTAAGGTCTCTTGTATTTTACAAAAATATATACAAACAAAATTTGAGAAGAATCAGTGCAATATTTTTGTTTTTTGATAGATTTAAGTGAAGATCGGGAAGCAGCTCTATATGGGGCCTATGACTAAGAGTTGTCCAATAGGGATCATTTTTGGACTACTGATTAGTGGATATAATATATACATACAAACCCAATTTGACTAAGATTTGTATGATAATTTGGATCTTATGGCAATATATGTTGATTTCATAGGGTTCATTTGTATGGGGGCTAGGTCTGAACATTGACCGATTCCCACCAATTTCAATAGCGTTCATCCCATGGCCGATAAAAGATCAAATACAAAATTTCATAAAAATATATTCATATTTGTGACCTGCAGTTTGATTACAAGCTTTACATGGACACACAGACGGACGGACGGACGGACGGACATCGTTAAATCGAATCAGATAGTGATTCTGATTCGATCGGTATAATTAACGATGGGTGTAGGTCAAATATTTTTGGTTGTTACAAACAGCAGCACAAAGTCATTATACCCAAACCACATAGTGGTATAGGGTATAATTATACAATGCTATGTATGTGTTTATTAAATTTGTTTGTGTGTTTGTAATAAAAATGAGTTTGTTGTTTTGTGAATTGGCTATAATTGATTAGCATACCTTTAGGGTTTTTATTTAATGAAAAAATAAAATTTCCTAGCAATTGCACTCGAATTTTGAGGACTGGAATCTGCTAGTTATTACTAATGGAACCTGTAAGACCATTCTTAACCATAGTCCTCATATAATGTTGCTTCTTGATTATCAATTAATTCTCTCAAAAAAAAATATATAAAGTTTTATCATATTTCATTTATATATTTTTATATGAAATGTAGGGGATGAAAATGGTTCTGATCGTTTAATTTTTCGACGTTATCCCCATATGAAAATAGCATCAGATATCATATCCAATTAGTTGGACCTAAGACCCTTTTATATATCGACCATTTTTTAAATCTTGTAAAATCGTTTTTGCTTAAGAGGCCATGTTCATTTTCATAATAAGTATGCATGTATGAAATTATACTCGAAATGAAAAAGTTTAAAAAAATTCATGCTCGATTCATACCGTTTATGTAAAAATGCACTTCGTGTCATATTATGTTTCTAAATTTTATAACATCAATTTTATAAATTGCTCATAAGTCGCTATGTCGGTTAGTCTGTTTGTCAATTTATTTCTTTTAGTGTTTTTTATCTACTTAACTCTTTAAGTTTATTTCATAATAAATATTTATTGAATACACAGAAATAAAGGCCACCTTGTATTCGATCAAGATCCATTCATAAAAAGAGGAGCTATGAAATTCGAATTGCTTGAGTGAATGTGTCCCATAAGAAATGTACATGGAAGAATCGCGTTTGAGTATAACTTGAGTAAGGTGGAAGTTGAGTAAATTTCAATGATTGATGACATATCTGTGTCTAAATACCGTTCAAAAAAAAAAAAAAAAATTAAGGAAATCGGCCGGATAGAACGGCCAGACGGACTGACTTTAGTTTTCATAAATTTTTTTAATATAAAGGGTCCACCATCTAACGTTTTTATTTTCAACTAGTGCTTAGTTCGTGAATGGTACTTAGCTCATGTCTGATTTGACAGATAATTAGTTTTATCCTTCCGCTGAACGATTATGGTTGTGCATACGCTTGAACAACGCTGGGAAATATTGCGACATTACTTTGAAAATCATGGAATGTTGCAGAATGTGTGCGAAAATTGCGTACGGATTTTGGAAGAAGAGAAGCACCGTCAGCTCCGTATGTTCGTTATCTTGTGAAAAAAGTGAAAGAAACTGGCATCCTCATCGACAAACCAAAGCGTGAAGAGCCAAAAACAGTGCGTATACCCGAAAATATTGCTGCTGTGGCAGAAAGTGTGCGTGAAGCGCCAACAACACCAATTCACAGTCGTTCTCAAGAATTAAACATTTCGGAGGCATCATTGAGACGAATTTTGCATAAAGCCCTTGGTATGACGCCATACAAAGTCCAACTGGTTCAGGAGTTGAAGCCAACTAACCATCCAATGCGTTTTCGCTTCGCTAAGGGGGCCTGCGATCGACTTACAGAAGATGCCGATTTTGCCAAAAAAAAATCATCTTTTCAGATGAAGCTCATTTTGATCTTGGTGGGTATGTAAGCAAGCAAAATTGTCGCATTTGGGGCACAGAAAACCCGCACGCATACATTGAAAAGCCAATACACCCAAAACGAGTCACTGTTTGGTGCGGATTTTGGTCCAGAGGCATAATTGGGCCATTTTTCTTCGAAAATGAGCAAGGAGGGGCCGTTACAGTCAATGGCGATCGGGCCATATTGAACGAACTTTTGTTCACAAAAATTGAACAGGAGGATATTGGCAACAATTGGTTTCAACAGGACGGCGCTACGTGCCACACAGCCGAAACTACACTCGATGTTTTGCGCCCTGTTTTTGAAGATCGCATTATCAGCCGCAGAGCTGATGTCGTTTGGCCACCTCGGAGCTGCGATTTGACACATTTGGACTATTATTTGTGGGGTGTCCTCAAAGATAAGTGTTACGCCAACAAGCCAGAGACAATTGACGCTTTTAAGGACAATATTCGTGAAGCCATTGGTGAAATACAGCAGCACACAATCGATAATGTGCTTAAAAATTGGACCGATCGTGTAGGCTACTGCATGGCCAGTCAAGGCAGCCATTTGAATGAAATTATTTTCCATTATTAACCGGAAGGATTGTACTTTCAAATAAATAAAGAAATTTGAGATTATATTCAGTAGTTTTCTTTTATAGCATTTTCAAAAAAAAAAAAAAAAAAAAGTTATTTGGCGGACCCTTTATCAGATGGGTAAATTTAAATGTTGTGCGCCAACTACAGATTGAAAATACATATTTAGAAATTTGGATACAATTTTATATAATTCTTATAAAACGGTAGTAAATTTAGAATAAAAACTATTTTTTGTACATTCCCATTTAAATCCTATTCGTCCCGAAGCAATTTTTCTAAAAGAATATAATATTTTTACTTCTGCAGGGGTGGGAGAATTTTAGTGAAGGCTAAAACAAAATACGGACCAATTATTTTCAATTTTAATGGGAAACTATTTTTGGGATATACAAAGCATTTGTACCTTATATCTTTATATGTGAATCTTATGTCTAGTCAAAAATCTTAAATTCGCAGGCAGACAGACGGACGGGCAAAAATAACTAAACCGACTCAGAAAATAATTCTGAAAAATATATTATTCTATTTATTTTGAAATCTTTATGTGAATGGTAAACACTTTTTTAATTTTTCATGACCCGTACAAGTAGAGAAAGGCATAATTGTTACGGATTTTTTACATACCCATCCAGACAAATTTTACCCGAATGTTAGTTTCGAAACTCTTTAGTTTGTAAGGAAGAAAGTGAAGTGAAGAAAATTTTTAAATCTCATGTATGGAGTTAGCCGTGCTCATAAACTCTTCTTTACTCTTTTGGTTGAAAGCAATTTTTGACATTTTGCTTTGTTTCATATTTGTTGTAGTCAGTTAATTCGTTTGAAAAATAATTTAAACTTTATAAACATTCGGTGTGATATATAGTCTATCTATATCAGCTTTGTCCATTATATTTATCTATTGTCTTTCGTTTTTAACAACTATTAAACAAGCAAAAAAAATTTTGATGCTTCCCTTATTCCTGTTCTTCAAATCCAAAAGTTTCGAAACAAAAATTTGTCTGTGGAAGACAAATTAAATTCTATAAAAGTTTTGAAACTAATATTTTCCTATGGAAAAGAGGACTACCTAAATTATATTGAAAACAAGTAACTAAGTGTATTAAATTTCCTATTATTTTTCCTATTTATTGTCTTTTTTTTATATAACCCATGATGGCATTTTTGGGAAATAATTAACTTCTGTCTGAAAAATTCCATTATCTATAATATTAATAGACTATGCGATTTCTTGTTACCGATGTTTTGTTATCCCGATTTTGATGAAACGTACATTATTTGAAAGGTATTTCTTTTAAGCCATTTTGCAACTTTACAGATTTTAAAATTTTTTCCATTATTTTTAGTAAATTGCATTTAACCCGTATCACCATACGTAAATTTTTTTTTCGAATATCGAAAAGATATTTGAGATCCATGGCTTAACTAAAAACTCTGAATTATTAGATTTTATATCCTGCACACAGGATCCTGCACAGAATGTCCTGTTGCCTTATGGTAACGCCAGGTAGGCTATGCCCCTGTTACATTCATTTGTTTACATGTTTTCTCGAAAGCATGTGTGTCTATCATGCGTTGCTATATGCCAACCAAAGGTTGATTTGGGTTAAAGTTGCCGCTAACACACACAAAATTTTACAATGCTATGTGTGTGTTTATTAAATTTGTTAATGTGTTTGTAATAAAAATGAGTTCGTTTTTTTGTGTTGATTTGCGAATTGGCTATAATTCATTAGCATACCTTTAGGGTCTTTATTTAATGAAATATAAAATTTCCTAGAATTCGCACTTGAATTTCGAGGGCTGGAATCTGCTGGTTTTTCTATTAATAGAGTAGAAAAACATCTCTGCATAAGAGGCTAAAGAAAAATATTTCATCAACGCAGTCGGCATTTGAATACTAAAAGCCAGAGTAATGCATCATACTTGGTAGTGTTTTAAGAGCTTAAAAATTATGCGATATTTTTGTGGTCAGAACCGATAACAGCCTAAGTCGACTTAAAAATGATTTGAATTATGTATGCTGTCATATTCTACTAAAAGCGCTTTATATTTTCGTGAAATCCCCATTTCTCTATCACTTTTTATTAAAAAGTTATTAATGAAAACATGCTGACCTAAGTCGTAATGAAGTCTCATTACATTTATATAAAAAGTTATTTTTCTCGAAAGCATGATTTTCGACTTAGGAGGTTAATGCTTATGAACACAGATTTATAAAAAGTTTCAAATTAGTATCACCAAAACTGTTGACAAATTACGTGTATATATTTGTTCCTTTTACTCCTGCAAGGAGCATAGGGCCGTCACAAGATTATTCTAATAAGTTCAATCTGATGCACGATGTTTAGTTTTATTACAACACAGTTGTAGATGGGGTATTTCGATATCAATTTGCTGTTTAAGCAGTGTATGCCCAATCCAATTCCTTTTGCATTTGTGGATTTCAATTATGATAGGTTGACCAGCTTCTGACAAGAGACGATAATTTCAGATTGTTTTAGGCCAGCATATCTGAAGGATATTTCTTAGGCATTTATTTATAAATACATGTTACGTGGTGCTGAATTCCATGTCACGCATCCATACAACAGTATGGATTTTACATTCGAATTAAATACCTTTAGCTACGTCCTTCTTGATATGTATGACGATTCCACACTGATTTGAGTAGGCCGAATACTTGCCGGGCTTGGTTCATGCGGCTAGAGATATCAGCTTTGAAACCTCCGTTTTTATATAATAAGCTTCCCAGATAACAGAATGAGTCGACTTCGTCAAGCGATTAGTTCTGAATGGTTAATATTTGTTCATTATTTATGTTTATTCGCATTACTTTAGTTTTGCTGATATTTATTTTCAAGCCAACGTGTGGTGCAGTTTCCTGGACTAGTGAATACTTATATTACATGTCTAAAAAGTTGTGAGTAAGCAGATAAATGTCATCAGCGTAGTAAAGGTCGTCCAGTCTGATTTAGAGGCCCCAAGTGATTCCCCTAATTATTTACTACGTCAAGTACGCATTTAAAAAGCAGGGGAGATAACACGCACCCTTGCCGCATACCGGGGTTAATGTTTATTTTATTGCTCAGTTGTTTTTCGTGAAGAATACAATACGTAGCATTTTCGAAAAGACCTTTTATTAGATTTAATAGCTTGGCAGGTACACCTTTAGATTCTAATGCGTTCCATACGTCTGCATTATTCAGGATGTCAAAATCCTTCTCAAAGTCTATAAGTTAGGCACAATCTCCATTCTACAGACTGCTCTATGATCACTCTTAGACTATTAGTATGATCGACACAGGATTTGTGAGTACGAAACACGGATTGTTGCTTCCTAAGCTCAGGAAGATGGAAAGAAATTATTATGTGTCCAATCACCTTGTTGATTATTCTCAAAAGCGTAATACCTCTCCAATTTTTACGGGCTGTTAGATTATCTTTTTTTGGTAAATTTATGATGACACCTTCAATAATTTCTTCTGGATGGAGTTCTGTATGCCAGAATTGGTTTATAATTGGCGTGAGCAAAATGGGCACTCGTTTTTGCGTTTGTGATTTGTTGCTTTTCACTGAGTTTATTGCTTTGCAAATTTCAGTAATATTGAGGCAATCGATGGAGATATTTGTATTCGTCGAATGTGATTCACAGCTACGTTTTGGCAACTGTGTGGGTAGTTGTATAGAATTCTTCAGTTGTTGTTGTTTGGATGTAACGAGTTCTCCACCATTGTTTTTCAGCGGTTTAACAGTGGGTTATTTTCTTTGCCGCAATTTAGGTTTTGCTTTTTATCAGTAAAATGTTACATACTTATATCTGTATTAGCTTATAATATATTAATTTATATATATGTATACTAGATAGAGTTCAAAAAGAAATGGAATACGGAAGAACAGACGAACATCACGATACTAACGCCACTTGACATATGGTTGACGAATACATATATTTTCTGGGGTTCAGATTTTCTTTTTCTTACTATTAAAAACGGAATGGCTTTCAATTTAACATGTCTTTTTACTTTACCATGAGTCTTGATATATATTTTGGGATGCTCCATTGAAATGTCTAACTTTTATTTTTATAAGCAACCCTACGCTATACTAATAAAAATTTCTGCATTCTATTTATAAAATTTTACTTACACTTAATGAATTTTGGAAGCGAAAAACAGCTAAATAAACATTTCATTGAATCTATGACACATGTTTCAATGCTATTGAAACACAATATTTAACCAATGAAAACTTCGTTGAGTGTGTCTTTTTACTTAATGCTTGATCAAAGTATCAAGTGAATAGATGTCTCATTTATTTATTAAGATTTATGCCCATATTCTGTTACTAAATCTTTACGTTCGAATAGAAAATATAGAAATTTTTATATAGTAATTTTCCAGTTGAACGTAACGTTTAAATTAAAGCATACTTCCATCAATTACCTTTTTCCAACTCGTCATAGACTAAAAAATTTCCACATATGTAAATTGTTAAAGTTTATTGTCTTGACAAGTTTGTAAAACTTAGTGGACATTCATGCAATTGTTAAGAAAATATATACAGACTTGCTGGAAATTTTGAGCTCTCAGAAAGCCTAATCAATAAAACATGTAGTTTGCCTGAATAGCGATAGTCTTTTCTGTCAAGCAAGTCTCCACCTAAGTTAGAGTTATTCCGCCGGTATGTCAATCGGTAGATACAGCTACAAGATGACAAGTCTTTCGCTTAGGGTGTCTAGAATACAAATTAGCAATTGGTATTTTGTTATGCGAATTTCAAACCGCAATAAATCATCACTCCATTTGAAGTGATTCATCTATTTATAAAATCACAAGCCATTTTATAGTATTGCAACAGTTGGGCAATTCCAAACTGTTTCCGGTTTGGATTTTTATCACTATGTAGGGTTTGAGATTCTTTTATGTTATAAATAATAAGTACTTATTATTATTATTTTAGTAAATTATTGCACAAACAGACAGACAAGCGTCCAATTCGCCAACGATTTTATAATTTATTATTTTTTTTTATTTTAAAAAGACAAAGGCTTTTGTTTTTTTTTTTTAATTATTTATTATTCAATAAATCAGAAATGAGTTAACAATATTTTATTATTTAATTTTATTTTAAATACACAAAAAAAAAAAAAAAATGGCAAAAGACACTAAGGTATTGATTGAGAAAAAAAAAATAGACATAGAAGTCAAATTATTAGAATAAAATATGACATTTAACTGAATGAAAAAAATAAATAGAAATTGAATTTAAATACGGTTATGATAATGGTTATGATGAAAAAAAATTATTATTGGACAAGTAATTACAATACATAATAATGTTTTAATATTTTAATTATACATATAAAGGGTTTTTCAACAGGGACGCTACAAAAGCAGAAAGACAGGGACAGCAAGCGACGCCAATTTCTTGCCGCTCTTTTGACATTTCTCTTCAGTAAGGTTTGCCATTTCATGATGGAAAGATATACGAGCCAAAACGAGCCGAAATTATTAAAATTTACTACCGAAATTCGGAGTCAGTGGCCTCAACGTTAAGAGCGCTACGTCCAATTTATAGTCGTCATAATCGTCTTAGCAGATTAACGTCCAGTGGAAAAATTAGAGCCCACAGGCACAAGATCAAATTGACGCAAGAACTGAAGCCGCTTGACCACCAGAAGCGTCGTATGTTCGTGAATTGGGCTGAGCAACAACTTGAAAATGATTCGGATTTTCATCGTAAAATCATCTTCAGCGATGAGGCTCATTTCTGGCTGAATGGCTTCGTCAATAAACAAAATATGCGTTATTAGTCAGACAGCAATCCACACGTACTCCATAAGTCATCATTGCATCCCGAAAAAATTACGGTTTGGTGCGGTTTATGGACCGGCGGCGCCACTGGGCCGTGCTTCTTCTGTGATGATCAAGAACGGCACGTTACTGTGAATGGGAATCGCTACCGTTCAATGATAACCGAATATTTTTGGCCCCAATTAGATGACATGGACTTGGAGGACATGTGGTTCCAACAGGACGGCGCCACAAGCCAGACAGCGAATGTCACAATCAATTTATTGGAAACCAAGTTTGGAGAACGTGTTATCTCACGAAATGGTTCAGTCGATTTGCCAACTGGGTCGTGCGATTTGACACAGTTGGACTATTTCCTGTGGGGCCACGTCAAGTCTATGGTCTATGCCAACAAGCCAGCGCCGATTGATGAACTTCGTACGAATATCGAACGTGAAATTGCAGCAGTATCGGCCGATTTATGTTTGAAAACCGTCGAAAATTGGGTTCAGCGTCTGGACTTCTGCAAGCGTGCCAGTGGTGGCCATGCAAAAGAGATTGACTTCCATACATAATGGCATCGAACGTGCTTTTACGGGAATAAGAATTTCATTGATATCCAAAACCGTTTTTGTTTTATTTAAAAAAACTTTTGTAGCGCTCTTATTGAAAAACCCTTTACTAACGAATGTTACAATTCTAATTAAAAAATTTTATTTGGTAAAAACATAATCATATATATATAACAAGTAAGAAAATTATAGCCCGACTATACGATACCCTATACCATGGTTGAGAGACCCTATCTCTTCGGTCCAACTAATTGGATATAGCAAATAAGCATAAACCAAATTTGAGTGGCATTTTTATTAATTTTATTCGCTGCAGATATGAAAAAGTTCATATCGGAAACTATATTTATATGGGGACTAGGTCGAAAAATGGACCGATCCTGACCATATTTGGTAAAGTCACTTATACTTTGAAAAAATATATACAAACCAAATTTGAGAAGAATCAGTGCAATATTTTTGCTTTTTGATAGATTTAAGTGAAGATCGGGAAGCAGCTTTATATGGGGCCTATGACTAAGAATTTTCCTATAGGGAGTAATTTTGAACTACTGATTAATGGATGTAATAAACACATACAAACCCAATTTGACTGAGATCTATATGATAATTCGGAACTTATGGCAATTTTTGTCGATTTCATAGGGGTCATTTGTATGGGGGCTAGGTCTGAACATGGACCGATTCTCACCAGTTTCAACAGTGTTCATCCCATTGCTGACGGAAGCTTATATATCAAATTTCATCAAAATATATTCATATTTGCGACCTGTAGTTTGATTAAAAGCTTTACATGGACACACAGACGGACGGACGGATGGACATAGCTATTTCGACTTAAAATGTGATTCTGAGTCGATCGGTATAATTAAAGCAGCACAAAGTCATTATACCCAAACCACATAGTGGTATAGGGTATAAAAATGGAGTTGTGTATGTATGTTTGTTTGTCTGTTTGTCTGTTTGTCTGTTTGTCTGTTTGTTTGTCTGTTTCTTTACGGTTTATAGGAGACTACACCATTGGACCGATCATCTTGAAATTTTTACTGTAGTTAACTGCCTATCCGGAAGGAAAAATAGGCTATATTTTTTCGATTTTCCAAGTGGGCGTGGCACCTCCAATACAAAGTGAATATTTAACATCTTATTTTAACATATAATATCTGGAGTACTACTGCAGCAAAAGCTCTGAAACAATGTACATATACATATTTAAATATTTCGAAGACTTGCGGAAAAAATGGGCGTGATCGGACCAATAGTAAATATTAAATGTAATATATCTAGAGTAGTGTAATGGATAAAGTCTTGAGACTTTGTGTGCGTTCATAAGTTATCAACGTTAGTACTCGAAAAAAAAATGGGCGGAATTCGATCAATGGGCGTGGTACCTCAAATACAAAGTAAATATATAATGTCATGTATACGAAGTACTGTAATAGTGAAAACCTTCGAACTTTGTCTGAGTTCATGAGTTATTAATGTCAGTAGTCTCATAAAAAATGGGCGGGATCGGACCAGTGGGCGTGGCACCTCTCATACAAAGTGAATTTTTAACATCTAATTTTAACATATAATATCTGGAGTACAACGACAACAAGAGTTCTGAAACTATATACATGTACATATTAAAATAATTCGAAGAGCGGCGGAAAAAATGGGCGGGATCGGACAAATGGACGTGGTACCCTCCATACAAAGTAAATATTAAATGTCATATATTTAGAGTACAAAGTAAATATATAATGTCATATATCCGAAGTACTGTAATAGTGAAATCCTTGGAATTTTGTCTGAGTTCATAAGTTATTAATGTGAGTAGTCCCATAAAAAAATGGGCTAGATTCAACCAGTGGGCGTGGTACCCCCCATACAAAGTAAGTATTTAATATATCACAACTGGAATACTATAGTAGTGAAAGTCTAGCGACTTTATTTGAGTTCATAAGTTATTAATGTAAGTAGTTGCCCAAAAAATGGGCGAATCAGACTAATGGGCGTGGCACCTTCTATACAAAAAAAATAGTTTTCAACAAAACGTATCGCCTGCTTTTTATTTCGTTACGAGGGGTGCAGCGAGGCGCATCGGGTTACTGTTAGTTTATTATAAATGTTTGGTTCAAAAGGACAAATATTTTTAATTTCTTTGAAGTTCAAACTCACTATTGTTAAAAGTACGTTTTTATATTTTATCTGTTGTTTATAAAATGAAAAAGTTCCTATCGGATGCTATATTTATATGAGCACTAGGACCGATCATGATACTTGGTATAGTCGCTTATTTTTTGCTAACCAAATTTGAGAAAAATCTGTGCAATATTTTTATTTTTTGATAGATTTAAGTGGAGACCGGGAAGCAGCTTTATATGGGGCTATGACTAAGATCTGACCTACAGGGTTTATTTTTGGACTACTGATTAATGCAATAGACATACACGAACCCAATTTGACCGAGATCTATATGATAATTTGGATCATAGGGCAATTTAAGTCGATTTCATAGGTTCATTTTTATGGGGACTATTTCTGAACATGCACCGATTTTCGCTAGTTTCAACAGCGTTCATTCTATGGCTGATAGAAGTTTACATACCAAATTTCATCATAATATGTTCACATTTGCGACCTGTAGTTTGATTACAAGGTTTACATGGACATACAGATGGACAGACGAACATCGCTAAATCGACTCAGAAAGTGATTTTGATCGGCATTATATAGGTCTAGGTCAAATATTTTTGATAGTTACAAACATCAGCACAAAGTCATTATACCCTGACCACATCGTGGTCATTTTAATTTTTTGTTACACATGTCTTAATTAGTAAATACATGAATTCTGTGGCGTGTATAGAGACTAACTGAATATAACTGTATATAAAAGAACTTGACCATAAAAATTACTTTTATTGCAATTTTCGTGTGTTGCCGGCCAATTTAATAAATATCCGTGAAGAAGTTGAGAAATTGTAGGAAGAAAAAATGGATAATATGTTGTATAATTTTGACGGAGCACCCTAAATAAATTTTAATTATTAATAAACATTTTTGGAATGTATTTTTATTTTTAAGGATCAGAAAAGTAAATTAATTTCTAAGTATTTCTTGTATAATTTTAGCTTGAAAATATTTGTGAATCATCAAAATAGAAATTTTGGCATTTTTTTGTGTTTTTTAATTTGGCTACCTTTAAAATTATCATATCATATAAAAATATAAAGCTGTTGTCACACTGTTCAAAAATATATGTGTGATTTGTCACAATCTTTTGAAAGCATACAAAGTATTTTGTTATTAAACCAAATTGTTACTCGTATTTGCATGATAAATTAAAACACATCAAAAAGAACAAGTAAGAAAATTATAGTCGGTCTAGACCGACTATACGATACCCTATACCATGCGTTTATATACCCTATCTCTCAGGCCCAACTAACTGGATATAGAAAATAAGCGTAAACCAAATTTGAGTGGGATTTTTATTAATTTTTTGGCTGCAGATATGAAAAAGTTCATATCGGATGCTATATCTATATGGGGACTAGACCCAAAAATGGACCGATCTTGACCATGTTTGGTAAAGTCTCTTGTATTTTCTCAAAATATATACAAACAAAATTTAAGAAGAATCAGTGCAATATTTCTGTTTTTTGATAGATTTAAGTGAAGATCGGGAAACAGCTCTATATGGGGCCTATGACTAAGAGTTGTCCAATAGGGATCATTTCTGGACTACTGATTAATGGATGTAATATATACATACAAACCCAATTTGACTAAGATTTGTATGATAACTTGGATCTTATGGCAATATATGTTGATTTCATAGGGGTCATTTGTATGGGGGCTAGGTGTGAACATGGACCGATTCGCACCAATTTCAATAGCGTTCATCCCATGGCCGACAAAAGATAAAATGCCAAATTTCATCAAAATATATTCATATTTGCGACCTGCAGTTTGATTACAAGCTTTACATGGACACACAGACGGACGGACGGATGGACGGACGGACATCGTTAAATCGAATCAGATAGTGATTCTGATTCGATCGGTATAATTAAAGATGGGTCTAGGTCAAATATTTTTGGTTGTTACAAACAGCAGCACAAAGTCATTATACCCAAACCACATTGTGGTATAGGGTATAAAAAGTGCAAAAAAAGTTAATATACCACCGTTCATGGCAGCAAATGCTTATATATTTTTAATAAAAATTATTTCAACATTTTTAGCAACTACTTTCAATTGGCAAATTTGATGAAAAAAACGATAAGCTTAAAATTTGTTTAAAAAGATTTTAAAAATATTTCAATTTCAATGAATTTCTAACAAAATCTTAAACGTTTCGTTTTATGAACTAAGCCCACTTAAATAAAAAACAACAAATTGTGCCTAAATGTTTTTTCTAAATATCCGTTATAATTTATTTAATATTTTTCTGTCAAAATCATTCAAAAGTTATAAAAAAAAACAAAATGTATCTTCATGACATTCATTCACATTAAAAACACTCCAGTGCCATAAATGTAAAGCATGCCATTAGATAGCAACAAAACATATTGTCTGTTTATCGAGTATATGTTCAAAACAGATACCGCAAAATTCTCTCACATACAATTTTCAATATTTATAAAAATCATAAACAAGAGGAAGCCGTATATTAACGTACACTCAAGAAATTTTGTGCATTAAAAATGTTGGTATTCTTCAAACCAAATGTTTTGAGGGCCTAAAAGAAGATGCTATAAAAAGAGCTTTTAAAAAATATACTACATAAATTGAATGGAAAAATTTAAATAAAATGGGGAAAAATTAATCGCCAAAATACCCCATGGAAAACAAAGCTTTCTAAGAGCTACAACAAAAGCTTTTTCTGGGATGCAGATGTGGTGAAAATTACGACCGAAGTCCATGATTTGAACATGGGCTTATGCGAGTAGGATGCAAATAGCTGCGGAAAATATATACCAAAATATTTAAAAAAGGGAAATTTTAGTGCAGAATATACAATCAGTTTTTTGATCTAATCATAGTTGTGTTACTGCTTTGACTGAAGTAACTGAAGAGATAAGGAAGGAACTGGATGATAATAAAGTTAAGTTTTTGGTCCTACTTGCTTCGATCCTACCTATCTGATGGTACCCAATCCGTTTACGTGAAAAATAAAATCTCAACAACGTTGAATATTACGAGAGGAGTGCCTCAGGGTTCCATCCTAGGGCCTTTGCTTTTTTCTCTCTATGCTAATGATCTACATTCAAAACTTCTCCATGGCAAATTTCATATGTACGCCGATGACGTGCAGTTATATTTAAGCAGTCCGACTCTTTAAATTAATCGGAATGCAAGAAAACTCGAAGAGGATTTAAATAAAATCCATCGTTGGGCTACGGCCAACCAGCTATTTTTAAGCCCATTAAAATCTAAATGTTTGATTATAAGTAAACGGTCTAAACAACAACCCATGGTTCCTGATATTTCAATTAATGGTCAAAAGATTCCTATTGTTTCTTCTGCCAAAAATTTAGGTATTATCTTTAACCGCTCTCTATCGTGGTCAAATCATATAAATAATGTAGTTGGGCAAACTTACGTTAAACTGAGATCTCTTTGGTCAACACAATATTTCACACTTTTGAAAGTAAGAATTCTACTACCCAAAACTTATATTATTTCTGGATTTTTGCACGGCTGTGTAATTTTAAGGTAATTGCATATAATAATTTTAATCGTTATGTTTTTGGTTTAAGAAGATATTTTCATATAACTCCCTTCTCTGTAAGACTATTAGGCGTGTCTTTTGAAAATCTTTTAGAATTTTGAGTTCTAATTTTTATGCACAAAATTATTTACACAAAAATATCTGATAAAGGAAGAAAACTGATAATTCATATTTACAACTAACAAGCAACTTTTTAAAAAATTAATTTTTGATTATTTTACATAGCAAAATCTTTGAAATTGTAGTATTTTTTTATTTTTTTTTTTTGTGTTATTTATTTTATAAATAATTAATATATGTAATTGATTTCGTTTATATAGTTAATTAATCCTTAAAGTTAATTAATCCTGTATTGTAATTATAAGACTAATTTTCTTGTTGTACAGGAAAGCACAATAAATAAATAAATAAATGTTGTTCAAACATACGAAGTGTACTTCAACCAAAATGTTATAGTGAACAAATATTGGGTGCTGAATATAGTCCGTTGCTAAAATAGAAGACGCGAATCTATACTATTTGATATCCAAATGACTGGTACCAATAATACTGCCAATGGTCACAATGCATTGAAATGCTACATATGTGTGAAAAAAAGGAGCAACATTGGAAAAAAGGGAAAGAAAATCATATAATAACATATACCCCAAGTGTATCCATCTGTATCCAATCAGCCTATTTCAGTAAATCAAACAGCTTGATTCAATTGCTGCCATATTGAGATTAATACAGCATAAATCAGAAGAGCTGTCTTTGTTTTTTAAATCAAATAATCTTTTGACAATCCGATTTACTGACAGTTCAAAGCTCAACTTGCAAGCGGTTCTACTGCATAAAATCAATGAAAAACATTCGACTCCAATCGCGAGTACAAAAACGAATTAAACATATGACGCACCACGAAATATTTTGAAAATGGCTAACAATGCTAAACATTTGTGGCGCGTATGCTGCGATTTAAAAGTTGTAGCAATATAAGTATGTTTTTTTGTAATTGGGACGCACGATTTACCGGATACCAATATGCATACAAAGAATGAAAACACAGAGAGCACAGTAAGTTAGAAATGACCAATATAATTCGTGAACCCCTGGTGCCGAAGGAAAAGATATTGCTGCCTCCATTCTGTATTGCAGTTTTCTTGTGTTTGAAATTAATTTAGTTATAATAACGTACAAGTGACCATCCGAAATATAACCAGGATATTTCCATTTCTTGACCTAGTCCCCATATAAGTATATGAACTTTTTCATATCCGAAGCCAAAAAAAATTAATAAAAATTCCACTCAAATTTGGTTTATGCTTAATTTCTATATCTAATCAGTTGGACATAGGAGATACGTTCGCTAAGTGCGTGGTATAGGGTATCGTATAGTCGGTCTATACCAACTATAATTTTCTTACTTGTTTATAGTTACAATTGGTAGAACTTTAGTAAAGACTTTATTTTTCGAAGAGAAATGGTTTTTTCAAAACAAAAGTCATTGCTACGTCCTAAAAAATATTCATAATTGTCTTCAGCACTAGTTTTTTTAAATATTTTATGGCCAGAAATTTGGATTCATTGAGGAGGTATTAGAGCAAAATTTATTAAAAAAAGGGGATTATGATAATTGTTTTAAAATTCGATAAAATTGATTTAGTTTATTTTTTAGATAAATTCGTTAATAAAACTTATTTATCTAAACTTTAGCTATATTTTTGGCGAAGAAAAAATTTCATATCATCAATGGTTTTTGACAAACTAAGCAAACAATCATTAAGATAAAAGGCGAAATATTAAAAGAGCTTATTTTTTTTTTTAAATATAAATAACGTTGGATTATTTATTTCATATACACGTTATAGTATAACATTTGAGGTATCTTGGAAAACTTTTTAATTAAAAACTTTAATAATTAAAACTGTGACAGCGAATCTCTGGAGGTGCCTCGAAAAAAATTATTTTGCGGTGAACATCATAACTCGTTGCCGGATGATGTGAAATAAAAAATCTAAATAAAAGTTGATATGTTTTCCGAGGTAATCAGGGAGAGTTTTTTAAATATTCTTTTAATTTTCGGCAGCATTTTGAAGTGAAAAATACGACTTTTGCTACAGAATTTCGGTTTTAAAAAACGGCTAAAATTCCTGATGAATAGAAATAGTGTATAAAATTTCAACAGGATCGGTCAAGCAGATTTTGAGTAAAGATGTACACGATATACCGATATATCATATGAGGGCCGGATAAAAGTTTTAAAACCTTACCCTCGCCTTAAGTGGCATGATATTCGATCTTCCATTTTTTAATGAGAATTGATTATATCTGATAATTCACATCAACTATTACAAAATGTGTACGAAGTATGCTTAAGAACTTAACTTTATGCAAAACAAAGAAAACAAGTAAGAAAATTATAGTCGGTCGAGACCGACTATATGATACCCTATACCATGTGTTTAGAGACCCTATCTCTCAGGCCCAACTAACTGGATATAGAAAATAAGCACAAACCAAATTTGAGTGGGATTTTTATTAATTTTTTCGGCTGCAAATATGAAAGTTCATATCGGATGCTATATCTATATGGGGACTAGGTCCAAAAATGGACCAATCCTGATCTTGTTTAGTAAAGTCTCTTGTATTTTGCAAAAATATATACAAACAAAATTTGAGAAGAATTAGTGCCATATTTTTGTTTTTTGATAGATTTAAGTGAAGATCGGGAAGCAGCTCTATATGGGGCCTATGACTAAGAGTTATCCAATAGGGATCATTTTTGGACTACTGATTAATGGATGTAATATATACATACAAATCCAATTTGACTAAGATTTGTATGATAATTTGGGTCTTATGGCAATATATGTTGATTTCATAGGGGTCATTTGTATGGGGGCTAGGTCTGAACATGGACCGCTTCTGACCAATTTCAATAGCGTTCATCTCATGGCCGTTAAAAGATCAAATGCCAAATTTCGTCAAAATATATTCATATTTGCGACCTGCAGTTTGATTACAAGCTTTATATGGACACACAGACGGACGGACGGACGGACGGACGGACATCGTTAAATCGAATCAGATAGTGATTCTGATTCGATCGGTATAATTAAAGATGAGTGTAGGTCAAATATTTTTGGTTGTTACAAACAGCAGCACAAAGTCATTATACCCAAACCACATAGTGGTATAGGGTATAATTAAAAAAAATAAGTTCTTCAGGAAAAGATTGGATTTTGATCCTTAAGCTATTTTCGAAGTTATGGTGAAAATTGAATATTTCAAAAAATGCATAATGGGAACATTTTTAAAAAGAAACTAAGAAATTTATTAAATTAACTTACATCAAACTTTCTAACTGAATGTGATCCAGAGACCTTAAAACCCCAATTAGAAGACGAGGACATGATTTTTGAACACATGGTTCCGATTATTTGAATAAGTTTTAAACAAGTAAGTTGAAAGTGTATTTCATATCGAGCTATAACCGCCAGCATGACTAAGGCGACATCAATTATGATTTTCGTGTTTATATTTTTTATGGAAATTCGATAATTCACGATTTTTCTCGCAACCGGTCAAAGTTTCACAACTGTACAATTGTTACAATTTTACATGTTACTCTAAGTTAGTAAATGCTTATTTTGCATTAACAACTTCAAATACTATAGTTGAAAACTGATAATTTTCGAACTAAAGCTCTACCTTGTCTGATACTAATATTTTACTTGCTTATATTCGGATTTCATCAACCACATATCTTTGAGTGTAAATTAAACACAATTTTTGTCATAGATAGAGACCATGACCTACAACAACGAGAACATATCGCAGCTACAATTATCTGGTGTATAAAAGTAAAAAGTTTGAGAAATTTATCAATTATAACTTTGTTGTTAGTGTAAAGTAAATATCTGAAAAGTTTGTTATACATACTTGTACTTGATACTTTAGAATTTTTAATTCAATTAATTATTGACATTTAGCAATACCGTATTTATTATTATTTATTTTTGTAAGATGGATAATTTAATAATTAATGAAATGAAATATAGATATATTTATAAAACGGCTATAGTAAAAATGTACCTATAACCTTTCGATATATTCGGTAGGATTACATATGTCATTTATTGTAATTTAATTTTATCATTACATCAAATAATATTACGAGTATATTTTCTAGTCAAACATAGAAACAAAACATTAACTTCCGTTTCCTGTAATAAATTTTGTGTTGAGTGCTAAATATGTGCGGGGTTTCGCCGACTTGCTATATGTCTTTAGTTGCGTTAAAAATAATTTGTTTATTTGAAATAAAACATATGTCCATTAAAGGAACCTATGAAAGAGAAAAGACAGGCTGTTGTGATAGAAATTTAAAATTAAGAAAAAGTGCTTTAATTTAAAATGTATAGTAAATAGTTTTTGTGTAATGAGTTTGTGTCTGTCTGTTTATTATTTTTAGAAAATGGATTTGGGCTTTGAGAGTCTCAAGGATTCATGCCATTGAAATTGATGAAATTCGTTCCACGTTCCACATGGCGCGACTTTAGTTATACTTAGATCTAGATTATCTTTTACAGTTGGATTAAATTTGGTCTATACATTCTTGCATTCAAAAATAAAACCTTCCCTGCAAATTTTCGAAAGTTGAAAACTTTTGCAAAGTTAAGTGAATGTGGTACAAATATGGTGCTAAAGTTTCCGCACTAAAAAACTTAGCATAAATATCCACCAGTAAAGATTTACTTAACTAAAACTACAAAATTGTATTATCCATACTGGCTTTGCACAAAGTAATAAAATAATAGTAATAAAATAAATACGATACCCTATACCATGCGTTTAGAGACCCTATCTCTGAGTTCCAACTAATATTATATATAAAAACAAGTAAGAAAATTATAGTCGGTCTAGACCGAATATACGATACCCTATACCATGCGTTTAGAGACCCTATCTCTCAGGCCCAACTAACTGGATATAGAAATTAAGCATAAACCAAATTTGAGTGGGATTTTTACTAAGTTTTTCGGCTGCAGATATGAAAAAGTTCATATCGGATGAAATATCTATATGGGGACTAGGCCCAAAAATGGACCGATCCTGACCATCGTTGGCAAAAATATATACAAACAAAATTTGAGAAGAATCAGTGCAATATTTTTGCTTTTTGATAGATTTAAGCGAAGATCGGGAAGCAGCTCTATATGGGGTCAAAGGCATCATTTTTGGACTACTCATTAATGGATGTAATGAACGCATACAAACCCAATTTGAGTAAGATCTATATGACAATTTGGATCTTATGGCAATTTATGTCGATTTCATATGGGTAATTTGTATGGGGGCTAGGTCTGAACATGGACCGATTCTCACCAATTTCAACAGCGTTCATCCCATGGCCGATAGAAGCTTATGTACCAAATTTCATAAAAATGCATTCATATTTGCGACCTGCAGTTTGATTACAAGCTTTACATGGACACACAGACGGACGGACGGACGGACGGACGGACGGACGGACGGACATTGTTAAATCAACTCAGAAAGTGATTCTGATTCGATCGGTATAATTAAAGATGGGTCTAGGTCAAATATTTTTGGTTGTTACAAACAGCAGCACAAAGTCATTATACCCAAACCACATAGTGGTATAGGGTATAAAAATGTAAGCCAAATTTGAGAGGCATTGTTATTAATTGTTTTGCCTTCGAATATGAAAAAGTTCATATCCGATACTGTATTTATATAGGGACTAGGTCAAAAAATGGACCGCTCCTGACCATATTTGGTAAGGCCACTTATTTTTTGGAAAAACAAATACAAAACAAAATTTGAGAAAAATATCTGAAATATTTTTTTTTTATAGATTTAAGTGAATATCATCCAGAGTTATGACCAAGAATTGTTCTATAGGGTTTATTTTTGGACTACTGATAAATGGATGTAATAAACGTACACAAACCCAATTTGACCGAGGTTATATGATACTTTAAGTCGAGCTCATAGGGGCCATTTGTATGGGGAGTAGGTCTGAACATAAACCGATTTTCACTAATTTCAATGGAATTCATCCAATGGCTGGTATAAGCTCACACCTTAGATTTCATCGAAATATATTCATATTTGCGACTTTAAGTATGATTACAAGGTTCACATGGACACCCAGACAGATGGACAGATGGACTGACTGACATAACTATATCATATTGTTTGAAACTCGTGGGTTTTATGATTACCTTATTTGAAAAGCGACTCACACGGTGATTCTGATCGGTATATTAAGAGAGGGTCCCGGTCAAATAAATTTCGTAGTTGCAAACACCAGCACCAAGTATTATACACATTCAATACTTAGCGGTGGATGGTATAATGTATTATGAAGGTACGTGAAAAAATTAATAGAATTTATAATAATAATCCGAATTAAGCCTTTAAAGCAAACGCTAATTAAACAAACGTTTCCCGGCAAAAAGGCTATAAAAATGTGCTATATTTTATTTATTTATTAAAAGTCTATGGAATTACAAATGTCCTTACAGACTAATATATTTAGAGTATAAAATACATATCTGTGGTCACAAGTGATAACCGCCTAAGTCGACTTAAGAACGATTTGAGTTAAGCATGATATCATGTTCTACTAAGAACGCTTTATATTACTCTAAAATCCCCATTTCTCTAACACTGTTTATTAAAAAGGTATTAATGAAAACATACTGACCTAAGTCGTAATGAAGCCCCATTACACTTATATAAACGGTTATTTTTCTCGCAAGTATGATTTTCGACGATTTAAGTTATGTATGCTATCACATTCTATTAAAAAAGCTTTATATTTAGGTGGAATCCCCAATTCTCTAACACTCTTTATTGAAAAGTTATTAATGAAAACATACTGACCTGAATCGTAAAAAGTTATTTTTCTCGAAAGCATGATTTTCGATTTAGGCGGTTAATGCTTGTGACAAATATACCAAATAGAATAATGAGGATTTAATTATTTAGATATAGAATAATTTTACGTTTCAAAGATTCTCTATTTTCGGACAAATCTATGATGTGGTAAATTCCATTAAATTTCTCACATAACCGGCGAAATGGATCATTATTAGATAGTTAAATCGAAAATAATTAATATTTAAGAGCCTAAAGTTTATTGTAGGTCTCGATGGTATATTAATTTGAATTCCACTTAACAAGTAATTGAAATCAACATCGCCATGGAATAAACTGAGTAGAAAAGAAATACTATGCATTGTTCTACAACTTTTCAGTGTCGGTAACTTGATTAGAGCAAGTTTGGATTCATAAGAGGGTAAGGCACGCGAGTTCTAACCAAGTCCACGTAGACAGAATGAAAAAAAATTGTTTCTGGACAGATTTATATGAATCATGTAACACGGATCCCATATCACATAACCATATTCCAGGATGAGTATTGTTACTCAGCCGATAAAAGAGACAATAATTTGAGACAAAGAATGTAAAGAATTTCCTGAAAAAGTTTCTAGTTAGGCAGGCTGCTTTTAGCTGTGAAAAAGAAGCAGTTCGAATATGAAAATTGATATGCGATATGCACTTTAAATAATGGTTTCAATAGAGAGTTCTTCAGGAGGTAACTACGTTTTTTGACCTAATCTTGCATTTGAATGGTTTAAGAAAAAAGGTAAGATAAATTTCTAAGCAAGAGATGAAAATCAACCCAACTGCCCAGCACAAAGGCTCATAGAAAGATATTGGGCTTTTGTAAAACGAGTGAGGAAGAGCACTTAGCAGTTCCCTACATACCATCTATGATATTAATAGGCAAGGTGATTTCTCGTGACCGATATAAAAGCCTAAGTTGCCAACCGATTTTGACCAAAAATACCTCATTTAAAAGGTATTTCTTTTTAGGTGCCCACCAGCTTTACAGGTTTGCACTGTCTGAAATATTTTATGAGTAAGGCTCATTTAAAGTTGCTACTAAGACATACATAAAACACATACTGTGTGTGTGTTTATTATAAATATGAAAAGCCCTGTGTTGAATTGGGAATTGGCTAAAATTGTTTGGCACCCCGTGAGGCTCTTCTTAACTATTTAAATATTTTTTTTTATACTAAAAAAATAAAATTCCCTAGAATTTGCACTCGAATTTCGAGGGCTGGATTCTGCCAGTATTATTAGGTCTACGAGGACTTTAGGAAATATTTTAACCATACACCTAATCGAGATTAGAATCAAATATGAGGCACCTTTCGACATGCTAAGATTAAGGGTAACAGGGAAATATGTAACCGAAAAAAAAGACCACACAAGAAACAATTTTTGACCAATTACGGCATTCAACACAGTGAAGATTAGCTGTGATAGAATCAGCGAACACACTCTGCAGTATAAGAATACCAGACAGAGAAAGCTGAATAAATGGGAATATTCTGGGGCACTCCAAACACTTAAAAAACTAGCGAAATCCTGAATCTTAGTAGTAGGGAACTTAGTAAGATAATTGGTATGCGATTTATTTATGTAACAGTTTTTATGTGCGCAATCCTCATTTTCATTAATTTTTTTTTTTTTCAACATTCTATCAAAAAAGGTTATATAAAAAAGGAAATGTTTTTTTTGTTGTCATTGGAACAGGATTTATAAATTAAGTTGTTTAATATTTTAGAAACATTTTTTAAATTTCTTATGGTATTTCTTTAATATAAACTTTTTAGATTATTTACTTTTTTTTAATTTGTAACATAAAATTTACTTTTCGATTAAAACTAGAGGTACTCAGTAGGAGCAAAATCTGGACTATATGCAGAACTTCCTAATAAATATTATCCAAATAGCTCTTGACTGGCCGCACAAAATATGGCCTAGCATTATCGTGATGAAAAATAATTGTCTCGTATTTGATTTCCCATGTCTTTCACTATTCGATTCAAACCCAGTTGAGTTTTAAGTAGCTCCCTAGTAATAATTTTACTCGTTTTTACACCACACCCTTCTGACCCCACCAAATATTTAGCATTATCTTGGCTCCATGACTACTAAACTTTGGCGTTGAAGTTCTTTAGTGGCGGGGTTTAAATAGTATGGAGCTCTTGATTTTAGATACTTCCCAATGATTTTAGTCCCTTGGACATTTCTGTTTGTATCATGGCAAATGAATTTACAAATTCTTGATGCAGTTGAAGCGAGTCTTCAGAAAGTGAACT
The DNA here is from genome assembly GCA_963682025.1 of Cordilura impudica. Classification (NCBI taxonomy): domain Eukaryota; kingdom Metazoa; phylum Arthropoda; class Insecta; order Diptera; family Scathophagidae; genus Cordilura; species Cordilura impudica. The sequence continues at coordinate 66,590,905 of OY821518.1, read as the reverse complement.
CTCTAATTCTCGAATTTCGAACTTTTTATATGGCCATATTTTAATCGATCGATCAAAAATTTTGTAAAAGCATTAAATATCCAGTTAAAAAAGTGCCAAACAGAAATTATAAACAGAATAAAAGAGTGAATAAGAGAAAGTGAAAATTGTAAAAAAAAGGATGAAGAACAGTGCTTCATAATGAATGATGAATCATATGTCTACGATAATCTTTAGCAGCTTCCAAATAATATTATAGGGACTCCATTTGAGGATGTTGAAAAAGAATACACAAGTACAAACAGTAAAAACATTACCTGGGGAAAATTATCAGCTTTTATACGCATTAAAATTTTTTGGTTGAAATGATCCGGTAACGAGCTATGATGTTCACCGCATAACAACTTTTTTTCGAGGCACCTCCGGATATTCGCTGTCAAGGACTTATTTATTGACATTTTTAGTTGAAAAATTTTTCAAAGATACTTCAAATATTATGCTTTAATTTGCTTATTAAATGTTATGCTATGATTGTATATCAAATATCATTATTCATATCTTAAAAAAATCATGAATATACGGCTTATTTCGTCCTTAAAAGCTTACCTCGACCTTAAGTTATCAAAATTTAATTATATAAATTAGTTAATTTTTTTTATTGCAATTTATATTATTCACGCATCATACAATTTAAAAGGTTTTAGAGCATGCAACAAGTTTCTAACGAGTATCTTATTAAACATATTGTCGTTTTTTTGTTAGTGTGAAATTTCCTACTAAAAAAACTATTTAAGAAATGATAAGTGGAATCTGGAAAAATTTATATACATCTTATTGGATTGACCCAAATAATACAAAAATCTTAATTTAAAGCATTATTTTCTACCACGTGATTGAAATCAAAAATTATATTATTTTTTATATTTTTTTTTTTTTTGCCAAAAGACTTTACGAATGTTAATTTGTGAAAACTTTTCGTTATGGTTTTATGATGTTTCGCGTTTATTTTTATTTAAAAGTTCATCACACATTGAATAGAACTTTTCATTTCATTTATATTGTTTAATTGCTTTGAGGCATGAACGTACATACATTCGGAAACAACAGCTGCCACAATGTACAAAACATTTTTGTTTTCAACAAAACTTGTATTCTGTAATTCTAAATATATACTTATATGTATAGTATATTGAATAATATTTACAAAAGTAGGTGCAAGTGTACTCAAAAAATGTTTTTATTTTATTGACTAAAATGTTTTGCTTATTTACTAAAACTGAAATGGAGACTCTTCGAAAATGGAAAAATAGGTATTACGTATTGCGAACTATATAGTTGAGAGTTTAAAATTTTGTAACTGAGAATTGTTTTCAAAAACGTAATTGATAATTTAATTAATTTAGAAATTATTTAAGATTTGATAAACATTTTCAAATTCACGAAACTCATGTTGTGGGGAATTAAAACTTTAAATCAATTTAGTAAACAGTTTCCTAACAATAACGTTAGTTAGCTATAATACAAAAATCTATAACTAAAATGTTTTGCAGAGTTGACAATAATAATAAAAAAAAAGAACAACATTAAGATATGAATTATATTGCCAACATAGACAATATTCACTCGAGTAAATGAAAAAACCAATGAATGAACTACACAAATAAAAAATATATTAATGCAAAGAAAGTTATAGTCGGTCTAGACTGACTATTTAGAACGATTAGGAATTTTAACTAGCTCTAAATTATCTTTTCTTAAAAAAGTAAATTTTCATTGTGAAGTAATATTCATTGAAAGTTACCTTTTTGCTTAGAAAAATAAATTTTCTTAAAAAGTGAAAATTTTTAAAAAGGAAATTTTTTTTTAAAATTAGTTGTCACTTAAAAAATGCCTCTTCTTTTTAGAAAAGTCCCTTTTCTTTAAAATATCCTTTTCTTAAAACATTATCATTTACAAAATATACTTTTTGGAAAAATATATTTTTTTGGAAAATAGCGTTTTCCAAATAATCTAACTCTAAAAAACAAAGTTTTTATTAAAACTGTTTATTTCCTTATGCATATAAGTTTCGAAAATTTCCGTGACTGTGCGTGACTTTGCGTGTCTATTTTAAAATTAATCTTTGGTCACAACAAGTGTATGGACAAAGATTCAGATCAATCGGATGAGAGGAAGTGAGGTTTTAATCTTTCCGTGACTGTGTGTGGCTAATTCAAAGTTAACCTTTTTTCAGACCAAGTCTATCGACCAAGTTTCAGATCGATAGGATAAGGTGAAATGGGTTTTGAATCACTCCGTGACTGTGCGTGACTATGCATGAACGTGCGTGACTACCCCAAAATTAATCTGTAGTCACAACAAGACTATGGGCAAAGTTTCAGATCAATTGGATAAGGGGGAATGGGGCCCCACGATAGACAGACAGACAGAAAGAATGAGTTAAAAAAAATGAGTTCAAAAATATTAATTTTCTTAAGATGTACCTTTTCTTAAAAAAGCATTCGTTCTTAAAAAGTAACTTTTAGTTAGCATATGTTTTTATGTGGTCAGGGTATAATGACCATAAATCGACTCGGAGTCACTTTCATAGTAGCTTTTCTTAGAAAGCACATTTTTTTTAAACATATTTTCTTAAAAAAGTAATTTTTCAAAAAAAAGCTCTTTTTAAAGTTGTATTAAGATATACATTGTTTAATTTGTACCTATTTTGAAATAGTACCTTTTCTTAAAATTGCCTTTTCTTACAAAATATCTTTTCTCAAAAACTACATTTTATTAAAAAAGTACCTTTTATTAAAAAAAAAGTACCTTTTATTAAAAAAGTAAGTTCTTTTATAAAGTACCTTTCCTAAAAAAGGATCTGTTCTTCAAATATTACCTATTTTGGAAAGGTATCTTTTTTTTTAGAAATTGTCCTATCTTAAAATATATATTTTAATAGAGAAGTATATGTCTTTAAAAAGTTCCTCTTCTTAAAAAACTAGCTTTTCTAAAGAAGTTCCATTTCTCTAATAGTACTTTTTCATAACCGAAGTAAATTTTTTTAAAAAACTTACTTTTCGTAAAAAGTAAACTTTGTTCAAAAAGTAAATTTTGATAAAAAAATAAAATTTTTGTAAAAAAGTTCTCTCTCTTAAAAACGTAAATTTTCTTAAACAAACATCTTTTCCACAAACAGTACATTTTCTTAATAATGTGTATTTTATAAGAAGAAACTATTCGTAAATAATACCTATTCTTAAAAAGTTAATTTTTTTAACAGCACCTTTTCTAAGAAGTAAATTTTTTTCAAAAGTACATGTTTAAAAAGTACATGTTCTTAAATAGTAAATTTTCTTAAAAAGTACCTTTGCATAAAATATATCTTTTTTTAAAAAAACTACCCTCTTATTATCATCTCTTTTAAAGTACCATTTCTTTCGAAGGAAGTAACTTTTCTTAAAAAAATTTCCATGTCTAAAAGGGCACCTTTTCTTAAAAAGTATATTTTCTGAAAAAGTATATTTTTTTTAAAATCACCTTCTCTTCAAAAATTACCTTTTCCTCAAAAATTATTTTTTTCTTAAGAAGTGCCTTTCCATAAAAGGTGCCCTTTCTTAGAAAGTAATTTTTCTTTAAAAGTACATTTTCTTGAAAAGTACTTTTTTCCTAAAAATTCCTTTTCTGTAAAAGCACCTTTTTTTTGGAAAAGTGCCTTTTCTGCAATAGGTAACTTTGTTAATAAAAATTACCATTTCTTATAAAAGTACCTATTTTTAAAAGAATTCTATTTTCTTAATAAACTAGCTGTATTTTAAAAATAGGTATCCTTTCTTCAAAAAAGGGCAATATTCTTAAGAAGTACATTTTCTCAAAAAAAAAAAAAAAAAAATTGTTAAAAAATTACGATTTTTTAAAAAATTATGCTTATCAATTTTCAACGGGCGACATAGGTGCCTTAGAATTTCTAGTTTCTGAAAGAAATAAAATAATTGTTTTTATATATCGCACCTCCAGGGCAATATCGCCGTAATTGTAATTTTCCTAAATGTTCAGGAATCACGTTCAAAGTTTTCTTGCTTATTAAAAATACAATTACGCCCTTAAATAAGCGTATAGAGATTCACTTAAGGAATCCGAATTAATTGAATTTTTTATACCCTACATCACTATATGGTTTGGGTATAATGACTTTGTGCTGCTGTTTGTATCTACCAAAAATATTTGACCTAGACCCATCTTTTATTATACCGATCGACTCAGAATCACTTTCTGAGTCGATTTAGCGATGTCCGTCCGTCCGTCCGTCCGTCCGTATGTGTGTCCATGACGACATTGTAATCAAACTACAGGTCGTAAATATGCATATATTTTGATGAAATTTGGTAGATAAGCTTTTGTGGGCCATTTGATGAACGCTGTTGAAATTGGTAAAATTCGGTTAATGTTCAGAGCTAGTCCCCATACAAATGACCCCTATGATATCGACTTAACTTGCCATAAGATCCAAATTATCAAATAGATCTCAGTCAACTTGGGTTTGTATGTGTTTATTATATCCATTAATCGGTAGTCCAAAAATAATCACTAAAAGAAAATTCTTAGTTATAGGCTCCATATAGAGCTGCTTCCCGATCTTCACTAAAATCTATCAAAAAACGAAAATAGTGAACAGATTTTTCTCAAATTTTGTTTGTACATATTTTTTCAAAATAAAAGTGACTTTGCAAAATATGTTCAGGATAGGTCATTTTTCGACCTAGTCTCCATATATATATGGCATCCGATATGAACTTTTTCATATCTGCAGCCAAAAAAATTAATAACAAAGCCGCTCAAATTTGGTTTATGCTTATTTTCTATATCCAAGTAGTTGGATTTCTGATATAGAGTTTCTATACGCATGGTTTATAGTGTCGTGTAGGCAGTCTAAACCGACTATAATTTTCTTAGTTATTTTTAATTTTTATTTGGGGTGTCTTATTTTTTTATGTGGAATGGTTACATACAATATTTTGAATATCAAAAATGGATTTTTTCATGATAGAACGTCATAGTGATAAATAATTTTTCATTTCATTTCATAAATGAAATTAATAATCGTTCATTAATATTTTTTTATGACAGAGAGATTTAGTAATTATATTTTGTTCCAGACTGATGAAACTGAACAATAAATATTAAAAAAAAAATAATATCTATAAAATAGAATGAAATTAGCAGACACATACTTTGCTTATATGTATTATGACATATTGTAGCAAATTTGTTCCCAGCAAAAAGAGACATTAATTTATTCAATTAATAAATAAGAAGCTTTTCATCACATTTTGTAGAGCGCGCATTAAATTGCCATAAAAAAAATAGAACATATATATTTTTTTGTGCTGGGTTGTTTTTTTTTTTTTTTTTGCTATTCAATATAATATATAAACAGACAAGAGAGGAGACGGCACAAAGTCTACGAAATGACAGCAGTAGCAAATCATTGAATAATTAAAAATAATAACAAAAAAATAAATAAATAAATAAAAACACAACAAGCAACCGCACGATTATAAGTTTTTCACTTTTAGTTACATTTTTCAAGAATTTTAATAATGTTGACTCAGGCGTCAACAAAGAGTCTATGGAAATAAATATGAATAATTTTGTTTACAATTTCTTTTGTTTGCAATTACTGAAATATTATTTTTATATTTAATATTTTTGTTGTTGAAAGCATCCACCACTCTTTGCAAGAAAACATATTTATCCTTTTCTATGTAGGTCCTACCCTAATTTTGTTTATAGTAGGTGTGTTATATCCTTGCAATTTTATCTCTTTAATGCTCTTAAAATGTATCATACTCAATTTTCGTTCTCTTAGTTATCTCTTTCAATTTCCATTTGATTTTTGGTACAGGAAATTACATTTTACGCTTGATATACTATTTTCTATACTCTCGTAAAATAGGAAATTGAGTTTCGCGTTGTTTTTTTCTGGTTAGTTTGATAAGAATTGATTTCTCAATGAATTTTATATTATTTGTATATTAGTTGATAAGTAATTATGTGGTAATATTAATTTTATATTTTTGTGTTTTTTTTTAAGATTACCTTGGGATTAAAAACAGTTAAAAATAAAGATTAAAAGAAGGTAAATACCGATTATACGGCGGGTACCCTATATTATGAGACTCAAAAAATAATTGTTTAACTATACGGAGATTATTAATGAATAGAGAAAATACGCACTAACTATTTAGTGTACTTACTTTGTACTTGAGTCTATCAGATATAAAAACAGTTCCTAGCGGATGCTATTTTTATAAGGGAAATAGTTCGAATAATGGATCGGTCATGACCATACTTCTTAATGACTATCATGTTTCTCAGAAATATATAAAAACTTAATTTGAGTAAAATTTTGAAATTATATTTTTACCCTTCGATGAATTTAACTACAGAACGGAATGCAGCTTTTTATGGTAAGTGCACCTAAAGTAGGCATTATATCTGTTGAACAGCTGTTTCATAAGGATAACATAATTTGGACTTTAGGATAATTTTAAATATACCTATAGGGGACATTTTTGTGGCAACAGCTCTTGCAATGGGCGGAATTTGGTGCACGTTCAGATCTGGCGCAATGCAAATTTAATACTTTTTAGTGGTTAAAATGCCATAGAATTTTGACTTCACACTTATATATATACTAGCAGATCCCAGCCCTCGAAATTAGAGGGCAACCTCTACTATTTTTTTTTTTTTCAAATTAAATAAATTAATTAATTTGACTCTAATGGTATGCTAATCAATTTTAGCCAATTCAAAATTCAACTCTTTTTATTGTCGTTATTGGTTTATGTCCAAAATTATTTCTGTCGATATTGGTTTATGTCCAAAATTATTTTTAGTTTAACACATGGCTTTTTGCAAGCACATTAACAAATTTAATAAAGACACACAGAGCATTGTATAATTTTATGTATGTGTCGGTAGCAACTTTAAATGTGATTTACTCAAAAAAGAAAAGTGTAAAAATGTAAAAATATGTAAATCTGGTGGACAGCTAAAAATAAATTCTTTTCAAATGAGGGATGCTTGGGGAAAATAGGACTAAAACTGATTAATTTACATTGGTCACAAGAAATCGGCTTGCCTATTAATATTATAGGTATGTATGTATATCTATTACCAAGTGATGGTCATTAATTAAAAATATTTAAAAAAATTAAGTCGTGAACGCAGGTACCCTAAAGTTTCAATAAGCATCGCTTGAGGAAAAATAGCTTAAAATAATTGGGAAAACATTGGTTTTTAGTTTGACTGAATATAAAACTTATATTCTAAACTTTAAAACGCGAACTATCACATGAAAAAATGATATCACGTGTCCGCTAATATTTGGTATAATTGAGCGTAAATATGAGATCTATAAAATAAAATGATATTAGGTCTAACAAAGGTTGGACAGACATAGAAAATTATAACGAATTTTGTTTAAATGAGATTTTCATGCTTTTTTTGTAGATATATTTAAGTCTATATCGGATGCGGAGATTATATTATATCAATTGGAACTATATTGGTACATCACTCATATTTTCCTATATCATATACCAACCAAATGTGAGTAAAATCTGTATCACGTGAATGTCTTTAAAAAGATTTAGTTGAGTATCGGAAAGCCACTTAATATCGTTACCATTTGTATGAGGACCAGGTCTGATTATGAACCGATTTTCAATAACTTCAATACCGATCAACTTATAGCCGTTATAAGATTATAGGATAAACTTTTTAAAGATATTTTTATATTTGCGACCTCTAGTTTACAAAGATTACACGTACACAAAGACTGCCGGATGCCAGGCAGGTCTAGGTCTATTTTTTTCGGTGCAAACTATACCCTGGACACAGAGTGGTTGAGGGTAATATAAAATTTGCTATTCTACGGTCGAGTTTTTGGGATGTGTATTAAACTTGCCTTAGTTAAACTTAATTTTTGATTAGTTAAATATTCTCAATTCAAATAAAACGATTATATATTTGACAGTGTTGTATTCTCCGAGATCAAAAGTTGTATGGCATAAAAACTAATTATAACCGCATGGCTCGTAGGCTTGACTTTAAATGAGTGAGTTAAAGAGCATGACTAAAAAGTAAAAGTACAAGTATATGTATGCAAGATAGATGCAGGTTCAACCCGCACGTCCGCCCTAGGTAGAAAAATTGCATGCAGAAACAATCTGAGTAATTATAATATAACTATTATTACAATATTTAATATAATCACTGATGAATGCTGAAATGCCAGAAACTGGTTTGGTTAAGAATAGAGAGTACTTTTGTTATGAACTTTAGAAATATATGCTTTCTTCTTCTCTACCACGCAACATTAAAAACAAAATGAAAATTTGTGTATTAATTATAGCATTATTTGCATTATGCCTGAAAAAATTACGTTAGATCTGACATTTTTAAGTCGACCTTCAAATAATAGTTTATTACGTCTACTTTTATTCAGAAATTAGAATCACAACTTGTGATTATTTTATGTTGCAATGACAAACTTTCTAATGATCTAGTTCAATATTGTTATTATAAATATTTAAAATTTTATTAGAATTGAAAACGAATGTTTATCATAAAACTGCGTTCACCAAAAAGTTAGAAATAAAAATATTTTCTACTTTTTTACAATACAATCGTGGAAAAGTATTTTTTTTTCATAATATCTTCTTTTATATTCTGTTTTTATAGATGTCAGCAATAGTCTTTAAGGATTCTTAAAAAATTAAAAAACTGATAATGATCGAGTTTTTTTGAATTGCTGGCGTCCGAAAAATTAAATTTCTAAATGGCCCCATAAAGTATTTGTGTGTAAAATATTACGAAAATTTAAAGACACCGGGTAAAAAGTTTATATTTTTTGTCCGATCTCCTACTTTCAATAGATTCAGTAAGTATCCGTCCGTCCGCCTGTCTGGCGCAATGTCTATGAATATATTTTTATGAAATTTAGTATATGAGATTTTATCGACCATAGAAAGAACGCTATCGCAATTTGCGAAAATCGTTGTACGTTTAGGCCTAGCCTCCACACAAATATCCCCTATCAGATTGTCGTATATATAAAATTTGGTGTATGTTTATCTTTATTACACCCACTGATAAGCAGTCCAAACTTTAACCCTCTAGGACCATTTATATTAACTAGCAGACTCCAGCCCTCGAAAATCGAGTGTAAATGCTAGGAAATTTTATTTTTTCATTAAATAAAGACCCTAAAGGTATGCTTCACAATTCAACTCATTTTAAATGAAGAAAACAAACTCAACACATTAACACAAACACATTAACAAATTTAATAAACACACACATAGCATTGTATAACTTTATGTATGTGTTAGTAGCAACTTTAAACAATCATAACTACAAAAAAATATGCGAGACGATGAATATCTGTAAATCTGGGTAACAGCTAAAAGGAAATACCTTTCAAATGACACATTTTTTTTATCAAAATCGGGGTAAAACTATAAAACTTACATCGGTCACAAGAAATCGCCTAGCCTATTAATATTATAGATAATCACCATATAAAGCGGATTCCAGATCTTCACTCTAATCCATCAATAATCGAAAATGTTCCACAAATTGCTTTAAAATTTGGTTTATATATGCTTTTTAGAAAAATATGGTTACTATTGGTCCATCTCTGAACAAGTTCCCTTAAAAAATTAATGTACTTTCGCTCAACATGCCACAAATTAGTAACAATTGAACTAATATATATATATTTTCTACATCTAGATATTGGTTCAGCAAAGTTGGATCATAGGCCCTCTCTCGAAATGCATGGTCGAGACGTACTAAAATTTTCTAATTTGCCAATGGGCACTTTTTTGAGATACAAAATAATAATAACAAGTAAAAAAATTATAGCTTAGAGACCCATTCTCTTAGGTCTAACTAATTAGATATAGAAAATAAGCCTTCGGATATGAAAACTTTCATATCGGATGCTATATTTATATGGGGACTAGGTCAAAAAATGAACCGACTCCTTGCTTAAAAAAACATACAAATCAAATTTGAGAAAAATTTGTGTTATATTTTTGTTTTTTGATAGATTTAAGTGAGGAATGGGAATCAGCTTCATATAGGTGCTTTGACTAAGAATTGTCATATAGGGTTTATTTTTCGATTACTGACAAATGGATATAATAAACATACGCAAACTCAATTTGATCGAGATCTTTATGATAATTGGATATTATGGCAATTTTAATCGATCTCATAGGGTTGGTTTGTATGGGGACTAGATCTGAACATGAACCGATTTTCACAATTTCGATAGCGTTTCATCATATATATATTCGTATATATTTGCGACCTGTAGTTTGATTACAAGGTTTAGATGGTTATACAGACGGATGGACGGACAGCGCTAAATCGGCATAGAAGGTTGATCTTAGTCGATCGGTGTAATAGGTCTAGGTTAAATACTTTTGTAGTTACAAACATCAGGACAAAGTCATTATACCCTAACCACATAGTGGTTTATAAAACAAGTGAGAACATTATAATCGGTCTAGGCCGACTATACGATACCCTATACCATGCAGTTAGAGACACTATCCCTTAGGTCCAACTAATTATATATAGAACATAAGCATAAACCAAATTCGCGTGGCATTGTTGCTGTTAATATCAAAAGTTCATAATAGGTGCTATATTAAAATGGGGACAGGTCGAAAAATTGACCGATCGTGACCATACAAACCAAATTTTAGAAAAATCTTTGACATTGCTGCTGTGGCAGAAAGTGCGAAAGCGCCATCAACATCAATTCACCGTCGTTGTCAAGAATTGAACATTTCGGAGGCATCATTGAGACGAATTTTGCATAAAGACCTTGGTATGACACCATACAAAGTCCAATTGGTTCAGGAGTTGAAGCCAACTGACCATCCAATGCGTTTTCGCTTCGCTAAGTGGGCCTGCGATCGACTTACAGAAGATGCCGATTTTGCTCATTTTGATCTTGGCGGGTATGTAAACAAGCAAAATTGTCGCATTTGGGTCACAGAAAACCCGCACGCATACATTAAAAAGCCGATACACCCAAAACGAGTCACTGTTTGGTGCGGATTTTGGTTCAAAGGCACAATTGGGCCATTTTTCTTCGAAAATGAGCAAGGAGTGGCCGTTACAATCAATGGCGATCGTTATCGGGCCATGTTGAACGAATTTTTGTTCACAGAAATTGAAGAGGAGGATATTGGCAACATTTGGTTTCAGCAGGACGGCGCTACGTGCCACACAGCCGAAGCTACACTCGATGTTTTGCGCCCTGTTTTTGAAGATCGCATTATCAGCCGCAGAGCTGATGTCGTTTGGCCACCTCGGAGCTGCGATTTGACACCGTTGGACTATTATTTGTGGGGTGCTCTCAAAGATAAGTGTTACGCCAACAAGCCAGAGACAATTGACGCTAGACAGCTGTACACAATCGATAATGTGCGTAAAAAGTGGACCGATGGTGTAGGCTACTGCATGACCAGCCGAGGCAGCCATTTGAATGAAATTATTTTCCATTATTAACCGGAAGGATTGTACTTTCAAATAAAGAAAGAAATTTGAGATAATATTCAGTAGTTATTTTTTATAGAACTTTCAAAAAAAAAAAAAAAAGTTATTTCGCGGACCCTTTAGTTACAAGCACCAACACAAAGTCATTATAGCCTTATAGTGGTATATGATATAAAATTGACATTTTATAAACATTTATATAAAAAGTTACTTTTTCGACTTAGGCGGTTAAAGCCTATGTATGTATAGCTATTTTACCCACTAATCACTAAATAATAATAATGGTGTAGTACCACTTTTAGTCCACTTAAATCTGTAAAAAAGTTACACAGATTATTCCTAAATTTGTTTATATATCTTTTTGATAAAAGTAAAAGACTTTACTGAATTTGACCTTTTGAACTTTTTCCGTATTTGATTTTATAAAATTTTAGTTTTTGACAATTTTTTATTTAATTCTATCTTTATAATATATATTTTAATCGCTATGTTTCATCCATTTAAGCGAACTAGTATAGCCCAGCACCGAAATTCGAGTGGAAATTCTAGGATATATTAATTTTTCATTCAATTTTTGTCTTCCAATTTTTTTTAATCTATATATATATATATAAAAAATTATGAATATTTAAATGAGCCTAAAGGTATGTTAATCAATTTTAGCAATTCACAATTCAACATAGAGTGTCTGATATATAATTTAAATCATTTAAAATTTTATTTTATTTAATCTAGTATATTTTTAAGACATGTTAAACATAAATTTTATCATTTTCAGCTTCTCCTCCATATGGACTATAACTATGCCAATTTTCATATTCCTCTGTGCTCGCATATTGTTTAAAAAGGGAACTAAAAATTTACCTTCACGTATTCAGATATAGATGCTACTTATAACCGAAGTTTAATTCGGAAGAAAAAATTGCACATAAAATGCCATTCCACCCTAATGAATAAATTTATGTATTTTACATCAAAACTGCTTAATTAAACAGAAAAATATGATATATCTTAAAAAGAAATTTACAAAATTTAAGACCAACACTTTCCCATGAAATTCGAACTAAATTACCGTTTATAATAAATTTAATTTAATTAAATTTTCAAAACCACTATAATTATTAAATAGAACAAATGATCAGATCAATATATTTTCAATATAATTTTTTTAAAATGCATTTTTTTTTTTAAATTAATCGCATCAAGTATCGAATCATTTTGTAGGTAATTAAGAAGTATTAAATTTCATAGATTTAAAAAAAAAATATTAATTGCTTTATACCGGTCATGGCACTAACAAAATTTCACCTAAAGACCCAAAAAAAAAAAGAAACAAAAACTTCCATTGAACCCAATGATAGATTTATGGATGAAAAATCGAAACAAAATCTTTGACTTAAATATCTGCTATGAGTTATTTTAATTGGCGCAGAATCCCCCCACAAGGAGAATTTTTGGAAATTTTAAGAGAAAAATATTTATTTTAAAAGGAAATAAGAGTATTTTTGAAAAACAAAATAATTTAAATATAAAGGCTTACAAGACTATACGACTTTTTTCAGAAGAATCTTGACCTTATTTATTAATTACCTTTCTTGTGTAAACCAATTTATGTAGCACCTTGTAAATTTTCGTTAAAAACAATTTATATTTTATTTATAATTTTTGCAATTTTATACTTTATATTATTTGTTTAAGCAACTTTTAATTAAATTGTGACGCGCTGGTTTTTATTTTCTTTTTCTCTTGAGACACTGGAAATTTCATTGAGATTTTGTGAATTGTTAGTAAGTACAAACTAAACATTTTTAAATATATGTATATACTATCATGAATTTGTTTAACATTTTGTTGATTTATTTATTTATTTTTTTTTAAATAAGTATTTCTTTCATATATTAATATATGTAAATCGACTTTTGTTATGTTTTCGTAATATTTGTTTTAAATATTTTATTATATATATATATATTTTTTTTTTTTTTTATTTTTTACACTCAATATATTTTAATAGATACACAAACATTGATATATATGAAATTATTTTCTGTTGAAACTTTAATGTTTTTTTTTATTGAAATTCCCTTGATGAGAATTGAAATACTATAAGCTTTGTAATATTTTTCGATTCTTTGTTTAATAAAAAACACAAGCAAATTTTCTTTTGTTTTTTAATGTATCTTATAGACACTTAACAACAACTCACAAAACAATACAACATACAACTTGAACGTTACGCTAACAAATAAGAACTGAATGAGCATTCACTAAACAGTTGGGTGCAAAGCCAGTTTGAAATGTTTTGTAGATAAACAGATGTATGGATGGATAGTTGGTTGTGGTTGTTTGTATGGTGGGGACGGGGGCCCAAAACGGAATAACAAAATTACAACAAAGAGTCAGCTGTGCGCAAATATAGAGTACCAAACATCTCTAAAATGTGCAGTTGCTTTTCTAAAAATAATATAAACCAAAACAAAGAAAAAGACACACATAATGTTGCTAGCAACATATTGCTAACTGATCTAACGATACATTTGAGTATAGTAAAAAGTAAAAGGTTTCATTCGTTGCCTAAATATATCTAACGAATTTTTTTTTATTTTTTATTTAAAAAGAAAAATACCTACCAATAATAATTTTAATCTATCGTAGATAAATATTTTAAATATTAAACGAAATAGGAAATTCCTTTGATTTTGCTCGCTATCGAATGCATTATTTGTATAGTAATGTATGTATGAGGAAAGTTTTGTTTAAAATTCTTAAAATTCAAGTTACTCTATCAACAAAATATGATATTATTTTAATTTTTTATACCCGGTACAACTATGTTAGCTTGTGTTGATTCTGATAAACTCAGAAGCACTTTCTAAATCGTTTTAGCGATGTCAATCCGTCTGTCTGTCGCAAATATCTAAATCTATTTGATGAAATTTGGTATATAATTATTTATCGCTGATGAAATTGGCGTGATTATTGGATAATAATACAAAATAGCTGTCCGTCTGTCCGGCTGTCCATCTGTCCGTCTGTCCGTTTGTGGAAATCACGATGACGGCTTCAATCGGGCAACTAGCTTGCTCGTTTGTATAAAAAATGATTCACTAACATCCTGAAAAGTTTGCTATTTAAAATCGTCCAAAGCGGTTTATCTGGTCCCGAGAATTGAACGATACTAAAAAAAGTCTTGAAAAACTATGATTTGACTATGTTGTTCTTGTCACGATAACGTTCTCAATAGGACAGCTAGGGCACTTGTTAGTGGAAATGATACACCAACATCATGAGAAGGTTTCTGTTTTTTAAATCGTGACAATAGGTTACATAGGTGCCGAGAAATCACTGAAAAGGTAAAAAAATATGATGTTTTCCTATATTGTTATTCTAAATTTTGTATTTTGTCACAGCTGTACTTGTTGTTTTTATGGTCGTTGTGGTAATAAAATAAAAATTCACCAATATCAACATTTTATGGTGTAATATTTAAGTTAGTTAATTAATAAAAGAAACTATATAAAATCAATATCAATATTCTGCGGTTTTTATAAGATCACAAAATATTACAAATTGATACATACATACTACTGTTGCAAATATCAAAATACTATAAATAACATTCATATATTCTGTATATGTATATCGATAATAAGCGCATATTAAAAATAATATAATTATAAATTATTTTATTTATACAAAATACTTCAATACTTCAATACTGCAAAAAATAGTATGATTTTAAGGGTTCTACTTTTAGTACATACTTGCATTCAAAAGTAGTACTGAAACCATAAAATTCTACCCTGTAAAAAATTGGTGTTTAAAAAAATTTTTTTTTTGTCAGATGATAATAATATAATAAGATGTCAATAATATTTAATTATAATACATTTTTAAAATTTATTATTTAATGTTTGGTGCAGGCAAACGCCAATCCCGGACTACCGAGAATTTAATGCACGAGTTTTTCCGCATTAGGAATAATCGCGGAGCTCAGCTCAATCAAAGTGCAATGAAACATGTGTTCATGCTTCCCTTTGCACAAACGCCATTCCCAACTACCAAAAATTGTAGGTACGAGCTATCCACATCAGGAATAGTCGCGGGCTCAACTCAATCAAAGTGCAATGATTAAGCTTCGCCATGGGAAACATATATTCATTCATTTCTTAGCACAAACTGAACTTCTTATGGCACATTAAAAATAAACTAATTGAGAAGTACCATTCACCATTACGCTGTATTATAATACTATTTTCTTATTTTACTACTAGCTAGTAAACAAAGTGATCGTATCATTGTAAACGAAATAGAATTGAAACTGTGTGCAGATTTGTTTTACTTAAAAAACTGTTTCTACAGATAGTGAATAAAATCCCAGTAAACATTTTATGCAATAAGTGATCATGTGGAGTCTTTTTTGACTCCTCTGTGCTATTAAAACAGTCATAAATGCGCTCTTTTGCTGATCACAAAATATTCTTTTGTTGGGAGGAAATATTACCTTACCCCCGACTCTTCTTGAGAACCTTTTTTATCCAATTTTCTGATTAATTTCGACTTATTTTTGAGTCATATTTAATGTCATTATTCTACAAATAACTTTTTAAGCGTAAGCAAAAATCATTTCTTAGTCTTTTTCTAATACCGCATGTGATTAATCAGTTTTTAACCATCAAAAGTGCTCGAAGAAGACACAGTAAGATGATTTTTGTTAAAACAATCTTCGAAATGATTACTGGGATATCGTATATTTTTGTTTACACATACATATACATAATGGCACCAGTAAGCCGAACTCTCTCATTAAAAACATAGACGACAGCGGCTACACGACTACAGCCTGTCAAAAATAAAATACACACGTTTATATGAAAACGATTATTTTGACACCAACACAGCTACACGACTACATGACCACTTTTGCTGCTGTAGTCAACTTAGGCTAATTTCTATTTTTGTTGGCTACGAAATAAAAATAGTGTTGACAATAAATATAACAAAATATGTAAAAGATATTAGTGCTATGAAATATTTTATTTTGTTGAAAAAATTAATCGCAAAATGAAATGCTATAATAATTCTATTAATAAGTAAATTTATTTATTTATTTTTATAATATTGCATTATAAATAAGTAATATATTTAAGACAATTTTATATAGAATCATACATGTTTTTCTATTTTAATAAAGTAAAAAAAAATATATATAATTGGCACTACTGAAATAAAAACAAGTTAGAAAATTATAGTCGGTCAAGACCGACTATACGATACCCTATACCATGCGTTTAGAGACCCTATCTCTCAGGCCCAACTAACTGGATATAGAAAATAAGCATAAACGGAATTTGAGTGGGATTTTTATTAATTTTTTCGGCTGCAGATATGAAAAAGTTCACATCGGATGCTATATCTATATGGGGACTAGGCCCAAAAATGGACCGATCCAGACCATGTTTGGTAAAGTCTCTTGTATTTTGCAAAAATATATACAAACAAAATTTGAGAAGAATCAGTGCAATATTTTTGTTTTTTGATAGATATAAGTGAAGATCGGGAAGCAGCTCTATATGGGGCCTATGACTAAGAGTTGTCCAATAGGGAGCATTTTTGGACTACTCATTAATGGGTGTAATAAATGCATACAAACCCAATTCGAGTAAGATCTATATGACAATTTGGATCTTATGGCAATTTATGTCGATTTCATAGGGGTCATTTGTATGGGGGCTAGGTCTTAACATGGACCGATTCTCACCAATTTCAACAGCGTTCATCCCATGGCCGACAGAAGCTTATATACCAAATTTCATCAAAATATATTCATATTTGCGACCTGCAGTTTGATTACAAGCTTTACATGGACACACAGACGGACGGACGGACGGACGGACGGACGGACATCGTTAAATCGAATCAGATGGTGATTTTGATTCGATCGGTATAATTGAAGATGGGTGTAGGTCAAATATTTTTGGTTGTTACAAACAGCAGCACAAAGTCATTATACCCTATACCACTATGTGGTTAGGGTATAATGACTTTGTGCTGCTGTTTGTAACAATTTTTTATAAAAACAGCTGTTTATATTGTTGTTATATGTTGCTGTCGTTTTCAAAAAAATTAAGTAGTTGACTACACGACTACAATTGCAGCCAGCAGCATTTGTATCCGTGTGTTTGTGTAGCCTCTGTCGTCTATGTGTTTCATGCATAAGTAACAATTTCATTTAGTCTTATGAAAGCTTTTGAACAAAGCAGATATACGTCGCATTGTTTTGTGAAATCTTACAATGTTTTTTAATAGGTACCAGTGATGCCAGGAGATTTTTACAGAAATCTCTACGCTAATGAAAAAAAAAATCCCTTTTTTTCCCTACACCCACTTTTTTTCTCTCTACATTTTTCCCTACACTTCTTTTTTCAATTTTTCAAAAAAAAAATTATTTTTAATTTGTTAATTTTCAATTTCAATAATGCAAAAATAACATAAAAACGAAAAAAATATCGTAAAAAATAAGATAAGAATATCATTAGAATTACATAAAAACAATATAAAAAATCAACAGATATTATAAAAAAAATATTTTTACTATTCTGTATAATTCATCTTTTATATGGCTAGATGTGCATTTAAAATTTACACAATTAATTAAAATGGCTTGCAAGTGGGATCTTATAACGTAAACAGAATTTTTGTTGTTGGTTTTAAAAGATATTTTTTTTTAAAGAAATTGGTTATCAGCATGTATACTTAGATCTGATTTATCGCAATTTAATATTTTGTCACAAGCCTTGCATCTGTATTTAAAGTCGTCATCTTTGGCCTGTTCCATCCCATTAGCTTCTTGTCTCTCAACTAACTTGAGTAAAACCTTTGTTTTCTGTATTTCTTTGATGTGTTTTCAGCATCATCGAAAAACGAATTGGACATTTTTCTAAAATCAATTATGTCTTCATTTATAATATTTTAATATTCTTTTTATTTACAAACTTACTTAATATAATCGAAGAGATCTACAAAGATGGCGTACTTATGTATGTATTAAAAAAAATGCACAAAACAAGTAAACTGCACAAAAGTGTTTTTTACTTGTCATTCTCATTAAAGAAGCCGCGTATTTACTAGCTCCATATTATAGAGTTATTACCAGATTTAAAAAAGATAGATATTTTTAATTTTAAAGTTTAAAATTGAAATGTATATAATATTAAGTTGTTAAAAAAAAATTTTCAAAAAATCCCTACAAGTCGACAAAAGTAAGAAATCTTTTGCATTAAACACATAGACGCAAATCCATTTATCGATGCGTTTCAAATGGAATGACAAACTGAAGTGATAAGATCGAAAAAATAAAACTGATTAACGCTAGTGCTTTTAAAATATAAGACATGGTCAAGTATTCCGAAAAAGATCCGAAATTTAAATATATATTTTGTTTACTATCTTCTATTGACTTTAAAATTGTTAAACGTAAATGCTGAAAATTCAGAGTATTTGTTGTAATAAATTACTAAATTGATCAAATTGTTTACATTTTCAATATTTTATCAAAATTTGCTACAAATAGTGCAAGAAAACCTAGATGGAGGGTATCAAAGATTCGGCATAGCCGAATTTAACACTCTTACTTGTTTTTTATTTGTTTTTTTTGAAGTGCAAACATCTATACGCGCAGGGGGTAAATTTCTATTTCACAATACAATCACAAATACAGCGTAATATGTGAGCGTAGGAAAAAATCAGCGTAACATGTGAGCGTAAGAAAAAATCGGTGTGACTTATGATTGTACTGGGGGAAAAATTAGGTTAAATAATAACCTTTGAAAATGCAAAATGCAAATTAAAGAATGAAAAATGAAAAATGAGAAATGAAAAATGAAAAAAAAAAATGAGAAATAAAAATAAAAAATGAAAAATAAAAAAATAAAATAAAAAATGAAATATGAAAAACGCAAAATGAAAATCAAGTAAGAAAATTATAGTCAGTCTAGACCGACCATACGATACCCTATACCATGCGTTTAGAAACCCTATCTCTTAGGCCCAACTAACTGGACATAGAAAATAAACAAAAACCAAATTTGAGTGGGATTTTTATTAATTTTGTTGGTTGCAGATATGAAAAAGTCCATATCGGATGCTATATCTATATGGGGACTAGGTCCAAAAATTGACCAATCCTGATCATGTTTGGTAAAGTCTCTTGTATTTTGCAAAAATATATGCAAACAAAATTTGAGAAGAATCAGTGCATTATTTTTGTTTTTAATAGATTTAAGTGAAGATCGGGAGGCTGTCTATATGGGGCCAAAGGGATCATTTTTGGACTACTCATTAATGGGTGTAATGAACGCATACAAACCCAATTTGAGTAAGATCTATATGACAATTTGGATCTTATGGCAATTTATGTCGATTTCATAGGGGTAATTTGTATGGGGGCTAGGTCTGAGCATGGACCGATTCTCACCAATTTCAATACCGTTCATCCGATGGCCGATAAAAGCTTATATACTAAATTTCATCAAAATATATTCATATTTGCGACCTGCATTTTGATTACAAGGTTTACATGGACACACAGACGGACGGACGGACGGACGGATGGACGGACGGACATTGTTAAATCGAATCAGAAAGTGATTCTGATTCGATCGGTATAATAAAAGATGGGTCTAGGTCAAATATTTTTGGTAGTTACAAACAGCGGCACAAAGTCATTATACCTAAACCACATAGTGGTATAGGGTATAATAACATGACAGCACGACACGACTCACACGTGATCTGTCAAAAAATGCTATTGAAAAAAGTATCTCTACTTGGATCACCCGTTATTATAATCTATGATATTAATAGGCTAGGCAATTTTTTGTTACCGACGCTTTGTTCTACCGTTTTACCCGATTTTGATCAACCTTACATTATTTGAAAGGTATTTTTTCTTAGCAGTTCACCAGATATAGAGATTTTTAATTTTTTTCCTTTATTTTGAGTAAATCGCATTTAAAGTTGCTACTAACACATACATAAAATTATACATATGTTATGTGTGTGTTTATTAAATTTGTTAATTTGTTTGTTAATGAGTTTGTTATCTTCATCCACAATAATAATAAACTACTTTTTTGGTTTGTGTTGGTTTATGAATTGGCTAAGTTGAAAAATAAAGTTGCTTAGAAATTGCACTCGAATTTCGAGCGCTGGAATCTGCTAGTAATAATTATTATTTGTTTAGATAAGAATTCAAAAAATTTTTTTTTAGCCGAACGCGATTAAAAGTTAATGAGAGAGATCAATTTAAACCCATTACTAAACTATTTAATAGAATCGAGTTTTTTTTTATTACCAAAAAAAAAAAAAATTAATGAACCTTTTAAGATTACTATAAAATTTTTAGTCATGTTAATTAATCGTTTCATCTAAGCTCATTCAATAATAGTTTTAGAATTTGTTTTATATTGAATTGATAATTTATGTATTCGTGGAAAAAAAAACAAAGCTAGTTAAAAGCGCTTTGAGACCTCTTATCTTTTAACAAACAAGTAAGAAAATTATAGTCGGTCTATCCCGACTACCGATACCCTATACCATGCGCTTAGAGAACCTATCTCTTATGCCCAACTAATTGGATATAGAAAATATGCATAAACCAAATTAGTGTGGCATTGTTATTAATTTTTTTCCTTTGAATATGAAAAAGTTCATATTGGATGCTCTATATATGGGGACTAGGTCGAAATGTGGACCGATCCTGACCATATTTGGCAAGTTCACTTATTTTTTGCAAAAACATATGCAAACCATATTTGAGAAAAATCTGTGCAATATTTTTGCTTTCTGATAGATTTAAGTGAAGATTGGGAAGCAGCTTTATATGTGAGCTATGACTGATAATTGTTCTATAGTATTACTGATTAATGGGATGTAGTAAATACACACAAACCCAATTTGACCGAGATCTATTTGATAATTTGGATTTTATAGCAATTAAAGTTGATTTCGTAGGTGTCATTTGTATGAGGACGAGGTCTGAACATGCGCCGATTTTCACCAATTTCAATAGCGTTCATGCATTGGCCGATAAAAGCCCACATACCAACTTTCATCAAAACATGTTTACATTTGCGACCTGTAGTTTGATTAAAAGGTTTACATGGACACGCTGACGGACGGACGGACGGACGGATGGACGGACATCGCTAAATTTACTCAGAGAGTGATTCTGAGTCGATCGGTATAATAAAAGGTGGGTATAGGTCAAATATTTTTGGTAGGTACAAACATCAGCACAAAGTCATTATACCCTGACCACATAGTGGTATAGGGTATAATAAAGGCGTTAAATAAATAAAAATTGTATCATAAAATTTTTAAGCAACATTTATTTCTTTTAATTAATTTTTTTTTCGGTAACTTTTTCATACAAAGCTTATGACTAATACATAATGACTGTTGTTGCTTTTTTTTAATTCATCATTGTTTCAATATTCTGTCTTTGTTTTTACAAACGAATGCTGCGCTCATACACATTGTGTGTATTCGTACCATTTAAAACACGTTCCGAGTATCGCAACATTTAAGTGCATGAGTACTTAATGGCAACAAAGTTGCTAACAAATTTTAGTTATGATATTTACAGATTGCGTTTTCATTTTTACTAAGTTTTTTGCTCTACCCAGCCTCTCAAAACATCTGTTAATACTTCGAAAATCTCTATTTATTTTGTTCTTCTCTCAGTCATATATCAAAGGGTTGCAAAATTATTTTTTTCTTTGTTTAATAATTATAAGAACAATTCCAAAGTTATTATACCCTATACCACTATGTGGTTTGGGTATAATGACTTTGTGCTGCTGTTTGTAACAACCAAAAATATTTGACCTAGACCCATCTTTAATTATACCGATCGAATCAGAATCACTTTCTGAGTTGATTTAACAATGTCCGTCCGTCCGTCCGTCCGTCTGTGTGTCCATGTAAAGCTTGTAATCAAACTGCAGGTCGCAAATATGAATACATTTTGATGAAATTTGGTATATAAGCTTTTATCGGCCATGGGATGAACGCTATTGAAATTGGTGAGAATCGGTCCATGTTCAGACCTAGCCCCCATACAAATTACCCATATGAAATCGACATAAATTGCCATAAGATCCAAATTGTCATATAGATCTTACTCAAATTGGGTTTATATGCGTTCATTACATCCACTAATGAGTAGTCCAAAAATGATCCCTTTGACCCCATATAGAGCTGCTTCCCGATCTTCAGTTAAATCTATTAAAAAACAAAAATATTGCACTGATTCTTCTCAAATTTTGTTTGTACATATTTTTGCAAAATACAAGAGACTTTACCAAACATGATCAGGATCGGTCCATTTTTGGGCCTAGTCCCTTTATAGATATAGCATCCGATATGAACTTTTTCGTATCTGCAGCCAAAAAAATTAATAAAAATCCCACTCAAATTTGGTTTTTGCTTATTTTCAATGTCCAGTTAGTTGGGCCTAAGAGATAGGGTTTCTAAACGTATGGTATAGGGTATCGTATAGTCGGTCTAGACCGACTATAATTTTCTTACTTGTTTTTTTTATTCTCTTAATTATTCGTATCTTTGTGTATTTGCTAGGGGTTTTATTTTAATGCAATTTTAAAAGTTCATTGCTTATCGTGCAAGTTTAATATTCATTAATACTTTGCTGCCGTCTAATCAGTTTTAATAATTTATTTAATCAAAAATTATGAATGAGTTTTAAGAATCTGAGGTGAAAATGTAAAACGCAGTTCATACTTACATATTTTTGAAGGTATTTCTTATATTTGTTTATGAGAATATTTCTTTGTGTTAATATATTTTTTTCTTCTTGATGCTACTTAATTCAGATTTGATGATCCATAAAAGTTATAAGTCATGACCTAAATTATCTACCTCCATGTGAGTCCAGTGATGCTCAAGATTCTGCTGTTAATTTCGTTTAGTAAGTGCTGCTTTTAAAAGTAACTGATGCTGAAACAGCACTCTTGGGGGGCTTAAATCATTCCATTATATTGTGGCGAGAATTAAATAAATTGCAAAATAAAGTTAGCATAACATTTGTACTCGCTAATTCTCGTACTATATATAGTATTTTGTTATTAAAAATGTTTGCATGTAATATGAGGTGCAATTAAAATAACATCAATTATAAAAAATTAAAATACAAGGTAAAAATATAATTTCTCCGCACTCAGAAATATTGACCTTTAACTTCCATAATTTTTTTGTATTAATTAATGTCATAAATGATACTAATTTCCGGTAGCATAATGGGTTCAGAAATTATACATGGTACAGAAACAAAACGTAGTAATTTTTTTCTGTGTGATTAATCGGCTTATTTTTATATTTAGCAGGTTACTATTTTGATTTATTAAATCATTATGAGGATGGTAACCATGTTTGCCGAAGCTGGAAGTATCGCATGAAGACCATACCATCGAGAAACCTATGTTCGGGTTCAAAACACAATGGCGACTGTAGCAAACCCAAGCGGTTTGACTAAAAACTTATCGGTGCAAATTGGAATTTGCACACAGCGATTACACCGGATAATTCATGATGACTTATACTTGTTTCCGTACTAAGTCCAAACTACAAGTGAGCTAAACCCTCTGGATTAGCCTATTCGCCTGAAATTTTGCAAAATTCGATTGAAATGGCTGAAGAAGGCCACAGTTTGATAAATTGCTAGTTTATGTCTGTTGAGGTCCATGTTGATCTAACCGGTAATGTAAATAAACAAAATTGCCGTATATGGAGTGAGTCTAATCCACAAATACTCTATGAGACGACACTTCACCCATATCTAGTCACTTTGTGCTGCGTAGTTTCATCAAGGTGCATTGTGGGCCAAAATTCTTTGAAAGAAAACGGTGTAACAGTGACTGTCAATGGGGACCATCATTTAAAGATGTTGAAGGAGTTTATTTTACCGAGAGCTGCGCCGAAGACGTATCCATTTCTACAGCATTTAGTTTCAGCAAGATGGAGCAACTGCACACATAGCCAGACCGGTTATGGCGGATGTCCAATGAAAATTTCCAAACAAATTAATATGCAGAAACACTAATTGCCGTTGGTCCCCCCAATATTACCTGACCTGACTACTCCAGACTTTTTTATGGGGTTATATGAAGCAAGAGGTGTACAAAACAAATTGAAGCAGTCCATTAAAATATTAATTAAGGCGACTCCGACTTCAACACTTCAGGCTGTAATGAATTACTTTCTGATCAAAAATAATTAATTATATAAAATTAAATTGAATTTTCTACACAATAAAAAAATAAATGAAATGCATTGTTTAAAAAAAATATAATTGAATTTCTTATTGTAGCACAATTGGTATGCCACCCTGTACGTGGTTTTAAATTTAATATACAAAAAAAAGCTTATCTCATCTAAAATATTTCTTTAGCGCTGCTCCTTCATAGGACCAAACCTGCTCTGAAACTCACTTCCCATAAGAATAAATTTCTGACAAATTGAATGCAGTTTATTAGCTCATTGACTGAATTCCCTTATAACTTAAAACATGAAACTATATTTGCCTAATTAATTCAACTAGCAGATTCCAGCGCTCGAAATTCGAGTGCAAATTCTACGAAATTTTATCTTTTCATTTAATAAACACCCTAAAGTTATGCTTCACAATTCAACTCATTTTAAATGAACCCAACATACCATATAGCAAGCAAACTGCAATACAACTTGAGAATAAGCTTATATAAATAGTGGGTTTTAAGCTTTTCTTAATTTCGTTTATATTAACGTTTTTAAAATTTGAATTCACAAGCAGTTTTTAACAATGCTTGAGAAACTATTATTATATACAATTGTTTCTAAAGTATTCACGAGAAAATTATCAACAAGTACAGTTAACTTTTTTTGAGCAAATTTGTCAAAAATGTTTTAAACGGAGTTTGTTTTAAATATAAAAGTGAGTGCAATTGTATTTTTATATTAAATTTAAAAATAATTGGTAATGTTTTATTAAAACAATTAAAATGTCTAATAAATACAAAAAAAGTGTTAAAATTGAAAGGAAAGAAGTAATTGAACTTCTTTTAAATAACAAAAAACAAAAAAAAAATTAATTGGAAGAAGGTTTCAGTGCTGGTGTTCCTAATAACAGCCAAATTGAAGATATTAATATTCAGTGCTCAAGTTCATGTGAAAGCGATAAAACTTTGATTAATAATATTATTAAAGATTACAATATTCGAGATGAGTTGGCCAAGTGGAGTGTAAAACATTTAATTTCTAACTATGCGTTGAATGAATTGCTGGTAATTATAAAGAACCAAGCCTACCAAAGGACGGGAGAACATTGAAAGAAATACCTAGAAATGCACCAAGTGTTCCGCTTGCAGGTGGTGAATATGTGCACTATAGGCTAAAGGACTGCTTGACAGATTTCTTGTCTTATTCATCATATGATAGTGACACTATTGAATTAAATATCAATATTGACGGGCTTCCAATAGCAAAAAGTTCATTGGCTCAAGTTTGGCCTATACTGGTGAATGTAAGCGGTACAAAGCCTGTGCACACTGTAGTTTATTCTGACAATAGTAAACCCAAAGACGTCAATGCATTCATAACACCATTCGTTGAGGAACTAAATGATGTTGTTGCGTCTAATTTGTCTTGCAATGGCAAAACTTATAAAGTTATCTGCCGATCATTTATATCTGATGCACCAGCAAGATCCCTAGTTATGGGTATCAAAAGCCATACCGGTTACAATTCCTGCCATAAGTGTACGCAAAGTCGAGAATATGTTCAGAGGCGCATGATTTTCACACAAAAAATAATACTTTTCGAACTGATGAAAGTTTTAGAGCACATCATTATACAAATCACCATATAACAAACACCCAAATGGCAATAGAGAAATTACCAATAGACGTAGTGAAATCATTTCCACTTGATTACATGCACGTAGTTTGCCTTGGAGTTGTTAAGTCATTGATGAAGGCATGGACAAAAGGAAAAAATTGCTCTTTTTCGCTGCGACCAGCACAAATCAAATTGTTTGATGACCAACTGCAGCGCCTTAAATCTCAAACGCGGGAATTCTGTAGAAGGCCACGAGGTTTGCAGGAATTTGAGCGATACAAGGCAACAGAATTTCGCCAGTTTCTTCTTTATAGTGGACCATTTATATTGCAAAATATTTTAGATGAAAGACTTTATTCTCAATTTTTGCAATTAAGTTTGGCTTTGCGCTTTTTATTAGATGAAAAAAAAAATGCAAAACACATAATGAGTGCGCTCAAGCTATGTTAACAAATTTTGTGATGAATGCTCTAGTGAATTATAAAGAAACCACAACAACATACAACTTCCACTGTCTAACTCACCTAGCAAGTGATGCTTTATTATATGGCTCACTGGAAAATTTCAGCGCCTTTAAATTTGAAAACAAATTAGGATAACTAAAACGACTTCTTAAAAAAAAACCCACACTCCCGCCCAGATATATAATAGATTGGTTTAACAAAGCTTAAATAATTCACATTCAGAAGAGCTTCTTCGCCTAACAATTTTTATAGCGTTGGACAAAAAATTTTCAAAGTTTCATCAATTGACTGTACAGGAGAAACAAGAGTGTTTGGAAAAAAAGTACTGAATTTGGAACCAATGTTTCAATATCCACTGAAATCTTCTCTCTTGAATATATGGCAAACAACACACTTATCTTTGTCAGAAACAACTCAGGGACAATTTTTACATGAAATAATTAAAATGGCTTATTTCTCTTATGACACTAAAATAGGATTTTTACCACTTACTCAACATGTCTGAAGACTTCAGCAACTATTTTACAAATCCGCAGAACAGTAGTATATTGCAAAAACCATTACAACACAATAAACCAATATAATGTCGTGCAAACGCATTTGCCAAATTCTGAAGGTAATAATGAATGGAAATGTCTGTAATAAATAAAATTTGTTGTATTATTTAACTCAATTTCAGAAATAGCCAATTAAGTGGTTGCAGCAATTCAGCCGATGTTGACGAGACTCTCAAATGAAGTGCAAAGTTTGCGCAAGGAGTTGCAGAAGCTGAAAAAAGAAAAGGTTAATATAAAACGTGTTGTTATGCCTGCTCAGCCATTCAAAGAACTGGAGGCTTTCTTTGATTTTGAAAAACGGCTACAAAAAAACGGCGAAAACTTTGCTTATTTTGTAAGTTCTATTCGAATCATACAATCAAAATAAATGCTTTTGGAAAAAACTTAGTTAAAGGTTTAGTAACCCAAAATTACAAAATGCGAACAAAATTTTAGGCAATTTAGTTTTTGAGCAATTTTTGAATTAACTTTACTAAAGATTTTTTTTCGCTGTATGTATTGTACATACGAAAACAGATTTAACTTTTTCTTATACTCTTTTTTCAGGAAAACGAACTGACAGTGGTTGCCAAAGCACCAAATTTTATAAAAAATTGTTGGAGGAAAATAATAACGGACAAATTAGGTGAACAGCTATGCTGGAAAGGTACTGAGACCAAGAAAAGTGTGCGGAATCTAAGCACAACAAAAGCAATACGAAGTAAGTTAAATAAAAAATGATAATTTAAAGTAAATAATAATTGAATTTCTATATTTCATAGATGTAGCTATATCAAGAGGTATTTCAGAGGACCTACTTATTAATGACACCCGAACGTTCTTCCAGTTAGCGAAAAATCGCATCATGCTGCGGGAAAAAATACAAAAATAATAAAAAATCATAAATATATATGGGGGATTTCATGTCAAGTGCATCAACTTTTGAAACCGATGTCTTCCGATCGGGATGAAATTTGCACCAAGGTTAGTCCTATTGGATAGTAGTTTAGACACAATTTTTCAATAAGATCGGTCCAGATCTCTCTGAGTTAGAGGGATCAAAATTTGACATTTTGGCCAAACAGGTGTTTTTTCTCATCCATGTAACTTATTACCTATTGTTCTCAGAAAATTTTCTCCCAAATAGTGTAGATAGATATTTCTTCAATATTTCGGAAAAAAATACTTAAAAAAAAAAAAAATTTTTTTAGACTTTTTTTTTGCTAAATTAAAGCATTTTTTGCCTTTTTTTTTCAAAAAGTGCATTTTTTTTTATTTTTATTTTTTCATAAGAATGCTCAGGATTTTTCCTTTAAGAGCTTTTTGGTCGCTTAGTGGGATGGGAGTGGGATATCTATCAAAATAAATGTTTTGTAACTCAAGACAACGGTTTTTAAATTTTTCACAAATGCACTATTTTGAATTTTTTCCTATTTGTGTGTAAAACCTTACAAATAAAACTTATACTGAGAAACCAGACAAATTAACCTTTCCGAAGGTATGTAACATAACTTCATAACATAACAGAAGAGAATGGTTATCTGTAACCTGAAACAGTTATTTGTAACATTTCAATCTGGCTTCACGAAGTTAACTCAAATTTACCAAGAAAATGTTAAACTGATGTGGAAGGAAATCAACTTAAAGTATTTAACAGATGATTCGGCAGAAGATTTACGCGATTACCGCGATTGCCTTAAATTGGCTATGTGTCCTAATGCAACAACTTCTTGCCACTTAGTTGAATGTACCAATTGCCCGAAATACACATTCATCAAAGAAAATTTAATCAACTCTTTAGATCGAGAATATATAGAGGAGGTCGAATTTGATTCTTGGATTCAGACTGACAGATGCACATTGAAGACAATCATTTTAAATGTGGATGATTTTGTGGAAGAAATGTGTACAGGATTGCTAAACTTGAGAAACCATGACTTTTTAGTCAAAGAGCAATGGTCATTCTTCAAGGATTTGAAGATACATTTGAAGTCTGATGAATTCTTTATTTCATATGATTTCGCAGAAAACTATAAATATGTTCTTCAGGATGCCATACAAGCATTCCGCTTCAATAACGACCAAGCAACTATATTCACAGTAGTTATTTACTACATGAAAGATGAAAAACTGGAATACAAAAGTATGTCAATCATATCCTACGATTTAAAACATGATAGCGTTGCAGTTTATGAGTACCAGAAGAGAATACTAAAATTTCTAAAATCTAAATTTACAGTAAAGAAGGTATACTACGTTTCGGACGGAGCTCGTCAACATTTTAAAAACAAAAGTAGCTTGGCAAATCTTATGGCCCATGAAAAAGATTTTGGAATGCCAGCTAAGTGGCATTTTCATCCTACTGCTCATGGTAAAGGAGCATGTGATGGTGTTCGAGCAAACCTTAAAAGAAATGCAGCGAAGTATAGCCTCCAGTGCTCTCATCAAGATCGCATCTTAGATGCGACTGCCTTATTCCATTGGGCAAAGAGTTATTGTAAAGAAACTAAAATAGTTTTTAGTAGCAAAGAGGATCATCAGGAAACATTGAAAACACTGAAGAGCAGATTCGATGCTGCGGTAACAATCGATGGCACCGCTCAATACCATGCTTTTATACCGCTTGTCGATGGAAGACTCAAGTTGAAAAAGTTTTCTGTCTCTATTTAATGCGATTTCTTTCCAAAGACAACAAATAAACCAGCAGCGAAGTCAACAGCTGAACCTAGTAACGCCAAGAAAGGATTGACAAAAAAACGCAGTAAATAAAGGCGACAAAAAAGCTGGATGAAAGACTGGGTATTTAAAAATTTACAAGACTTAAATACTTCATCAGCTACAATAAATTAAGTATAAAAATAGTTATGATATAAATGGATCTAATGCAATTAAAATTAAATTTTCATAAATTATTTATCTTTTTATTTTAAATATTATTATTATACATTAATTTAATTATTATTAAAAATAAATAAAAAAATAATAGTTTTTCAACATTTCTATAGAAAAAAAGCGTTTTTTTTCCTGAGGTTAACATATTCTGGGTATTACAGTATCGAGGGTATAAAATTTTAGTTAGGTATGTTATATACCTTCGGAAAGGTTAATTTGTCTAGTTTCTCAGTATAAGTTTTATTTGTAAGGTTTTACACACAAATAGGAAAAAATTGAAAATAGTGCATTTGTGAAAAATTGAAAAACCGTTGTCTTGAGTTACAAAACATTTATTTTGATAGATATCCCACTCCCATCCCACTAAGCGACCAAAATGCTCTTAAAGGAAAAATCCTAAGCTTTCTTATGAAAAAAAAAAAAATGCACTTTTTGAAAAAAAGGCAAAAAATGCTTTAATTTAGCAAAAAAAAAGTCTAAAATTTTTTTTTTTTTTTTAAGTATTTTTTTTCCGAAATATTGAAGAAATATCTATCTAAACTATTTGGGAGAAAATTTTCTGAGAACAATAGGTAATAAGTTACATGGATGAGAAGAAACACCTGTTTGGCCAAAATGTCAAATTTTGATCGCCTCTATCTCAGAGAGATCTGGACCGATCTTATTGAAAAATTGTGTCTAAACTACTATCCAATAGGACTAATCTTGGTGCAAATTTCATCCCGATCGGAAGACATCGGTTTCAAAAATTGGTGCACTTGACATGAAATCCCCCATATGTATGTAATAATACAAAATTAAATGAAATTAAATTAAAAGAAATTATAAAGATTTTGTTTTTTCAACACTAAATAAAATATTATTCTACAATTACATAAAAAAGCTTACAAAAATATTGAGACTAACAAGCTTTTCTATACAACAGTTAATGCAATATTATTTTCGTAAGCTTATTCTATAATTGCAAAGAAAAGCTTATAGTAATCATGCACATATAATATTTTCACGAGGGTTCCGTTTCGATTTTTCTACAATTGTTACGATAGCCTTTTTCAATATATTCAATATATTTTTTTCAAGCTTTATGGCTTGTGTTGGTAAGCTTATTATAATATTATTCTCAAGCATTTTGGTATGTTGGTATAACATTGTATTATTGTATGTATGTGTTAGTAGCAACTTTAAACGATTGTAACTCCAAAAAAATATTCCAGATGATGAAAATCTGTAAATCTGGTAACAGCTAAAAATAAATACCTTTCCCCATAATATCTTCCTTGTAAATCCTTGAAACACTTAACTTTAAGTTCCTAAAGAATATTAAGAAAATATGCAGCAAAAACTCTGTGGGACATTTTCGGATTCTTTGTCTGGGGGGTGAGAAATTCTAAGTGAGTGTGAGAGTGCTCGGTTAGTATAGTAAAACCTCCAAAATGTTTGGCGGTTGGTTTGTTTTGGTTTCGCACAAGCTATTTTTTGGCCATTTTTATTTTTTTTTTTCTTTAGAAAAATCAAAACAACTATATTGTTCTCATTCTTTCACCCTGGTTGGAATTTCTCAACATGCGGAGTGGCTGTTAAACAGTGCAATTAACATATTTCCCAAGAATATAACGAATTGGAACAAATTTAATGAATTCATTAGTTAAATTATTTTTGTAATAAAAAATTCATAGATTAGGAATGAATTCGCTAAAAGCTCTGCCTAATAGAAACTAAAATAATACACAGCTATTTTGGAATAATAAAAAAGTTTGGAGTTCAAGATTGGTTATGTGCGTTGGATTTAAAACTTCCTACAAAGATTTCTTCACATTTTTCTATATGGGCTACCGTTTTGTTGGTCTTGGCTCGATTCTTTATTTTTTCAGAATATTATTGGCTGTGTTTTAAGAGATTACTGATATTTGTAACTCCAAATGTGTGGCTGAATTTAAAAGATCACGAGTGCTCTTGCCATCGGAGAACTACCATTCAATCTAACCATACGCAACCCAGCCCAACATAACATAACCCGACATAAATAAACATAATCTTACATAACCTATTCTAATCTAATCTAACCCAACGTCACCCAACATAAGTATCAAAAATACAGCATTTCTTTTTGAGTCGATTTAAAAATGTCCATTCGTTTTGTATGCCTGTCTGTCTGTGTGTCCGCAGGTCACAAGTGGAAATATGTTTCATTATTTTGTATATAAGTTTTTATCGACCCGAAAAATATGCTACTAGAAACTCTGTAGTACCATTTATGGTTATAATCCCCATAAAAAGCTGCTTCCAGGTTTAGATTTAAGTCTATCAAAAACAAAAACAAAAATACGATTTTACTCAAAATTAGTTTATACTAAATGTAACCCGGTGTGCTTCGCTACACCCTCCCCCTCCCCCCCTTCCGAATCGTTATAATAATACAGTAATTCAGATATATCACATTTAATATTAAGTTTGTGTGGGGGTACCACGCGCATTTGCCTAATCCCGCCCATTTTTTTGTCTGACTACTCACGTTAATAATAGATGACCTGAGACAAATTTGAAAAGCTCTCCCTATCATAGTACTCAATATATATGATATTAAAAATTTAATTTGTATGGGAGGTGCCACGCCCACTAAAAATATTAAAATGAGTAGTTACGAAAAGTACCTCCTACAAACAAACAAACAAACAAATATTACCTCTTTATTATGTTACTATAGATTATTAGTATAGATTTTTTTATTTCAATGCTTGCTGATGCTAATATACAATGTTTTTTTTTTCATTCGGTACAACAATTATCAGATTTTTCGGCATTCCTACTCTGGAGCAAGGTACATGTAGCTGCCCATGAGAAGAAGATGGATTATCTATATTAGATCTGGCAACACTTAACTATTGGCTTTGAACTTAGAATATCATTGGCAATTTTTCTTTTTAGCGATTTTTGATTTTGCCCATTTTTGATTTTGAAGACTTTTATTTTTTGAGCGATTTTTTTTTCGCGATTTTTGGGTATGGCGATTTTTGATTTTGGCATATATTTTCCACGACAAATCACATTGATAATTAATGAACCTGTCAAAAACCTGTCGCTTTCGTAGTGCTTCATATTTTCTACATAGGAGGTGCCACGCCCACTAATCCCATCCCGCCCAATTTTTATTGGACTACTCACATTAATATCTGATGGACTCATGCAAAATGTTGAGTCTTTCCCTTTTATAGTACACCAGTTATATGATATTAGATATCTACTTTGCATGGGCGGTGCTACGCCCACAGTTTTGATCACGGTTTTTTTGTTCGACTAATCACACAAAGAACCTATGGGCTCATGCAAAGCCACAAAGCCCTCTCTTGTACAGTACTCCAGATATATGACATTAAATAGTTACTTTGCATGGGGAGTGCCACGCCCATTGGTGTGAACCCGCCAACTTTTTATCCGACTACTCTTACTAAGATCTGATGGTGTCGTGCAAAGTGTCAAAGCTTCCCTTTTTTAGTAAACCAGTTATATGATATCAGATATTTACTTTGTACGGGCGGTGCCACGCCCACTGCTCCGATCACGCCCATTTTTTGTCTAGCTAATCAAATGAATAACTTATGGGCTCATACAAAGTCCCAAGACCCTCACTATTAGAGTACTCCTGATATATGGCATTTTATATTTACTTTGTATGGCAGGTGCCACGCCTATTGGTCCGATACTGCCCATTTTTTGTCCGACTACTCACATTAATAATAGGTGACATCAGAAAAATTTGAAAAGCTCTCTCTATCACATTACTCGAGATATATAATATTGAACTATTACTTGTATGGGAGGTACCACGCCCACTTATCCGATCCCGCCCATTTCCGGCGTAGCTACTAATATTAATGATAGGTGACCTCACACAAATTTGCAAAGCTATCCCTATCATAGTACTCTATATATGTATATGATATTAAAAATTTACTTTGTGCGGGAGGTGCCACGCCCACCAAAAATATTTAAAAAATTATAGCCTATAGCACTTCCCATATCCGCCGTAAGACTCTGTAAAAATTTCAGGAAGATCAGATAAGTAGTTACGGAGATTACCTCCTACAAACAAACAAACAAACAAACACACATTACCTCTTTATTA
Source organism: Cordilura impudica (assembly GCA_963682025.1). NCBI lineage: Eukaryota > Metazoa > Arthropoda > Insecta > Diptera > Scathophagidae > Cordilura > Cordilura impudica. The sequence goes on along the minus strand of OY821518.1, from coordinate 66,556,457 downwards.
TATTAGTATAGATATGATATTGGGAGATATAAATTCGAAAATGATCGGTACATTTCTCGACCTAATTCCGTAATTTCTAAATATCTATATATGTATCAAACAACATTGCCACTAGTAGAACCTATTACCCTTTCTCGAATCTCACGATATAGGGTATCGTATAGTTAATCTAGACCAACTATAACATTTTTTTAATTATTTGCTATTTGTTTTTGAAATTAAGCAAATATTTATTTAATACGTTTTAACAGAAATTCTAACTAAATAAATATTCATACACATTTACATACGTACGAGTATATTTTGATTTATTAAATCTATAAACTACTGATAAATATTTGAAACAGAATTACATAATTTAAATTACGAGTATATTATTTTAAATAAACAGAAAATAATCTACTGCCACGTAATTGTTTTGCTAAGCGAACCGTTAATATAAAAAAAAATAAACTTTTTTCACGGTCGAGTAGTAAAAACGCTATAAAAGATATGTATTAATAAATATGTTATATTACTTTGTTATTGTTTTAAAAATACAGGTTCAATAAAAAATATTCATAAAAGCATGATTTGGTGATTAATAAATTAGAAAATTGTGAGCAACGTTAGTTTTTTTGCAAAGATAATGGCTCCTTAATAGTAAATTTCCATTTTAGATCATATAGCCAATGCAGAGTACAATTTGAAAAGTATTTCCCATAAAAATCCAGGTGCATATAGATTTCGGGGACTTCCAATTCTTACACAGGCAACTTATAATTGACCGTGAGAAAGACAGGGAAGCTTTAGTTTTTTCCTGTTTCTTTAAATTTTTCGTTGGAAGTGGAATTCTTAAAAGGTTGAAATTAACAAGGACTGCAAACAAAATACGATCATATATACATTAGGGTGGTCTTTAATAAAAAAAGTGTTCAATCTCTCGGTCTCACCCCCTAGAAATATGCGAATAGCAAAAAAACTGAGAAATGCAAAGTTTTGGGCCAATCAAAAAACATTTAGTCTTGCCTCAACGCGATTAAAAATTTCAAGTGTGTTTATATGGGGAAAATATGACTTTTTTTAATATTTTACGAAAATTTCTTTCTATAGTTTAACTTTTCCGACAAGTTGTTATATAATTCGGGATCAACATTAAATTCTCCTTTCACAAAGCCATAAAACTTCAAAATCGAATAAAACCTCGCCAAGAAATAGCAAATGTCCCAGACCACTTTTGTGCTAAAAAAAAACTAGCTGATGATATTTGATGGTATATTTTTCAACTTTGAGAAATTGATTAAAGCCTTAATTTCTTTTTGGTCTCTAACTTATAAGTACTCAGATATGAAGTATTGTTTTATTGCCACTTGTTAACGTATAGCGCATTGAGACCGAAAATGGGAAATTTTTTTGATACAATTTTGAAAACTCTTTTTCAAGTTTTAAAAATTTTCTTAAACCAAATTTAAAAAACTGGATCTAAAACATTAAGGTTTTGTTAAATATATGTTACACATGAACTGTATGAATGTTTAATTAAATTCCTGTTACAGAATTTTTTTGACAAGGATTTTATTTTTGCGGACTTCGAGAAAAATGGGATTTTAGTAAAATATTCTGTAAATGTACTCCTTCGAAATACTTTGTATCAAAAGTTCAACCCTTTTCTGCTTTTAAATATTATATTTTATCTTAATAGCCTAGGTTTTCGGAAAAAAATAAAATTACCCCACTAACCCTTTTGTAATTGGGGTCACATATGACCCCAAGCTAATAAAAGACAATTTATTCAAAAAATTCAAATCAATTCAATTCAATTCAATTGGGGTTCTTTATTTAGCATTAATGTAAATAGAAATTTAACAATATATATATTTAGAGTTTAGGATATATTTTCCTTTTCTACTTAAATATTAAATAACAATTTTTATAATTAATTTGCTTTTTTATTAACATTGTTTGAAGATGGAGGCAAAAATTTTCAAAAAACATTTGTGCTTTTTTTTTTTTTTTTTTTTTTTTTTTTTTATAAAAGAAGAATTAAAGTAAGAGGATAAAATTACGATGAGATCAGCTCATTAATATGATTGTACTCAGAGTTGCGACACCTGTTGTAAAAATTTGAAGAAAGCTTTTTAATACGGGTGTTGACTAGTTCGACGTTGGCGATATTGTGTAACCGTTGGGTGGAATAATGCCAAGGCAAATTATGAATCATTTTTAACAGTTTATTTTGGGTTACTTGTAATTTTTTTTATGTGACACTGTGCTGCAGTAGACCACAAAGGAGCAGCATAAAACATAATGGCGTGAAATATCGATTTTAATATAAGGGTTTTGTTTTCAGTGCTGAGTATAGATCTTCTGTTTATTAAAGGGTAGAGCAATTTTATTATTTTGTTAATTTTGTCTATAATAAAGGGGACATGATCTTTAAATTTGAGCTTGGGATCTAAAATCACACCCAAATATTTTACTTTGTTCGACCACGGTACCAAATTATTATTAAACGAAATTGGTTGCTGAGGTAAGAAGCAAGGTTTTCGTCGTCTAGAAAAGTAGATTGCTTGGGTATTTTGCGAATTTACGATTATTTTCCATTTTGTGAAGTAGGAAAGAACTTCCGCTAATGCGCATTGAAGGATGGAGAGAACATCTGTTGAAAGAATGCCTGAACTGAGAATAGCAGTATCATCAGCAAAAATGGAAGTAGCGCAATTACTTAATGATGGGAGAAATGCACGAACCCTGTGGGCAACCAGCATAAATTTCTCTTTGTGTAGAATGTTCGTAGCCAATGTGTACTTCAAAAACACGATTCGAAAGAAAGCTATGGATCATTTTAATAATTTGTATTGTATTAATCATTTACAGTTTCTTCTGAGATGTATTTAATTCAGCCGGTGATTTTTATAACGATATATCTAAGAATAATAGCAGCATGTCCACCATTAGAAAATGTTACAACTAAACCAAATTTCGCTACAGATATTGGCCAAACAAAAACTGGCCAAAATAATAAGCTAGTGCGATCTAATCCTGATGAGAGCAATATCATCAATCAAGTTGGTAATGAAATATTAAGGAATATGACATCATTGTGTGGTTATTATTTGGGTAAAAGAATATCATTTGGCAGGCCAACCACACTTATGCAATATCCCTGGACTGTGCTACTTATTTACGATACACCTACCCGTTATCACTGTGGCGGTAGTTTAATAACTTTTAAGTATGTTTTAACTGCAGCTCATTGCGTCTCCAATGAACTTTATCAACTGTAAGTTTAATACGCATTTCTAAACCAGCTTTTTTCATAATTTGTTTGTTTTTGTTTTCATAGTACCAGCGCACGTTTAGGTGAACATGATATAAGCACGGAAAAAGATTGTGCCGAAGATGTTGGTGGTGATTTAATATGTAGTCGTACAATTGATGTGGGTGTTGAAAAAATTATAGTTCATCATGGATATTCTAAACCTTTGCATAAAAATGATATCGCTTTGTTGAGACTGGATCAAACTATCGATTTCTCAAGTAAGTGTTCAGTGGTGTAAGAAATTGAAAGAACCAAAAGCTTTTTATGACTTTCTGCTGCTATATGTAAGTACCAAACATATTTGACCTAGATCCATCCACCCATCCCCTAGAAATATGCGAATAGCAAAAAAACTGAGAAATACAAAGGTTTGGGCCAATCAAAAAACGTTTAGTCGTGGCGCAAAGCGATTGAAAAGTTCATATGGGGAAAATATGACTTTTTTTCAGATTTTACGAAAATTTCGTTCAATAGTTTAATTTTTCCGACAAGCTGTTACAAAATTCGGGATCAGTATTAAATTATCCTTTCAAAAAGCTATAAAAATTTAATATCGTATGAAACCTCGCCAAGAAATAGCAAATGCCCCAGACCACTTTTGTGCCAAAAAAAACTAGGTCATGAAATTTGATGGCATTTTTTTCAACTTTGAGATATTGATTAAAGCCATCATTCTTTTTTGGTCTCTATACTCATGAGTACTCAGATATGAAGTATTGTTTTATTACCACGTTGTTAACCTATTGCGCATTGAGACCGAAAATTGGAAATTTTTTTGATAAAATTTTTAAAACTCCTTTTTCAAGTTTGAAAAAAATTTCTTACACAAAATTTAAAAAACTGAATCTATCACTTTAAGGTTTTATGAAATACGCATTGCAGATCAACTGTGTGAATTTTTAAGTAAATCCCTCTGCCAGAATTTTTTTGACAAGGATTTTATTTTTGCGGATTTCGAGAAAAATTGGATTTTTGTGAAATATTCTGTAAATGCACTCTTTCTAAATACTTTGTATCAAAAATTCATCACTTTTCTACTTTTAAATGTTATATTTAGCTTAATAGCTTATGGTTGCGGAAAAAAATAAAATGACCCCACTAACCCTTTTGTAATTGGGGTCACATATGACCCCAAGCTAATAAAAGACAATTTATTCAAAAATTTCAAATATTTTGTAAGTGCTGTTGAATTTTTAGATGCGACGCTTAAAATGAGTATAACTTCCATTTCTAAAATTTGGGATAAATCCGAGAACGTTAACCCATTATTTGCCAAGGCCAGCTTTGGATTTTAAGATACTTTTAAATAAAGATTACCGAAACGAGTTTTTCTATTAGACTCGATGAAACCACTATTTCGAATTTAAGAAAAGTAATTCCCTTCAGTGCTCCTGGGATCAAAATAATCCATTGTGGTATATCTTTGCCGCAATTATCTGTTTGTTGCTCGCGAATATACATTTAAACAACTTTTAACCAATTTTGTTATAAAATTATTTTATGTATAAAAACTATCTATATTTTTCTAAATAAAATAAGATGACCTACAAATGACCCAAAGCTAATAAAAGACAATTTATTCAAATGAATATAAAATATAAAATTAATTCTATTTACTTTGTGGATTTTATGGATTATTTAGTGTGCGATTCAAATTGTTTTCTGTAATCACTTACAACTTGCAATAAGTATTGCTTTTTATATTCGTTCTTTGTTAATATGTTATTATACTCTTCAATCAATTTAACACCGCGTTCTGCTGTATTATTTACCACTTTTATATTTGCATTATCTATACCGTATAGGACGGGCAGAATCGGCCACATGCAGAGCTTGTGGAGAGGATGACGAGACCCTAGAACACTACCTTTGTTACTGACCTGCATTTGCCGGAACAAGGGTCAGAAATTTATCCAACGAAATCATACCAGGCCTAGCGGCTCTTCGGGGGATACTCTGGGAAGCACTCAGGAGATTTGCTATCGAGACCGAACTCCTAAGTTAAATAAGGAGTAGATTAACGGATGAGCACGAGGATGTAGAGCGCACAACAAGCCGACTTTCTGGCTTAAGTGTATATCCGGGTGAAACGGATATGAGCTATCTGTATAGATGGCTCCTCTTTTTCAACCTAACCTAACCTAACCTATATTTGCAACAATATTACTTCTGTTTTAGAAAAATATAGATAGTTTTTATACATAAAATAATTTTATAATAAAATTTGATAAAAGTTGATTTAATTTATATTCGCGAGCAATAAGCAGATAATTACTTTGATCCCAGGAGCACTGAAGGGTTAAATAAATAAAAATTACCCAAATTACTTTTCTTAAATTCTAAATAGTGGTTTCATCGAGTTTAATAGAATAACTCGTTTTCAGCAATTTTTATTAAAAATGTCTTCAAATCCAAAGCTAGCCTTGGCAAATAATGGGTTAACGTTCTCGGATTTATCCTAAATTTTAGGGACAGAAGTTCAACGCATTTGGTTATTATATCTAAAAACAAGTAAGAGTGTTAAATTCGGCTGTGCCGAATCTTTGATACCCTCCACCTCGGTTTGAGTATTGATAATAAATGTAAACAAAATATTGGAAAAAGTAAACAATTTGTTAAACTTAATACCAAATTATTTCAGAAAATTCTTTGGGTTGGTTTTCGTCTTTTCTATTATTTCGGATTTATTTCGGTGTTTGCTTTTTGGTCATCGTAGTTGCTGATCGGCATGCATTTAGGTTATATACCTATATGCATGCGTTTCCGGTTATATGACATAACTTCTCGTTTAATTTAGTTTTTGCTAATTAAATAGCTCGCCCTAACCTCCATTGCAAAGGTAATGGTTGTGTAGAGTGGCTATATGCATTAAATCGTGCTAATTGGAGATGGCTGTATAGCTTCTTTTAACTGGCCAAATATTTCTTCATTGTGGCCATATAGGTCGGATGGAGTAACAAAATAATAACCAAAAAAAAAAGCTCTCTCAACTTTTTTTAAAATATTGCCATATTTTAAAAACATAGAGAATAAATTTATAATAATAAATAATCAAATTAGGGATGAAAAACGCAAAAAACGAAAAGTCCCAAACATTTTAAATAAAATAATATAATGTTATCTTTATTTTCTGAAAAACTTAAAATTTTCATCCAAAAAAAATTGTGAAAATTTATATATAAAAAATAACATTCTCATAAAATTACGTTTACTTATGTAACAATTTTTATGTTAGCAATTCTTAAATATCATTTGAGGTTTTCTTAAATTCATTGAATTTAAATTAATATCGACAAATCTGTTTTTCTATTTATTTAAATTGTAAAGAAGTGGCATCTCTGTCAAAATAAGCGAAAAACACAAAGAATAGAAAAAAACAAATTACTTCGAACAAACAAAAATTATGGCGCCATCTACTGTGGCATAGTCACGCTGAGCAAAATGAAGTGACACTCTGTTAAGCTGCGTTCACACTACGTGTTTTGCTCGTGTTTTTCTTATTTTTTTAGCACGTGTAATTTGTACACATAGTGTGAACCCTTTCAAACATTGTTTATGTACAACACATTTTGCAAGACATATGTAAAATTTTCAATTAGAGCAGGTTCTATTTTGGCAAGATAAACATATGAAAATACAACACTGCTTGTGGCGAAAGAAAAACAGAGTAATTTATAATGATTAATATTGAGAGAAAAATAAATTGTTTAATATTAATTAACAATTAAAAAATATATAAAATATATAACTTTATTTTTAACAATAATTTTTTGGAAATTCACAAATTAAATCAGCTGTTGTTTACATTTAGAGGTTATGTCATACGGAAATACATATGTACGTTTGAACGCAAAAATTATGAATCGTATGTAAAACGGCAATTTTGACACACACACGGAATTACGTATGGATCGTAAAACTGAATTTACACATGGAAAATACACATAGTGTAAACACACCTTTAATGCAAAAGAAATGTATTTTCCCCACAACAAAATACTGCAGAATTTTATGTAAATAAAATAACCGATTTATTTCTAACATGCAGTTACTATGAATATACATACATATATACATATATATAATATATGTATATTTTTTGTATTATTTAATATGTGTATGTATGTATATTTAAATATTACACACAAAAAATACAACATCGAACGTTATTTTTGTGTTTTTCTCTTTAAATAAATTAATACATAAAGTTTTTTGCTAAATTTACATTTGGGCAATTCACAACAGGTGTTGTATATTGTATGTTGTATTGAAATACACAATACAATCATTTGTTGTGAACACTCAGTTGTATTTTCATATTGTAAAACGCTTTCTTTAGTAATTTTCGAAAGAGGAACGACCGAGGAAAGATCGCTTCGTCGCTTCTGCTATTTTGTATAAGAGAAAACACTTGTCAGTGTTTGCTTTTTGGTCGTGAGATATACCCTGGAGTTTTAGTTACGTACCTCTTGCATTTTAATTTATAATGAAAAAAAAAAAATGTTAAATGTTTTGGTTGGTACTGAAAGAGAAAATACATACTAAAAAAATATAAACATTAATTTTTATATAAATAAACTTATCGATGTATTTGCGTTATTTGCCATATTTTATTTTATAATTATTTATGCTGATAAAATTCTATGAATTTGTTTTTTCTTTTTCATAAAAACTGGCATTCACTTGGAACTGATATGTTATGATACAATATACAACATTTACTAAACATAGCAAATGAAGTTGGATCGTGTATCAGATTTTTCAGTGAAAATTACCAACAACAATTTTACACTATTGTAAAGTGATACAAGATACAACAGATACAACGATACATTACCCATTGTGAATTGCCCAATTGTTTTTTTTATTAACAACTAGGTATTTTAGCATTATTTGCTTTAGATGTTGGTGAATTTTTACTCCGTTTATATTAACTCGTGTCTGCTTGTCGAAAAAATTTTGGATGGATTTTAACCACTTTCCCGTAACCCAATCGATCTGAAATTTTGCAGGCAGGCTCGTGGCAATGACGGAAATGATCTAACATATTTTTTTAGTGATGCCAAAACAATGGAAACTTTTAAATTGTTCTACCAGAGTTGATAAAAAAAAATGTACAAAGGATTTGTTTTTGTTATATTATTACCATAACGACCACAAAAACAACAAGTCCAGCTATGAAAACAATGCAACATTTAGAATAACAACGAGAACAATATAGAAATATCATGTTTTTTATTTTTTTTTTACTTTTTCAGAGATTTCCCTGGACCAGTTCCACCGATTTTAATGATTTTTGAAGTAGAAATCTTCCAATGAATTTAGTGAATCATTCTCACTAAAAATGATCACTGTAGCTGCACTATTGAGGGCGTGATCGTGACAAGAACAACATAGAAAATTATTATTTTTCAAGACTTTTTTTAGTTCTTCATTCAAATCTCGGGCCCTAATCGACCGATTTGGACGATTTTAAATACCAAACTTTTCAGGATGTTAGTGAATCATTTTTTATGCCAAAGAGCACCCTAGCTGCCCGATTGATGCCTTCATCGTGATTTCCACAGACGGACAGACGGACAGACGGACATCGCTATATCAACTCCGGTTGTTATAAGGATCACAAATATATAAATTTTATGGGGTCCAAAATTTTTTTTCTAATTATTACAAACGGAATGACAAACTTATATATACCCTCTGCACACTGGAGTGGAGGGTATAATAAAGCAGCACTTACAAACTATTTAAATTTTTTTGAATAAATTGTCTTTTATTAGCTTGAGGTCATGTGTGATCCCAATTCCAAAAGTGTTAATCGGGTCATATTATTTTTTTCCGAAACCCTAGGCTATTAAGATAAAATATAACATTCGAAAGTAAAAAAGTGATGAATTTTTGACACAAAGTATTTATATTTACAGAATATTTTACGAAAATCCCATTTTTCTCGAAATCCGCAAAAAAATAAACTCCTTGTCAAAAAAAATCTGGCATAGGGATTTACTTAAAAATTCACATAGTTAATCTTTAGCATGTACTTAACAAAAGCTTAAAGTTTTAGATCCAGTTTTTAAAATTTTGTTGAAGAAAATTTTTTGAAACTTTAAAAAAAGAAGTTTTAAAAATTTTATCAAAAAAATTTCCCATTTTCGGTCTCAATGCGCAATAGGTTATCAACGTGGTAATAAAACAATACCTCTTATTTTTACAGAGACTAAAAAAAACATTATGGCTTTAATCAATTTCTCAAAGTTGAAAAAATGTCATCAAATTTCATGACCTTCGATTTGGAGTTTTATAGCTTTTTCAAAGGATAATTTAATACTGATCCCGAATTATGTAACAACTTGTCGCAAAAGTTAAACTATAGAACGAAATTTTCGTAAAATCTGAAAAAAGTCAATTTTCCCCATATAAACACACTATAAATTTTCAATCGCGTTGAGGCACGACTAAATGTGTTTTGATTGGCCCAAAACTTTGTATATCTCAGTTTTTTTGCTATTTCCATATTTCTAGGGGGTGCGACCGAGAGTTTGAACACTTTTTTTCCCTCCATGTAATGAAGGGCCACCCTAATAAACATATAAGAAAATGTTTTGTTGTAGAAGTTACAAAATAAATAAATAAAAAATAAAAAATATATCAAATTTGAGTGGCATTGTTATTACTTTTTTTTTACCTGCAGACAGTCTTTTTCATGTCGTAAAATGGACGTATCCTCAGCATATATGGTAGACGAGTTTTTTCGCAAAAACATATACAAGCCAAATTTGAAAAAAAATCTGTGCAAAATTTTGGTTTTTTAAAGGTTTAAATCGGGGCTCTGTACCAACCAAATTTCGTACGGATCTATATGATAATTTGAATCTTATGGAAGTTCAAGTCGATCTCATAGGTCTTAACATTCTCTTAGTTTCACAAATTTTAATAGCGATGAAAGATTATGTGCCAAATTTTATCGCGGTCGCAAGTTTGATTACAATGTTTCCATGAACCCACAGACGGACGGGCGGCCAGACGGATGGACTCAGGAATAATATATCGATATAATAATAGATAGGTCGAAAAATATTTTTGGTAGTTACAAACATCAGCACATCCATTCTAATGTAATAAAGAGGTAATATGTGTTTGTTTGTAGGAGGTAATCGCCGTAACTGCTCATCTGATTTTAAAAAAGTTGGCTTAGAAAAGTCCTTAAGGATGCTATGCTAAAAATTTGTTGTATTTTAGTATGCGTGGCACCTCCCATATAAAGTGAATTTTTAATATCATAGATATTGAGTACTATAACAGACAGTGCTTTGCAAAATTTGTGTGATATAACCTATTATTTATGTTAGTAGCCATGCCTAACGTGAGCGGGATCGGATCGGGCGTGGCACCTCCCATAGAAATTAATAATTCAATATTATATATCTCGAGCACTGTGACAGATATAGCTTCATACATTTGCCTAAGGTCGTCTATTATTTCTGTGAGTAGTCGGATAAAAAATGGGCAGAATCGGACTAATGAGCGCGGCACCTCCCATGCAAAGTAAATATAAAATATTATATACCTAGATTACTGTAATAGTAATAGCCTTGGAACTTTTCGTGAGCCCGTTAGAAATTAATTTGATTTTTCGAACAAAAATGGGCGTGATCGGAGCCCATACAAAGTAAATATATAATATCATATAACTGTTTTATTAAAAAAGGGAAAGCCTTGACACTTTGTACGACTTCATTAGATATTAATGTGAGTAATCGGACAAAAAATGGGCATGATCGAATCAATGGGAGTGGCACCCCCATACAAAGAAAATATGAAATGTCATATATCTGTAATATTGTATTAGTGAGAACGTAGGAACTTTGCGGAAGCCCATACGTTATTCATAAGATTAATCGAACAAGAAATTAGCGTGCTCGGAGCAGTAGGCGTGGCACCACCCATAGTACTGGAATACTACAAAAGGGAAAGCCTTGACACTTTGTACCAGTCCATCAGATATTAATGTGAATTGTCAGATAAAAAATGGGCGGGATAAGATTAGTGGGCGAGCCACATCCTAAACAAAAATATAAATTACTATGAAAGCGGTAATCTTGAAACTTTTGCCAAGTACATTAATTATCAATGTGCAGTCGTTGAAAATATGGGCGGTATCACCAAACTCAAGGTCGGCAAAAACAAAAATCTTCAAAATCAGATCGATATCAAAAAACGCCGAAAAACACACAAAAAAATATTATATATCAGGAAGCATTATAATAAAAAATATAAAATAAATAAAATAAAATATTTTAATTATGATTATGAAATAAAACATGCCTATACTTCTCGGTAAGTCGTAGCCAAGCGCGACAGGTCATGCTAGTAGGGTATACAAATGTTAAATGTAGTCATACTAAAAGTAAATTTTAAATATATATCTAAAATTTTTTATTAACAAAACTTAGGTAAATTTAATCATTTATAAAAAAAATGCTGGAGCTGTAATTTTAAATTATTTCGCATTTAAAAATTGCAAAACTGTTGTTATAAGCAATATTTATAAGTTTGAATTTGTTATAACTGAATTAAAAAAAAATCCATTTAATTATCTTTTATATTTTTAATTCTGAAACAAACTAACCAAATGCTTCTAGAGATACCCCATTACAAAATTTTGATTATGTGATATTTAGTTTAGACCTTTCTCAAATGAAATTTTGATACATGCCATTTCAACTGTTCTTCTAATTGACACCTTGATTTGACTTATGTCGACCGTTGATCGCAAAAATATGTTAAGCGGCGAAATGAAAATTTTACAGGAGCAAATGTTTTGTTTCAAATATCTTTAAAAATATGCACTTAAGACAAAATTACTTCTGCTGTGTATTCATAAGAGTACTTCGTAAGTCTATGAAAATCGAAAAGTGGACTTAATGTCACTTAAGCTATATTTGCCGTCATGTCAAATGCAATTTATGCAGATCCCTTTAGTGGGTTTTTTCACTTTTCGCATCTAGAATTCCAAAATATTAATTATACACAATACCACTATGTGGTCAGGGTGTAAGGAAATTTTGCTGATTTTTGTAACTACCAATAATATTTGACTTCCATCCTCCTTTTATTATACTGATCGACTCAGAATTACTTTAATTTAAAATAAAAACTCCACGTATAAATATATTATTCTTTTAATATCAATAAACACATTACGTATATTTAATATATGTACATATATTAAGTCTAGTACTTTTTCCGACTACCGCATTCTCTGTATTTGTCAGAAATACCTATCAATTTGACCTATATTGCTAGAATAAAATAAAATCAATTATTCCATGTAGGCCAATTTAAATCAAAAAAAGGGTGAAATTAATTGAACTCAAATTGATTGAAATTTGATATGCATTTAGAAATGACTTCAATTGCAATCAAATGCAACAGCAAATAATCTAAGTGCAGTGTAATTAAGCACAACTGAGTACAAATCGGGTGCAAATTGAGTACAAATGACCCCAAACTGAAATAACAAATAGTAAAACATGAAACCTTAATATTTACATGACAATGTTTTTTTTTAAGTATGTTTATTTATTTCTACCGAAAGCAACTGCGAATACATTTAAGCGTCTTATTACAAACAGAATGAAATAAACAACAGAAAACGAATTTCATTTCTATATGTATATGTATTTCCAATCAATTATAAACACACTCCAAACGTGCATCATAATATTGTCTCAAGTTGGCAATGTACAAATATTAAGGCGGCATTCATTTATAATTAAAGAATAACAAAGGCTTGCTAATATTGACTAATTGAGTAAGTAGCTTCCTACTTCCAGTTAAAGACCTTTACTGTTAATTTGTCCAAGGGTCTTGGTACTGCCGACAGCTTAGTTATATCTTGTACAGCTAAGTCCATAACCATGGTGCATAACAACTGGGGAACACATGGTCATTATATTTTCCAATGACTTGAATGTAATACAAAATTTTAAATAGATGGAGCAACAATTATTCAAATCATTTAAGAGCTTTAAGTTCGGCTTTGCCGAATCCGTGTCTTAAACTCAATATTATAGCTATTTTAACACGGTTACCATTTTAATATAGTTACTTAACTATATTAATTTGTAGCTAATTGTTTTTCTTTTTTGCTCAGCATTTATTACATTTTCTTTTTTATTGTTTTCTTTTTGTAAAGACAATGATGTTTTTTCTTAGAAAGAATTAACTTGTATATGAAAAATTGCTGGGTCATGCTTAAATAAAAAAGGCTTAATCGTCTATGAAAAATTGGCTCAGTCATTAAAAGCTTTAGAAAAACACAAGATTTTATTTATTTTTCATTAACACAGGCAGAAAGTATTGAATGGTCGGAATCCGATTACCACTAGAAACATTAATTAAGCTAATAAAAATTTGTATTATAATATTAATATTAAACAAGTAAGAAAATTATAGTCGGTCTAGACCGACTATATGATACCCTATACCATGCGTTTAGAGACCCTATCTCTCAGACCCAACTAACTGGATATAGAAAATAAGCATAAACCATATTTGAGTGGGATTTTTCTTAATTTTTTTTGGCTGCAGATATGAAAAAGTTCATATCGGATGCTATATCTATATGGGGACTAGGACCAAAAATGGACCGATCCTGACCATGTTTGGTAAGGTCTCTTGTATTTTGCAAAAATATATACAATCAAAATTTGAGAAGAATCAGTGCAATATTTATGTTTTTGATAGATTTAAGTGAAGATCGGGAAGCAACTCTATATGGGGCCTATGACTAAGAGTTGTCCCATAGAGATCGTTTTTGGACTACTGATTAATGGATGTAATAAACACATACAAACCCAATTTGAATAAGATTTATATGATAATTTGTATCTTATGGCAATTTAAGTCGATTTCATAGGGGTCATTTGTATGGGGCTAGGTCTGAACATGGACCGATTCCCACCAATTTCAACAGCGTTCATCCCATGGCTGATAAAAGCTTATATACCAAATTTCGTCAAAATATATTCATATTTACGTTTGATTACAAGCTTTACATGGACACACAGACGGACGGACGGACGGACGGACGGACGGACATCGTTAAATCGAATCAGATAGTGATTCTGATTCTATCGATATAATAAAAGATGGGTCTAGGTCAAATATTTTTGGTAGTTACAAACAGCAGGACAAAGTCATTATACCCAAACCACATAGTGGTATAGGGTATAAAAATAATAGAAATATTAAGGCGGCAATTGCTCAAAATTGACGAGTTTCGGCATATCTGTGTAAATTCTGGTATAGACGTTATATGTATATCTGACACTTGGTTTGTCGAATCAATTACAGATACTCTCGTATCACTTGACGGTTATACGGAGGTGTAGCCATTTACAGAAGTGGACTGATTAGTAAAGTTAAGAGCAGAAGTGTTAACGTTGAAGATGATAGAGTGAAACATTTATTTCTTTAGAAATACGGGAGGTAAAATTCTTCTTAGTAGTGTCTACAGACCGAATCGCAATAGACCTCGGTTACTTTTATGAAATGTTGACCACTGATTTTATGCTCTATTAAAACAACATTAAAATTACACGAGATTTTAATTCAAACCTTTTAGAAAACTGCAGTATGGTCGAAGATATTAAATAATTCTGTCTCACCCCTGTGAATATGCATATTCCAACACACTTCACAGCCACCAACAGCACATTATTGGATTTATTTTTTGTCTTTAATGAAGAAAACACTTTAACATATGTGACCTTTTCCGAGAAAAGGGACCTAGTGTGTCAAAAAACGGGTTGTGTCAAAAACGGTGGATTCTGGTACCTAAAAGGGTGTAGAAACTTTATATGCGTTTTTTTCTCAAAACATAATTTTCACACACTAGGTCCCTTTTCTCGGAGAAGGTCACATATGACTAACTGTCTGCATGTTTTTCTAAGCACTTATTTTTACGACTTACGAATTACCTCTAAAAACTCCCAGTAAAACCATAGAATTTAGAGACTTCAAAAACATTAATAACTTGGAGGAAGCATGTTGGAACATCATTTACTTTATGTTGTCGGTAGATGATCAGCTATTCCTCTTGGAAAATCATATCACAGCTTTATATAATAATCAAAGTCAGGACAATATGTTACCGAAAAACACCCTGGTTTACAACAGAGATTAGAAAAGTTTTTTATTATCATGATAAAGTTTTTTTCCGATGGAAGCGTTTTAAACCAGATGAACTACATGAATTATATCGCACAGCAAGTAGAACAGTTAATAAATGCATTAGGAAGGCTAAGGCGACGTACTATGCTGAAAAATTTTCCGCATCAATTGATACCAAGAAAAAATTGAAAACCATTAGAGAAATTGGAGCTGGCAGGACTATAAGATCAGCGGATGTTTCAGAATCAAATCCTAATGAAATTAACGCGAATTCATAATATTAATATCCCTATAGCTCAAGCTGATCACACATACTATAAAAACTATACCGATAACTGTACCCCAGAAATCATTTTCTCGTTTAAATGCGTTCGTCAATTAGATGTACTTAAGAGCTGTCAGTTGATAAAGTCAAATACAATTGGTATTGATGTCATCCACCCTACTTTTTTGATAAAGCTTCTCCCCTTAATTTTGGTGTATAAAACCAAGGTTCAGAAAATACACACACGAAACACACAATGTTCTGTTCAAAAGCAGCCAACACATATCTTTATTTTCATATCAATTATGTGCGTTTCAAAATTTTCTACGGTACCCAACACAACCATGACTGTGTTCGTTTTAATATTTCGTTATTTACACGAACATTTTTGTATCACATACTTTTTGCTTCAATCACACATAAAGCACACATTTTTGAGTGTTGCTTTATTTGAAGTTGATGTTCTGGTACGTGTAGTGAAAAAAAACACAGAACATGTAAAATAAACAGGTTCGAGTTCAGTTATATTTTAAGTCGTGTTGTGGCTCGTGTAGTAAGAAACAACAGAACATGTACAGTAAACAGGTTCGAGTTCAGTTATATTTTAAGTCGTGTTTAAAGTATAACTGAACTCGAACCTGTTTATTGTACATGTTGTGTTTTTTCTTACTACACGAGCCACAACACGACTTAAAATATAACTGAACTCGAACCTGTTTATTTTACATGTTCTGTGTTTTTTTTCACTACACGTACCAGAACATCAACTTCAAATAAAGCAACACTCAAAAATGTGTGCTTTATGTGTGATTGAAAAAAAAAGTACGTGATAGAAAAATGTTCGTGTAAATAACGAAATATTAAAACGAACACAGTCGTGGTTGTGTTGGGCACCGAAGAAAATTTAAAAACAAACATAATTGATATGAAAATAAAAATATGTGTGTGTTGGTCTAAGTTATGTTTGTTTACATATATGTACGAGTTTTTTATTCAGTGTGTGTTTTTTTCTGAACTCTGTATAAAACACACATTTTCAACTAAATAATTACAACGAGCACTTTTTTCAAACGATGTAAACCAGCTAAAATTCTGTCAATAAAAAAGCCAGCCACTGAATGTAGTCCTATAGCTATTTACCCTTATGTCAAAGGCATTTAAACGACTCCTTCATGGTTAAATAACGTCATATTTAAACAATAGTAATTTACCCACCGACCGTCAATCCGGGTTTTGCGCCAAACACAGCTCCGTTACTACTCTAGCCGATGTATTTGAAGATATCAGGAAAGAAATTTATTATGGATGCGTGGTAATTTTAGTGCTGTTAGATCCCTCAAAAGCTTTTGGCACAGTAGATCAATCAGTTCTCCTACTAAAACTTAAGAAAATGATCCACTTTTCCCCAACATCAGCTACACTTATAAAAAATCTTATTTATTAAATCGCATTCAATGCGTAGAAATAAATAATACAGCATCAGCGTCTCTTCCTATTTTAAGAGGCGTTCCACAGAGTTCTATTCTTAGTCCCCTCTTTTTCTCAATTTATGCTACTGACCTCCCTAAACAGTTAATCCACTGAAATGCAAGAATTATGCCGATGATGTATAACTGTATATTAGCAGCAAAATAGGAAAAATTGAGGACTGCAGTAGAAAACTGAATGCAGTTGCAAACGGTTTTAGCTTTAACCCTCTAAAAACCAAGTGCTTTCTGATGCGTAAAAGATTACCTAGAATACCAGTAAGCCCAAACATTTACCAAAAATCTGGGTGTTATTTTCAACAAAAATCTTAGCTGGTCAGATTGCATTGCAGCGGCGCACAGTGGCTGAAAGTTGGTTTTAATTGGCCAAAATTCTGTAACTTTTGAACCGATAAACATATTTTAGCAATTCTCTTTCTTGTGAGTAGATTGATTTCATTAATTTCATTAAAATTGATTCAGTACATTTTAAGAAATTCTAGGTCAAAGTTAAACTTTTCATTTTTTTAACTTTAAGCGTGAAATATGGGTTTTTAATTTTTTTGTTTATTAAAAAATGTCATACTTCGATTTTAATAATAATAAGAAGCATTTTAATAATGGGATTTTTTTTAATGTTTACACTCAAAAAATTTTTACACTCGAAAATAAGTTAAATCAACCTGAATTTTACTATTACTACTGAAAAATTAAAAATTTTTTGCTGTCAAATTTCCAAATTGGTTTACACTCAAAGTACATTTCCACTTAAAAAAAGGTTTGTAATCTTAATATATAAAAACGTTGGTGCGTATGTTGGTAGTCTAATAACTGTTGAACCACTAATGCTAGCGACTTCGTATTCATACCATATGTTCCTTTGGTTCTCCGATTTGCACAACTTTTTTTGTACCTGATAGGTGGCGCTGGGGTCGAGATTTTCGCAAAAAATTTATTTACGGTCCAATTTACCTCAAATTCGCAACATATATTATGTACATAAAACTAAAGTTGCTGACAAAGTTTTTCACCTGTAGGTGGCGCTGGTGTTAAAATATTCAAGAAAACGTATATTGTTTTTCAGTCATATTCATAATATTATTAAATCGTGCTCTATTTTGCCCGACACTCGGTATTAAAATTTAGATGCAATATAAAATCCAGATATTTTCTTCGGGCCAGCAACGCGGACCGGACTCAGTTAGTATTATCTAAAAGTCTTGCTATTACTACAGAAAAATTTATAATAGTTTGCTATCAAATTTGTTCATTTTCGCAAAATAAATCTGCTGAATATTAGCGCAATGCTTCTAATTTTGATATGAGAATAAGGGTTTCTATTTTTTAAACTTATAAAAATATTTCATAGATATGTGGGTAAAAAAACCTTTTAAAAACAAGTAAGAAAATTATAGTCGGTCTAGTCCGACTATAAGATACCCTATACCATACGTTTAGAGACCACATCTCTTAGGTCCAACTAATTGGATATAGAAAATAAGCATAAACCAAATTTGAGCGTCATTATACCCTATACCACTATGTGGTTTGGGTATAATGACTTTGTGCTGCTGTTTGTAACAACCAAAAATATTTGACCTAGACCCATCTTTAATTATACCGATCGAATCAGAATCACTTTCTGAGTTGATTTAACAATGTCCGTCCGTCTGTGTGTCCATGTAAAGCTTGTAATCAAACTGCAGGTCGCAAATATGAATATATTTTGATGAAATTTGGTATGTAAGCTTCTATCGGCCATGGGATGAACGCTATTGAAATTGGTGAGAATCGGTCCATGTTCAGACCTAGCCCCCATACAAATTACCCCTATGAAATCGACATAAATTGCCATAAGATCCAAATTGTCATATAGATCTTACTCAAATTGGGTTTGTATGCGTTCATTACATCCATTAATGGGTAGTCCAAAAATAATCCTTTGGCCCCATATAGTGCTGCTTCCCGATCTTCACTTAAATCTATTAAAAACAAAAATATTGCACTGATTCTTCTCAAATTTTGTTTGTATATATTTTTGTAAAATAAAAGAGACTTTACCAAACATGATCAGGATCGGTCCATTTTTGGACCTAGTCCCCATATAGATATATCATCCGATATGAACTTTTTCATATCTGAAGCCAAAAAAAAATTAATAAAAATCCCACTCAAATTTGGTTTTTGCTTATTTTCTATGTCCAGTTAGTTGGGCCTAAGAGATAGAGTTTCTAAACGCATGGTATAGGGTATCGTATAGTCGGTCTAGACCGACTATAATTTCCTTACTTGTTTTTATTAATTTTCTTGGCTGCAGATATGAAAAAGTTCATAATTTATTAATTGACCCCTCATTCGACATCGAATTTATCGCAGTTTTAATTAAACTTAATGGAAAACAATTATTTATTACCTGCTCATATATTCCTCCATCGTCCTCACAGTCTATTTATGACAAACATGGCGAAGCTATTAAATATATTCTTCGTACAGCTAATCAAGATGACTTTGTTATTATTCTTGGTGATTTTAATTTGCCTTCAATATCCTGGAAGTTCTTACCTGATGAAAAATATTTTGTTCCATCCAAATCAAATAATAAGTGTGAAGAGCTTTTCAATATTTTATTTGATCTGAATCTCTTTCAAATAAATGGTATATACAACAATCTTTATAAATTATTGGATTTAATATTTGTCAACGATACTTCGGAATGTTACATCAAGCGTTCAATCCCAATTTCTTCTCCTGAAGATACACATCACCCTACCATTGAAGTAAATTTATATATTCCCTCTGGACTTTTAAAAACACCTTCTAAAAATGATGTTAAAGATTTTTGTTTCGCACAATCAAATTACTGTTTGTTGAACGAACTTCTACACAGTACGAACTGGCACAGTCTATTATCTTTTTCTATTGGATCCACAGTTGCTATTGATCATATGACTGAAACATTTTACAGTACTATTTCCTCTGCAATGGATTTATGTATTCCGAAACAAATTCGTAATAAACTTTCTGGTCCTCCTTGGAATACCAAGCAACTCATAAGACTTAAAAATAAAAAAAATAAATATTACAAGAAATACAAGCTATCCGGTTCTCTTGTGGATTATGGGAAATACTCCATCACCCGAGCGGAATATACTGCACTGAATAAATCGTGTTACTCAAATTACTTAATCAAAATGAAAAATAGTTTCAAAAGTAATCCAAAATCTTTTTATAAATTTGTCAACACTAAGAGAAAAACAACTGGTTATCCTGCTATTATGAAATTTCAACATACTGAATCTTATGATAATACTATTATAAGTAATTTGTTTGCTGATTTTTTTTCAACAACTTATTCCAATTCAACTTTTGATGATTCTACCACTTATCCATATATACTGACTGCTAATAGAACCATATGTATTCCATTTCTTGATGTCTCTATGGTTTCTAAAGGGTTGAAAAAACTAAAATTTTCGTATAATAGTGGACCTGATAAAATTCCTAGCAGTATTTTAATCAAATGTGCGGATGCTTTAGCTATTCCATTGACAATAATGTTTAACTCATCAATTAAATACGGATACTTTCCAAATACATGGAAGGACTCTTTCATTATTCCGCTATTTAAATCCGGAAACAAGTCGGATGTTACAAATTATCGTGGTATTGCAAAATTAAGTACTATACCTAAATTCTTTGAAAAAATTATAACTGATCAACTATGTCACCAAGTCAACACATTAATTTCTCCATTCCAACATGGCTTTCAAAAACGGTGCTCAACCTCAACGAACCTTTTACATCTTACAACAATAGTCAATCGTGGCTTTCTTCAAAGAAAGCAAACTGACGCAATTTACACTGATTTCAGCAAGGCGTTTGATAAAGTCAACCATAAACTTCTTATAAAGAAATTACATCTAATGGGATTTTCTGATCTTAGTACAAAGTGGATATATTCATATTTGACAAACAGAAAGCAAAATGTACTTTTTAATAACATATCTTCGAAAAATATTAATGTTTTATCTGGAGTACCGCAAGGCAGCCATCTTGGACCGCTTTTATTTTCTTTATTTATAAATGATTTGCCACAGGTTATTCAGTTTTCAAATATCCTGATGTATGCTGACGATGTAAAAGTCTTTATGAGTTATAACCAATATTCCGACCACACTTATCTTCAAAATGATTTGGATTCGTTTCACTCATGGTGTATTTTAAATTTAATGGAGCTCAATCTTAAAAAGTGCAAATATATGCGTTTTGTTCGAAAAAGACCAATATCTGTAAATTACGTGTTGGGAGGCTTTCAATTGGAAAAAGTTGATAACTTCTTAGATCTTGGTGTCTTATTAGATTCAAAACTTAGTTTCGTTCTTCATATTACAATTACGGTAAACAAAGCCAGAGGAGTTCTTGGTTTTATAAAACGTTGGTCTAAAGAGTTCAACGATCCGTATGTAACAAAAACACTATACACGTCACTTGTGAGACCGATTTTGGAATATGCATCTATTATATGGGACCCTATCTATCAAACTCATATTGATAGCATTGAATCGGTGCAAAAACAATTCCTACTATTCTGTCTTCGCAGCTTAAATTTTAACCAATTAAATCTTCCGTCATATAACAGCAGACTCGCCCTTGTTAAGCTGCCAACCTTAAAAAGCCGCAGATCTATGCTAAACGTTTCGTTTCTTTTGAACATAATTAATGGCGATGTTAGTTCTGGTTTTCTGATCAACAATATTTCATTTAACATCCCCCAACGGCCAACACGTTTCTTCTCACCTTTAACTGTCCAGTTTTATAGATCAAATTATGCAAACGGTGATCCGCTTAGACGAATGTGTTCTGAATTTAATAAGCTTTATAGATTTATAGATTTTTTTTCAAATACAAATGTCATAAAAAGTAATATAATAATTTATTTGAACACATTAAATTAAATTTTTTAATTTTTCATTCATTGTTAAATGTTTTTTTAAATAGTCTGTAAGGATTAATTCCATAGATTAATAATAATAAATAAATAAATAAATAAATAAAATATCACGTCTAACAATATCGCAAGGTACGTTTTTGGTATCAGAGGTTCGAACACATTTCATTCTACTCAAAGACAATTTATAATGTCAATTTTGATGACTTACTAAAAATAAAGACACTCATTTTTGACACAAAATTATTACAAATCAAGAACCAAAATATCTTTATAAGCGTTTGGGTTTTAGTAGGCTCCAAAGAAATAACAATTTAATACAATTTCGGCACCATACTTTGGTATCTGAATGGCAGTTCTTCATATTTCCGGTATGTCTTTGGAATAGTTTACCCTCTACGATTAAGGACGTTGGCACGCCTTACTTTTTAAGAAAATAATTTTCGAGCGATACAAATTGGAATTGTTGTTTTAACACATCCTCTACATTAACAATTGCCAAAATAGATTTCATGTTAATATATAAATATTTTTTTTCTCTTTTTTTTTTGAAATTTTTCTATATTTTATACATCAAAATTGCATTGTTAGTTTTTACTTCATTCTTTATTTTATATTTGTTATAATTTTTTTTTCCCTTTGTTTAAATTAATTTTTTAATTTGTTTTAATTTTTTCTTACTTATATGTGACCTTCTCCAAGAAAAGGGACCTAGTGTGTAAAAAAACGGCTTGTGTCAAGAACGGTGGATTCTGGCACCTTAAACGGTGTAGAAACTTTAAATGGGTTTTTTTCTCAAAACTTAATTTTCACACACTAGGTCCCTTTTCTCGGAGAAGGTCACATATGGATGTTTATATTTTTTAATGCTAATACTCATATTTAACGTCAGTTATTTTTTTCATTCTTTTTTTATTAAATTTAAATATTGAGATAATACCTTTAAGTTCCATTAAAACCTGCTCTGTTTGGAGATTACTTGTCTTGTTGAGTGGGATACCAAATTAAATAAATAAATTACAATAAATTAGTTTTATTTTAATGATTACCGTCTAAATAAAATTCTTCTAAAATCAAGATATGTACAACAACAAAAATAGATCCGTTTAGCAATCAAAGTTTTTTTATTTACAAAACATGTAACTAATTTAATTGAGGCAACCTAATATACAACATGCTTCAATCTTAAACAAAAGCGACTCCAATTACTAATTATATTATAACAACATGTTTCAAACTGAAAATGTTTTAGCAGATATTGTAACAAATAATTGGTGAAAATATTAAAAACGAAATCTTTAATATGAATTATTTGTCGGTTATAACAAAAGAAGAATATGATTTTAGTATTTCTAACCGAAAAAAAATTGATTGAATCAATTTCCGTTCTATATACCGAAAAAAATATATTAGTAAGTAAAACTTTTATTTGAGCCCCTTTTTGCGATAACAATGGATACAATTGTTAAAATCATATAGAAATTTTTATAAACGCTTTACTATAATACACATTAAATGTTTATGCTACTTGCTAATAAAATAAAAATTGGATATTTTCGATTGTGCTGTTGTACCTTTCTAATAAAATTCCTAAAACTAAATAACACTTAACAATAGCTTATACACAGCTGTTGAACAGAGTGTTACATAAAAAAAATATAAGTTGTCATAAAATATTGACAATGAACAGGGACAGGAATTCGATTCAGGAGGGGGGTGGGTATGTGTGCCCACTAGTTATTTTATTTTTATTTTTCGTCATATATTTTTGTTCTCCTTCATTTTTATTTATTGGATCTTCACATAGGTTTGTGAAATTACAATAAGTTATTCAAATCTTAAAACTATAACTCTAATATTAAATCCAGCCACTGCCAGAAAAAATCTCATTTATTCTACATAAATTACATATTTATGTAAACTAATGCTAAAAAAATTGTTTGTATACCAATTCATTTTTCATCCTATGAGATCAGCAGTCTCCCTCCTTCTTAAGCGTTGGTGGATACAATGTTGATTAAGTTATGTGCTAGAGGCTTCGGGTGAGACTCTGGCTTGTCCAAAGAGTTTGCGCTATATCAAGTAATTTCGCATTTTACTAGAGAAACATTTAAGTCTCCGTGCAAATGTGAGTTTCCTACGTATAATGGTGCACCTGTAATCATTCTCAAAATCCTGTTTTGGCATCTTTGTATGCTTTCTGTGTTTGAAGGTGAGGCTCTTCCCTATAACTGAATGCCATAACACCAAATGGGTTTGAACATCGAGCTATAAATCACAAATCGAGACTTAACTTTGAGATCCTGCCAATTAGCCGTTTGATTTGAATTAATTTTAATTTTATTTGTGTTAATTTAGCGTCCGAGATATCTAACAGATGAATTTTGAGGTACAGGCTGGTTCTTAATTCGAATTTGGGGACAAGTCTCCCTTCTTAAGGTAAAAGTTACGTGGATACACTTTTGTTCATTTACTTTGATCTTTCACATATCAAGCCAATCTTCTAGCTGTGCAGTATGGCTCTGTAAAAGAAGGGATGCTGTTGAGGAGTTTTCGTGTACGCTTAAAATTAAGTATCATCCGCAAACGTCGACGTGAGGGTGTTTTCATTTATTGGCATGTCTGATAATTAAATGATGTACAGCAAGAATTGTCTGTGGAGAGCTCACAAAGTTTTTCTCTCTTGTAGAGAATTTTCTATTAATTATAAAGCTCTCCATTAACTTATGTGTGTTCGTGGGCAACAACTGTTTGACTTTGTAGAGAAGTCCCTCGTGCCAAATTCGGTCGAAGGCTTGCGAGACGTCTATAAAACGTGCAGAGCAGTACTTTTTCTCTTCAAAAACTCTTTTTATGTCACTTACAATTCTGTGAACTTAGTCAGTGGTGCTGTGTTTTCATCTGAAACGAAATTGATGTGCTGGAATGAAATTTTGTTGATCTACGGATATAGTAAGTTCGTTTACCATAATTCTCTCGAATAATTTTGAATAAACTTATTGGTATATATGAATCGACCTTTGTGTGATTTTGACCCGATTTAGGTATCGTTGTAATGAGAGAAACTTTCCATTCTGGGGCATTAAAAATAAACAGAATTATTCTTAATGCTATTCGGGGTAACTGCAAAAGCATTTTATTACTATTACCATTGATCCCCGATGCTTTGTGGGGTTAAAATCAACAATAACTTTTTCGACCTCTCGAATCTCAAAATGAAGGGACACTGCTGTATGCTGTGTAGTAACAGGTGCCAGCGCATCAATAGAACTAGTGGTTATATTCGGAGTAAAAACTTTCAGTACATGTTCCACAGACAGATCTCCGTTTTCTTTGTCATTTATGTTAACATTTAAAAAATGATTGTTGTATTAATTTCTAGTAAAATTACTTGCGAGTTTATTGTTCAAATCTTCCTTATAAATAAAATAGAAAACTTACTTATTATTAGAGATGTCACCAATATTATAGCTTCTCTGAAGATATTCTTTAAAATTGTTTTCAACCACCAAAATGACGCTACTACTCCAATTCTAATAATTGAAGTGAGAAGAGCGTTAATTTATTTAAACACAACTGAAAGTGGATTACATACGAATATGTATGTATGTCCACGTGAGTAATAGAATTATTCGACTTTCGGTTTAAACCAAATAAATAGAATGCCGAATACATTGTTCGTGACATCTCTTCTCTGGTTTGCATTGTTAAAGTAATATTTTTTTTGTGTTTTTTCAGAAACAGGTTGTTATTAAACTCTTTCTTTTAACTCATACTCTCTGTCTGTTGTGGGGCAACCCCACATCCCCTTATCCAATTGATCTAAAACTTGGCCCATAGTCTTGTTGTGACTACTATTTAATTTTGGGGTAGTCACGCACATTCACGCGTGGTCACGCACAGTCACGGAATAATCTAAATGTCATTTTCCCTCATATATGATGTTCTGTATTACTTTTGTCCCAGAATTATTTAAAAAAAGGAAAATTTAACACACAAGAACAAAATGAACTATAATAAATGACTGTCTTCTTTTAATGCATTTACAGCTGGTCAAATGACATTTGATGAAATTGTTGCCGCCGTCCTTTTTATTTTGGAAGTGTTTAGAAAGTTTTTTATTTTTAGCTCTGTTTAATATTATCCTACGTTTATACTAAGTGCATGAACGTAGCATGCGACTCAGATATAAATCAACTTTAAACCAGCTTTAATTGTGGTATAGGCTGACACACATGTGTTATACAATGATGGTATGGTACATACATTACATGTCTACCAGGGACATAAATTATAAAATTAAAATATTACCCACTCGCGATCGGAAAAAAACGAAATTAAGTCATAAACAACATATAAAACTTCTTTGCTTTCTATTTTATTACTATCTTTTTAGTTTAAATTTTTTTATTATTATCTTTTTATTTTTGATGTGTAAACATTTATACGCGCAGGGGGATAAATTTCTTTTTCACAATTCAATCACAAAAACAGCATACATGTGAGTCACATCTTACGCGTAAGATGTGACCATTAAGACAAATCGGTATGACTTATGATTGTTTGGTGAAAAAATTATTATATGAAATAACATTTTTGTCGCTGTTTTCTGCATTTTATTTATTACCAGATATGTTTACACATCTCCCCTGTGATTGCACTCACATAATTTTTTTATTATACTTTTATAACTGCTAATGAATTATTTTAGATTTTTTTAAATAAATCTGGTTTAAACAATTGTTTTCATTGTTATAGGGGTGTTTCAGATTTTTCCGATCGCGAGTGGATTATATTTTAATTTTTGACGTACACGTTAAAAAAAATGTTTTGTTTTTTTTAGCAGTACACGTGCAAGAAAACGAACTAAAAATAAAGCTACACTCGAATCTGTGTGGTTTATGTGTGTTCGAAACAAAAAATACGTGATAGAAAAATCTTCGTGTATATAACGTAACATTAAAACGAAACACAATCATGATTGTGTTGGGCACCGTTCAAAATTTAGAAACACACATAATTGATATGAAAATAAAATTATTTGTTTGTTGGTCTGAGCTATGTTTGTTTACATATATGTACGAGTTTTTTATTAAGTGTGTTTTTTTTTTAACTCTGCTTAAAAACTTCCATAAGAGCATTATTATTTTTTTAAAGCTCTGTAACTTTTTGGTTTGTTAATAAAATTGAATACTTTAAGAGCAAAGTTTCATAAAATTAGAGCGGCTTTACTTTCGTTTAAAAATAATCAACATTAGGGTGGGTAGAAACCGAGATACTGAAAGTCAGAAAAATTTTTGACGTCGGATTAAAAAATTATTACAGAAAGAAATGTAGCCATAATGAAACCATGCACAACAATATGCGACATTTTATGAGAGGACTAAAAATGGCGATACAGTGAACAAAAAACTAGAAGGGCGACATGCAGGGGCGTGGCAAAAATATAGATTAGGAGAAGCTCAACTTTTTTTTATGGACCATACCGAGATAGCCCACTTAATTACACTTAGGAGTGGTATTTCCGTTAATGGTAACTGGAAGACAGTCACCTCGTCTAAGTGCAAACGTAGCATGATTCGACTTTATTTTTATGTTCCATTTTTGTAGCTATTCGTCTAGCAAATCTAGATCAGTTTGGACAAATAGGGATGCTTGTAGAGGAGAAGCATTTGCAGCACTAATTTCAATGGCATCTGCATACGTTGCTTCCAATATGTTGTTAATTAAAGGCATATCTGATGTGTACATGGTGTATAAAATGGGTCCTAATACGATACCTTGTGGTATTCCAGCTTTTATTCCACACACTTCTGAACTCTCATCATTGAGTTTTACCTAAAAATGTTTCATTTAAATAAATTTTAAAAGGGGATAGTATTGTGCAGGAAAACACATATTAATCATGAAGATCAACCCCTGATGCCAAACTCGGTCAAATGCTTGTTGTATGTCATGAAAAATAGCTGAGCAATATATTTTATTCTCATAGCATCTATAATAACATTCACCATTCGGTTAACTTGCGCAGGTGTACCGTGATTCTGTCTAAATCCAAATTGATAGTCTGGAATTATGTTTTTAATTTTCAATATAGGTGACAATCTTCGTAAGAATACTTTCAAATATTTTTGCTCTGTAAAATGAAACTGTATTTTCTGATTTATTTGTAAAGGTGAATTTAGAGTTAGGAAAATCTGATGTTTCTTCTTATAAAACTTCAACGTTAAATCAAAATTGTATGAACGTATGTTTAAGGTGATTAGCAAATGTTTCAGACATATCTTTATCAGTCCTACACCAAGAACCATCATGCAACTAATGTTGTATAAAGTATAACAAAGCCATTACAGCTCTTGTTGTTTTTTTAATGGTGAAAAGTGTATGCAAAGGAATGAAAATTCCAACCCTTTACCTTAAATCATAGCCAGTGATCTTAAATTCAAGTATATTTATTAAATATATGCCACCCTAAGATATATACATGAAGATTACTGCTGACATATTACTGTTACTTGGTCATCAAAATTCTATTGAAGTTCCGAATAAATAACGTTAGATTGATAATTACATTCCAAAGTTTGCAGCTACATTAATAATTACGTTAGTGATCATTTTCCACCTATTGTAATAACAGCATGTACTTTTGGTGTTGTGTTGTTAATGAAATAAAATTTTCTAAAAGTTGTCATATCAGCTTTGAAATTAGTGCTGTTTCATTCGGTTACTTTTCAATACTCAATAATTCTCTGTTAATTTCCGTTGCATATTCATTACACCTATGTATAAACTCTTAACAGATTATTGTTTTTTTTTAACATTTTTTTGTTCAGCTTGAAACCGTAGTAATTTTCCATTCTGTTTTTTATTTAATTAAAAAAATAAGTACGAGTACAGAATGAGAGACATTTTGTTTTTAGCAAGAACACAAGTAAGAGTGTTAAATTCGGCCGTGCCGAATATTTAATACTTTTCACCTGGGCTTCACGTTTACAATAATATCTGGACTTATTTCGCTATTTAGTTATAACAAACATAAATAAAACATTTGAAAATGTAGATAATTTGATAAACACAAATAAGAAACAATTATTTATAGTTAATATGAGAGCCAGTTTATTAATAATGCATATAAAAGACATGAAGTCTAAAATAAATTATACTAAATAGAGTATTTTGCAATGTGACAGACATGACACTGCCTTTATTATGAAAATTACTTAATTACACTTTTTCTTTCTTACTGGAAAAATACGGGCTATAAAAATATTCAAAAATACATCAAACAAACTATTTTGATACCATTTTTTTTGAAATGGTATCAATAAAAATTATTTAAATTAAATTCCTAAAATTGGACGTAAGGTTCAACTTTGCATGGAAATACCCTTTGGTGCACTTTTAGTTTAAACAAGTAAGAGTGTTAAATTCGGCTGTGTAGAATCTTTGATACCCTCCACCTCGGAGCAAATTCTCTGTTTTGATCTGGATTTTTGTTTGCTCCAAGAGTTGGTATATAGAACTCTCTCACATTAGTAATTCGAGCTCCAGCGAGATGAGATCGTTTTCGGCTTTTCTATTATTTCGGATAAAGGACAACACGTTTCGGTGTTTTTTTGGTCATCTCATCAAATTGCGCTTTATTTATGTAACAATTTTTATGTTCGCAATTCTTAAATATCATTTGAGGTTTTCTAAACTTAATTGAGTTTAAATTAAAGTTTTCTTATCCTGAAATGCTATTAATGTCTCTTTAATCGCAATATTTTCTTTTTTAATTTCAGTTGATTTTTTAAATAATCATATTTGGTGTTTTCTGAATTCCAATTTGTGTAAAGAATAAAATTTATATTTTAAGAATTTAATTGATGTCTTTTAAGTTTCAAGTCATTAACGACGTTTTAATATGATTTTCTGAAATTCAATTGATATTTTCTAACTTATAATTGTAAATCTGAATTCCAATTTTTAGAATTAATATATTGTTACATTTGAATGGAAAATTTTAAAGGTGCAATTTTGTGTTTATGTGAAAAATAATGCTTTAGTAATTATAAGCAATTTTTAAAAATTATATGTAATCCCAATCAGATATTTTGTAGATAAAGCAGAATAAAAATTTTATATTTATATCTATGTAGAACTGTTTTGAAAGCAAAAAAAACTCATTGATGAACTCGGCAACTCTATTTTGTAAACACAACAGAAAGTTAATATGCCAAACTTATGGACATATTTGTTAAAGTATAATGGCAAAACGTTGACATTAATGTTAAAATAGAAATAACGGATGCAAGGCTAATTAGAACAAAAATTGAGGCGCCATCTACTGTGGCATAGCAGTACTGAGCAAAATGAAGTTTGATATCTAATTAAAAATGTTGACATTCATGTTAAAATAGAAATGATTGTAAAGCTAATTAAAACAAAAATTGCGGCGCCATCTACTGTGGCATAGCAACTCTGAGCAAAATGAAGTGACACTCTGTTTGTTAATACGAAAGAAATGTATTTTCCCTAAAACAAAATTCAGATTGGAGAATTTTATATAAATAAAATAATATACCGCGGTTATTATGAATATAGATATATAGAATATATGTACATTACTTTGATATTTAATATATGTATGCATGTATGTGCATACATATATGTAAATATTACACACAAAAAATACAACATCAACATTTATTTTCGTGTTTTCTTTAAATAAATTAATACATAAAATTTTGTTTGGTAAATTTACATTGTTTTTTTTTTTTATTAACAACTAGGTAGTTTAACATTATTTTCTTTAGATGTTGGTGAATTTTTACTCCCTTTATATTAACTCGTAGTGTCTGCTTGTCGAAAATATTTTGGATTGATTTTTAACCCCTTTCCGTGACCCAATCGATCAGGCAGGCTCGTGGCGATGACAAATTTTTTTGGTGGTGCCAAAACAATGGAAACTTTAAAATTTTTCTAGCAGAGTGAGATAATAAAAAAAATTTACAAATGGTTAGTTTTTATAATATTATTACCACAACGACCACAAAAACAACAAGTCCAGCTATGACAACAATACAACATTTAGAATAACAACAAGAACAATATAGAAACATCATAGTTTTAATTTTTTTTTTTTAATTTTTCAGAGATTTCCCTGGACCTGTTCCACCGATTTTAATGATTTTTAAAACAGGAAACTTCCCATGATCTCGGTGAATCATTCTCGGTGAATCACTCTAGCTGTCCTACTGACGCCGTGATCGTGACAAGAACAACATAGAAAATCATATATTTTCAAGACTTTTTTTGTTTCTTCATTCAGATCTCGGGCCCTAATCCACCGATTTGGACGATTTTAAATAGCAAACTTCTAAGAAAGTCAGTGAATCATCTTTTATGCAAACGAGCACCCTAGCTGCCCGATTGAAGTTGTCATCGTGATTTCCACAGACGTACAGACGGACATCGCTATATCAACTCCGCTTGTTATAAGGATCACAAATATATATACTTTATGGGGTCCAGAATTTTTTTTTCTAATTATTACAAACGGAATGACAAACTTATATATACCCTCTGCACACTGGGGTGGAAGGTATAAAAAATTTTACAATTATTTGAAAGCTATTTTTGTGCCATTTATATGTTTATGACTGTATAAAATAACAACATGCCACTCTAACTATTTTCCAATTATTTGGACCTAAGAGCGTTTCTCAAGATGCATGGTATTATTTACAGTATAGTCGATCTAGACAGCCATAATTTTGTTACATGTTATTTTTAATTTCTTTAATTTTTTTTAATATTTTAACTTATTTAAATTTCATTTGTTTCGTTTTTCAGTTGTAATATAAAGCAGGTATGGTTGTATATATATTTAGATCGAATTGAACGTGTATTTGGCATTTTTAGATGACGTTTGCTCAAAAACTTTTTTTATATTATTGAGAAGTTATAATATAGTAACAAGTATCTAAAAAGTAAAAGTAAATACAGCTTGCATTTACATGAACTGCATGTGCATTGCATAGTTTATCGCCCTTTTGAAGTTTTAGTTTGGAACAAACCTTTGTCTTGTTTGTCAATCAAAGTAACAGCAACAACAGGTCACTCAGCTATTGTTGAAATATTGCATGAAAATTTATTCGAAATGTCAACTGCAGGCAAACGCAAGAATATGCAGTTACTGGATATACAATTATTTATGCATGTACATAAATGTTTTGTAATGCTACTTCAATTACTTTAAATATTTAATAATTCCTATTATATGCACAACTGGTGTAAATGTAAATGCATTGGTGGCTGCAGGTTCAAATATTGCATAAAAGTACGATTGTGGCAATTTATAAATGATTTCCTTTAAAAGGAATTTCTTAAGCATTGGTGATTGATTTTTAATAAACTATTGTATTATAGATTGTCCCTTCTCAAATTTAACATATTTTATCATGTTTTTGAAATATTTAGTCGGCAGCCGTTTTTGACTTGCACCGATTTAAATGATATGGCTCTTTATACAAAAAAAATTTGAAATATAGCACATACATATATAATTTTTATCCAACTGTACATACATCAATATGAACAAAATTAACAAAATCATCGTTTATATATTACAGTCATAATTAAATAAGAGTAAATAAAAGTAAAATGGATTTATTGCGCCATTTACCAATCAAGCATTCCTCGAACCTAGTCTAGAAACAAAAAAAAATTTAATTATCTGGCAGCACGTATTCTTTCTTGTCTCCATCTTCATGTGTTGGTGGTACTATTGTAGAATATGGCTTAGTGTTGACAACAACCGCGCGGAGACTTCAAAAAGTTAGCTGATTCGCAAATCAATGTGTACTATACAAATTAAGTTTCATTGTTTGTGCATAAATAATATATATTCTAATGCAACTCAATTTTTGATGCATTTACAAAAATCATGTTCTATCAAGAATCTTGATTGAACGAACAAAAAAAAAAAAAAACCCCAATATGTAGCTTGAGACAACGCATACCGTGTCATACAAAATACATATGCGTTGTTATTTCGCACAAGAAACATATAACACAGCAAAACGAAAAAACCCAGTGTTCATTTTATGAAATTATTACACGCTTTTATGACTCGCTTTACAAATGAGATTTTTTAAGCACGCTTGAAAATGCTAACTGGGTATACACACAACAAACAGAAATCAACAAACATACACACACACACACACACAGTTTTTATAATATTTTCCAAGACCATATTTAACTCTGAAAAAATTTTATATTCATTGCAATAATTCAAAAATGAAATTCTATATGGGAAAAAATTTAAAAGTTTAAGGGCCATTATTACAACTTGCAAATAGCTAAAGTTAGGATGTTATCGGCCAGATTATTAGTTTTTCGTTATTACAACTATACTTTAAGCTAAAAGTGACCGATAAACTAAAGGGAAGATATTGTTGCCTTTAACTTTTAACGTGAGGTTTATGTATTTAAGGTTGCCACATTTTCTGATCTATGAAGAAGAAATTCACCCCAATTTAGTTTTGGAAATAAATTTATTTGCATATACTTAAATGTACATTTGTATATTTTTTAAAAAGTTTTATTACACATTTACAACAATTATGCAACTTATAATAAAGGTTTTTAGTTTTAATTCTATTGTTTGCTTGCGAACAAGTAAAGGAACGTTGCC
The DNA here is from genome assembly GCA_963682025.1 of Cordilura impudica. Classification (NCBI taxonomy): domain Eukaryota; kingdom Metazoa; phylum Arthropoda; class Insecta; order Diptera; family Scathophagidae; genus Cordilura; species Cordilura impudica. Next base: position 66,522,617 of record OY821518.1, on the reverse strand, counting down.
ACTACGTATTTTATAAAGCAATTCATTTGGTCAAAAGTAATCGGTGTTTCCTTTGGTGTTGCCACAATATCAAAAATATTAATTTTATTTTACTGGGAAGTTGTAATAATGAAAAGAAGTTAAATGTAACTTTATTGCTCACTTTAGCTAAAGTTACCTTTAACTAACATTAACTTTAAAGGGAAGTTGTAATAATGGCCCTAAATTTTTAAACATTTCATCGATTCAAGTTTTTTTTACCCTATACCACTATGTGGTTTGGGTATAATGACTTTGTGCTGCTGTTTGTAACTACCAAAAATATTTGACCTAGACCCATCTTTTATTATACCGATCGAATCAGAATCACTTTCTGATTCGATTTAACGATGTCCGTCCGTCCGTCCGTCCGTCTGTGTGTCCATGTAAAGCTTGTAATCAAACTGCAGGTCGCAAATATGAATATATTTTGATGAAATTTGGCATATCAGCTTTCATTGGCCATTGGATGAACTCTGTTGAAATTGGTGGGAATCGGTCCATGTTCAGACCTAGCCCCCATACAAATGACCCCTATGAAATCAACATAAATTGCCATAGGATCCAAATTATGATATGAATCTTAGTCAAATTGGGTTTGTATATGTATATTACATCCATTAATCAGTAGTCCAAAAATGATCCCTATGGGACAACTCTTAGTCATAGGCCCCATATAGAGCTGCTTCCCGATCTTCACTTAAATCTATTAAAAAACAAAAATATTGCACGGATTCCTTTCAAATTTTGTTTGTATATATTTTTACAAAATACAAGAGACTTTACCAAACATGGTCAGGATCGGTCCATTTTTGGGCCTAGTCCCCATATAGATATAGCAACCGAAATGAACTTTTTCATATCTGCAGCCAAAAAAATTAATAAAAATCAAACTCAAATTTGGTTTATGCTTATTTTCTATATCCGGTTAGTTGGGCCTGAGAGATAGAGTGTCTAAACGCATGGTATAGTGTATCGTATAGTCGGTCTATACCGACAATAATTTTTATATGTGGTTTGGGTATAATGACTTTGTGCTGCTGTTTGTAACAACCAAAAATATTCGTCCTAGACCCATTTTTAATTATACCTATAGACTCAGAATCACTTCTTAAGTCGAAATAGCCATGTCCGTCTGTCCGTCCGTCCGTCCGTCTGTGTGTCCATGTAAAGTTTGTAATCAAACTGCAGGTCGCAAATATGAATATATTTTGATGAAATTTGGTATACAAGCTTCATCGGCCGTGGGATAAAAGCTGTTGAAATTGGTGAGAATCGGTCCATGTTCAGGCCTAGCCCCCAAAGAAATGACCTCTATGAAATCGACATAAATTGCCATAAGTTCCAAATTATCATATAGATCTCAGTCAAATTGGGTTTGTATGTGTACATCCATTAATCAGTAGTTCTAAATTGTTTTTTTTTTTCAATTCTCATGTTACATTTCTATTTTGTAACAATAAATTTGTCTGACATGCTTCAAATAAAAATCTCAATTAGAATAACAATTTCAAATACAAATAAAGAAACAAAAATTTATATTTTTTTCCAAAAAGTTTTATATAACAAAAAAATTTTTAAAAATAATTCGTAAAAACAATTCATTAAAAAAAATAATTTATTTGCTTAATGTAAAAAATAGAAAAAACAAAATTTAAAAAAAATTTTAAATAAAAACACTTAACACATTAAATTCATATAATATGTTAGTTTCTCCATTAGTTCATCGAACATGATGTCGTTCATCCGCTTTTCCGCCAGCAGACTCTATTCTGGTGTCATTTTCCGCAGCTTAGATGCTACGGTGACCCCGTAGAAATAAAAATCGTCCATTCTTAATTGTAATTTTGTGACGAAAATCCAATGCGGTAGATGTTTAGAAATGGCAAAAGGACCAACAGCAGCAGCGACAACATTCGTACAGAACAAGGCCCATAACGTGGATAAAATTGTAGTAGCATCTAAGTACTATTCAGATATATCCAAAAGGTTCTTCTCTATTTACACGAACTTCTTCATCAAATACTACCACAACATAAACTTACGACATAATATAATTAAAGAAATCCATCGGATTCTGGCTACATCGAAGGAAATCTGTATGGTTCGATGAAATCGATCCCTGCAGATTACATAGGAAAGCAGTTTTAGATTTTTATATAACTGTTTTGTTAAAATATTAGTAAATACCTTGATTGTTAATAAGAGGCAACAAATCAAGGAAAATAAAAAATTTAACAAATTAACAAATTAAAATGTGTTTCGTTTCAAGACAATAACATAAATTTTTATGCCAACTTCTTTTTCCTTTTATGTATTAAGTTTTTATTATTAAAATTTTATTTTTTTTTATTCTTATTATTTATTGTTCTCAAGTATTTTCCAATGACAATGACATAATTTTTTATGTCAACTAATGTATTGTTAAATTATTATATAAAAGACAATAAAATTTTTAATTAAAATCAAATTTAATTAAGTTTATTTTAAAGACAATAACATACATTTTTATGTTAACTTAATTTTTTAACAATTATATATCAACTATTTATTAATAAAATTTTTAGTTTTCTTTGTTTCATTTATTACCCCCTCAAACAAATTCAAAAAGAGATTTTATTGTTATTGCTTCTTTTTTTTAATATAAAATCAATTGTGATTATTATAAATCAAATTAATCAAAAAACATCAAATTTTTAATTATAAATGAAAAATTTCACAATACATAAGTCATAACAACACAGAGTTAAGTAAATACATAATTTGCTATGTTTAAAATATAAATTTCAATTATCCTAAAATTTTTATCTTAACCTTGTGACATAAACAATGTATGTCACACAATTTGCTTCCAGATTCATTTTGCTATGTCGCAATTCCCTGTCGGATGTAGGTTCCCATCTCATCCACTATGGCGTTGTCAGCTTTCTTGCCACAAAATCATGGTTTACACATGCTCTATTATATATGATTCTTGGTTCTACTAGCCAGTTGTAAAGCCCGTTTAAAAAAATAAAAAATCTTTGATTTTATATTGCCAAATATTTATTAAAAATACATGTTTTTCAATATTCTGAATAATATTTTGCATTGTGAATATGAAATTGATGATTGAGTTAGAAATTAATCAAGCTCAAGATCAAATGTTTTTACTTTAATAAAGCAAAAAAGATAGGGTAATTTTAAAAATGGATTAGATTTCTGCAAAATAGGTTATAAAGCTGCGCCGGCCGAAGTCACCATTCAGTAAAGTAAAAACATATGATTTTGAGCTTGATTAATTTCTAACTCAATCAATGAAATTATAAAGATCGAAAATATTTATATTTTTTATTTTTATATTTGTATTATCATCTTGCAACCCTAAAATAGTTAACGCCCAATTCTAATTGGGTATTTTGCAGAGGGCTCTTTTAAGTGCTTAGTTCTCAAGATATAAGTTATATTATGTTTCCCGCGAAGTTTTTCGATTAGTGCAAAATACGGGTTTGATTTTTGAAGATGGGCTCAGTGTGTGATTTAATAATGATAATTACTTATAATCATACATAATGTAAAATGTTACAGGATCAACAGTGATTAAAATAAATAAAAAGAAGTTCTTAGAATCATTTTCTGAGTCGATTGTCCGTCCGTCCGTCACAAGCATATAATTGCAAATGGATTATTTTGATCCCAGGAGCACTGAAGCCTTAAATAAATAAAAAATAAGCGAATTATTCTTCTTAAATTCGAAATATTGGTTTAATCGAGTTTAATAGAAAAACTCGTTTTCCGTAATTTTTATTTAAAAATATCTTAAAATCCAAAGCTGGCCTTGGCAAATAATGGGTTAACGTTCTCGGATTTAACCGAAATTTTAGGAACGGAAGTTTTACACATTTGGTTATTATATTCTAAGCAGCGCATCTAAAAATTTAACAGCATTTACAAAATGTTTTAATTTTTTTAATAAATTGTCTTTTATTAGCTTGGGGTCATATGTGACCTTAATTCCAAAAGGGTTAATGGGGTCATATAGTTTTTTTCCGAAACCTTAGCCTATTAGGATAAAATATAATATTTAAAAATTGACAAGTGATGAATTTTTGATACAAAGTATTTTGAAAGAGTACATTTACAGAATATTTTACAAAAATCCCATTTTTCTCGAAATCCGCAAAAATAAAATCTTTGCAAAAAAAATTCTGGCATAGGACTTTACCTTCAAATTCACACAAATAATCTCTAACATACATTTAACAAGACCTTGAAGAGCTAGGCCAAGTTTTTTAAATTCTGGTTAAGAAAATTTTTCAAAACTTGAAAAAGCAGTTTTTAAAATTTTATCAAAAAAAATTTCCATTTTCGGTCTCAATGCTTAATAGGTTAGAGACTTAAGCAAAAAATATTGGGTTTAATTAATTTCTTAAAGTTGGAAAAAACGCCATCAAATTTCATGACCTAGTTTTTTTTGCCACAAAAGTGGTCTGGGGCATTTGCCATTTCTAGGCGAGTTATTATTCGATTTTTAATTTTTATAGCTTTTTGGAAAGATAGTTTAATGCTTCTCCCGAATTACATAACAATTTGTCGGAAAAGTTAAAACATAGAACGAAATTTTCGTAAAATCTGAAAGAAAGTCATATTTTCATATATTCATATTTTCATATTTTCATTTGTTTTATATGGGGACCCAAACCTCTGTATTTCTCAGTTTTTTTGCTATTCGCATATTTCTAGGGGGTGCGACAGAGAGTTTGAACACTTTTTTTCTCCATATAATGAAGGGCCACCCCAATATACATACAAATGACCCCAATGGGATCAACTTAAATTTCTATAATATCCAAAGTATCACACAGATCCAAGTCAAATTGGGTTTTTTGTGTTTATTACATCCATTAATCAGCAGTCCAAAAATAAACCCTATAGGATAATTCGTAGTCATAGCCCCCACATAAAGTTGCTTCCCGATCTTCGCAAAAATATTGCATAGATTTTCTCAAATTTGATTCGTATATGTTGTAAATAATAACTTTATTTTTTTTTTATTTATTTTGTAACCTACAACAAAACATTTGCCTTAAAAAGTAGAAATCTTATGGTGTTATAATGTTATAACACAAAATAAAATTGTTTAACTCTTTTGAGAAATATGGTTAACAATTTATAAACAAATAATTTATTATGATAAGGCATATTCTATTAAAAAAAGTTATCTACATATGAATAAAATTCAAATATTTTTTTTTAAATTCTAACGCGTTTCCGGTTTCTTTAATTGTTGGAGGAATAATATTCCAAAGACGTATTGGAGATATAAAAAATTGCCATTCGGATATCAATGTACGATTACTAAATTTATATTTCTTCTGAGTTGAATAAATCTCAAACGATGAAAAAGATGACATGACATGAAGATATGTTAAACTTCTGATTTTTAGCAGGTCTTCGAACAACACACAAAATATTCTCTTAGGGTAAGGAGTTATATTGAGGTACTCTCCATTAGTTCTATAATTGCTGAGTCCATAAACGTATCCCGCAGTGTTGTTATAAGTAACGTTTAATTCTGATTTGCTAGTGTCATCACTACTTGCAAAAATCTCACATCTGTAGGTAAGAGTAGGTAGGTAGTTTTAGCAAGCACTAATCTTATTTTAATTGGTGTGTAATATTGCATGGGCCGAAGTCTTCCGAGCATCCCGTTTTGTTTTGCGACATGCAGCTATTACGTGATCTGACCAGGTGAAAGAATTATTATATATGATACCAAGATTTTTTGCTTTATTACCCATCTCAATTTGTTGGTTGTTAATACAAACACTGGGACTTTCAATAATTTCCTTCGTCCTTTTATAAATAACTAGCTGATTCCAGCAAATTCTAGGAAATTTTATTTTTTTCATTAAATAAAGACCTTAATGTTATGTTAATCAATTACAGCCAATTACCAAATCAACACAAAAAATCAAACTCATTTTTATTACAAATACATTAACAAATTTAATAAACAGCTACTTTAAATGCCATTTATTAAAAATAAAAGAAAAGATTTAAAAAACTGTAAATCTGCAAAGCGGCTAAAAAGAAATACCTTTCAAAAAATATACGTTTTGTCAAAATCGGGATAAAACGGTAGAACAAAACATCGGTCACAAGAAATCGCCAAGCCTATTAATATTAGAGATGTTACGTTTGGATTTTTAGGATTTAAACTTAAACCATTCATATTCGCCCAGAGAGACACACGCTGCAGGTCCTCATTTAATTTTGCAGTACATTGGTTAATGTTTCCTTGTTTATGGCTTATGTACAATTGGACGTCATCAGCATACGTTATAATGTTGCAGTACACAACTGTTTAGGAAAACCATTTGTATTGATTTAAAAAAGCAGGGGACCAGGGTGGAGCCCTGTGGAACACACCTGATAACGGGAAGAAAAGTTGAGGTTGCTAATGGTTTTATTTCAACACACTGCACTCGATCCTTTAGATATGACTCAATTAATTTGGTAGTCGTAGAGGAAAAATTGAAAAATTCATAATTTTTTCTAATTTTTGAAATAATATGGTATGGACAACGGTATCAAAAGCCTTTGAATGATCCAACAACACCAACATTGCAACACAGCCATCGTCAATTTCCTTTCTGAGATCTTCGTTTATATCAGCAGTAATGCTACTATGTTTGGCTCGAAATCCAGATTGTTTGTCGGTCAACATATTATGATGATTAATTTAGTTAGTTATCTGTAAACGTAGAAGTTTTTCAAATGCTTTTGACAGCTATAGCAATATGGCTATGGGCCGATACTCAGAGGGTGACTTTGGTATTGGAAGAATTTTAGCCTGCCTCCATATTAGTGGAATAGTGCTGTCACAATTATTTTATTGAATATATTTGTAATTATTGGTAGTAGTGACGGGAGAATAATTTTTATAAAAGCAAGCTGGATACTATCAACGCCTGTAGCGTTTGACTTTACGGATAGACAGTTTTGACTACATCTAACGGACTTACATTTTCGAAATTGAATACGCTATGTGGAAGATTGGCAGCATGATATGGTAACTATGGGTCACTTGAGACATGGGTATATTAACAAATTTTTTATTTCTAACATCTGAATCTGATTTGATATTAACATGATTATTTTTACTATTAACTATTCCAATTTCTTTAATGGTTTTCCGTTTTTTTTTTTTTTAGAAATTGAATTCGAAAATTTGTTGGCATAGTATTTTGACTTTATGCTTGTTACGGTTTTGGTTACAATTTTTCTTGCGTTGCGATAAGTATTATACATACCATCAGTTTTAAAGCGCTTCTAGCGAGAGTAAGCATGGTCACGATCTGCTATGAGATGCTTAATTTCAGCTGTGAACCAAGGTTTCTGGCGGTAATTTACTTCTTTCGTTTGCATTGGCACTATTTTATTAGATAAAGTTTAACAAACTCTTCTTCAGGAGTGAGATAGTTTATACGTTTCAAGTTACGAAATTGGAGGTAAGAAATAGGTCGAGCAAAGTATTATTGGATGATGTAAAATGTTTTTCAGATCTGCAGGCCAAAAATTAATGAAAATTCCATTCAGGATTGGTTAAAGCACTTTTTAATAATTCCCATCGTAACGATGAACGTGAGAAAAAGAGATATATGTTTTCAATCCTACTAAATTCGATGAATGGTTATCACAATTTACGAATAATGCTTTATGATTTTTGCCATTATTCTGCTGAATGCCAGATGTGTGACTGCCACCACGGCAGCGTAACATTGTGATCTGCAGTTTTTTAATGAAATTTAATCGGAATTTAATTTCTCTTAAATTGTATTTTCGATCGAGGCTGCATTTTCAGCATGTATTTCAATAAAACCAAAAAAACATTTTTTGATGGAAACTTTTTTATCGATAAAATCAATATCTACATACCTAACGACTTGGGACATTTGTTTTCGATGAGAGATAGCAGAATTTGAATCAGACAAAAGTTCATAATATTTATTTCTTTTGATATCGTTTTTTAGTTGATTTCGAACTGTAGATGCCAGAAGATGAATGAATTCATTTTGAATCTGTGGTGACAAATATGAGACAGTTTTTGGAGTTTCTGTGGCATTTTTATAATGATTTGTTGAGCTACAAGGCTTAATAAAGATAATAGGTTTCCTACATTTGTACCATCTTGAAGTGCTAGTTTTTCAATATCCCCACGTAGAGGAAGATTTTGTATAATTAAATATCTCATGCAAGCTAATATTCTTTGCAATATATTTATCACCGTTCTTTTTCGAAATGAATGTTCGCTTCTAATGATACATCAATTCCCGTCCTTTTTATTAATCTCCATTCTATTTCTTTCCAAGTCGTAAGTGATTCTCGGTGATTGGAAGTTCTTTCATGGCTAATCAATTTATTTTTTTTCTTCCATTTATTAAAAGCAGCAGATGTAATAAAGAGTAAGCAACAGAATTACCAAAAATTATGATAAACAAGTAAGAAAATTATAGTCGGTCTGGAACGTCTATATGTTGCCCTATATCATGTGTTTAGAGAAAGGGTCTTGGTAGTCACATATTTTTTGCAAAAACAAGTACACACGTTTGAAAAAAATTTGTGCAATTATATTGATTTTTGATAGACTTAAGCGAAGATCAGGAACAGCTTTACATATGGGTTATGACTAAGAATTGTGCGACAGGGTCTATTTTGGACTACTAATTCACAAGTGTAATAAATCCACAAATTTGACCTGGATCTATATGATAATTTGGATCTTTTCGTAATTTAAGTCGATCTCATAGGGGTCAATAGCATGGGCACTAGATCTGAAGATAAAGTAGCTAATCAGAGCTTATATACCACATTTTATCAAAATTTATACATATCTGCGGCCTGTGGATTGATTACAAGCTTACACACAGACGGCCGGACGGACGGACGGACATAGTTAATTCGACTCTGAAGGCGATTCTGAGTCGATCGGTATAATAGAAGTGGTATAGTGTACAAAAGTCATATTTTAACATTGAACTCATATAATCGTTCCAAATATTCTAAGAGCTACATATATCCTTCACCGATTAAAAGTAAAATTTCAGTCCGTGTAGAAGTTTGGCTGATACTATAACTCTTTCAGTCCTGTTTAGTAAAATGAGTGTAGTTATTGTTAAACCATCAATATAGAAATTCTTTTTAGCAAACTCTACTTTCTTTTTTTTTTAAATTCTCTTTTGTGTAAAAAGCACGCAAGTGATCCCACAATCACTGAATACGGTAAAAAAAAAATCATAAAAAATTTATTTACTTATTCATATTTTAAGTACCTTAAACCATAATAAATTAAGACGTACTTATACAAACCAGTGGCACGTGACATGATTAACTATATTTAAGTTTCAAAGATAAAGCCATTTAGGATTTAAGTAGTTTTTTACTTTATTTATTAAACAATAATTTATTTTGGAATTGTAATATTAATAATTTAATTGCATTTGAAACAGAATTGAAATTTGTTGATACAATTTTAAACAAGTACCATATACATATATAAATACAATACCAATACTCTACAGAATAAATACAAAAATTAAAAACATACACAAAGAAACTAACTTAAATCAAATGGCAAACTTAACATCATTATCATCATCAGAATCAAAAGCAGCATATGGCAAATTTAAATGGCGCAAAGACATCAACTACGGCACAAAACAAATACAAACAATAACGGGTACAGAACAGAACAGAACACAATACTAAATGGAGGCCAGAGTAGGAAATTCAATGTTTAAATATAAGTAGTATGATTAAAATACATTATTGATTTATTTTGCGTATTAATTCTGAAACTGCCACGTTATCTCGTACACTCAGGTATTATTTATTTTCTCCGTATCTTGTGTATGTTCGCTACCATCTTCAATGGAGCCATCATTGCAATCGCCCTCCAGGCCACCCACATCGCCTGTGAACAAATGACGTATGCAACTTCGCTTCACATACAGGAAGGCGACGAGGGCACACAAAAGAAAGGCCACACCAATCGAGCTGCCAATTAGCAAAGCACGCATTTTACGTTGCGAAGGCACTTCAATGGTTAATTCACCACTTGGTACTTGTTCACCGTCCGCCGAAATGGCTAATACACGAATTTTAAATGACGAATCCTCTTTGAGGTGCCTTAGTTGATAGAAATTGTCAAATGTCTCGACAGTGCCAACAAGATGATGTTCCGGTTCTTTCCACCAACGTACTGTATACAGGCGTAACATATCCAGTCCTTGTTGAGGATGCTCCCAGTGAAGTAGCCAGCCTTGTTGGTTATTAATGGCACTTAAATTCCATGGAGCACTTAAGCTACCAGTACTTGGTAGAGCATTACTATTCATTTCACGTTGCTGCGAATGTTCGTTGGTAGACTCAATGTCGTTGACATCGTTGTCTTTGTCTGCTAATACTTTCGATGATGCTGCAACAGAAAGAAGGATAAAGTGTATGAATTTTAAATTTTTATACAAATCTATCAAAAGTATGGATTTGTAATTAATGCTTGCTTGTAGCAAAACCATTATAAATATTTAATTTATATGAAACATTGTGGAATACAGTGTTTTGAAAAGGACAAAATCTTATTATACTCGTAGGCAAATTAACTAAACTACTAATAAAAATAGTTTCTTTTAAATAAAAGTTGTTTTAATATTAAAATAATATTAATATTAAAATAATATTAAAAAAAGTTTCAAAAATATTTTAATGTATGTGCGTTACATTAGTAAATTCTGTGCCAAATAACTAGAATCTATGATAGTGGTATATATCTCTAGAATGAGTCAGATCTTAGTGAAGGCGAAAATTGAAAGGAAAAATATTTAATATTTTTTGTCGAATCTTTTATAATCTATGGAATCCTAATACCATTTAGTTAGCACATCTCTGATGTTTAATACAAAAGAGGACCTCAGTTACATTTAGAAAGGAAATAAGTAACCGTATTAAGATGAGCCAATTAAAAATGTGTGTTTCTCTTATAACTTTTGAATCTATTTACCGATTTTTCTTGTTTACAATAACAAAATACTTCAAGCCGTAAGCAAGAATTTGATCGTGATTCCGATCTCAATAAGAAATAGGAGGATAGCGTTAGATGTTAAAGGGAACCTGAATATAATCCCTGGGGTGAAAAGATTTGGCGATTACCCGAATTTAACTCCAGTACTAGAGAAAATGCATAATTTTAAAAATAACTAACAAATTTCAAAATTATTAACAATAATATTTCACTGATATCATTCTACTCATGGTTAAAGAAACTAGCAGAGCCCAGCCCTCGAATTTCGAGTGCAAGTTCTGGGAAATTTTATTTTTTCATTCAATTTGTTTCTTTCAATATTTTTTAATCTTCATTAAATTTATATCATTATAAATATTTGTTTAACACCCAGAAATAAGAGCCTAAAGGTATTTGAACCACGTTGTATGCCACCCAAAGGTATGCTAATTTTAAGCCATTCACAATTCAACACAGGGCATGTGATATACACTTATTATAATGAAATTCGATTTCGTTATTGTCGTTAATGGTTCATGTCCAAAATTATTTTTCAATTCAACACAGGGCTTTTCATAGGGCTTTTTTTGCAAAGACACACACAGCATTGTTTAATTTTATATATGTATTAGTAACAAATTTATGTGAGCATTACTCCAAAAAAATGTTCCAGATGGTGGAAATCTGTAAATCTGGTGGACAGCTCAAAAGAAATACCTTTCAAATAAGGGATGTTTGGTCAAAATAGGATTAAAGCTGACAAAGTTACATCGGTCACAAGAAATATTTATTTGTTAAATCGCCAACCTTATATCCCATTTTATTGACTGAATGTCTAAGAAGTGGGACAAAGAGGGCACTATCCGACAGCCGAAATGTTCAACTTACTAGGCAGATGCAGCAAACTAACTGTATGTTGGATACTGTGACACGTGGGACATGAGGACTTCGAAAGCCTGGTTGTCTGGCCAATCGAAGGGGTACATCGTCCCTTCATCTGTCCTGAATCATTCTGTGGTGTTCCGGCGTAATAAATCAGATACAAATAAAGGAGTGGAGGGAATCACAATTTGCCACACATTTGGACAAAAGTTCCGGTCAACAGCAAGTTAAAAGATTTATAACTCCATCTTATAGTCAATCGGAACAAATAATTCCCCTGATAAGAAGGACTTAACCCTTTGAGACCTGAGTAGTAAAACGATTGTAGTCATTGCTAAACCATCAATATAAAAATTTTTTTTAAGGAAATACTGCTTATTTTTTTAATACTGTTTTGTATAAAAGGGCACTCAATAGAACTCACAATCACTGAGTACCGGTGAAAACATCATGTTAGTCCGATCGCAGGGGAGATGTGTAAACATCTAGTAATTAAAGATTTTTTATAGCACTTTCTTAAAATCAAACAGAAAGCGTATCACTTGTAGCAATCAACTGCAGGGGCTCTGTTAATATAAAAATATTTATTATTATTTATTATTTTAACCTGTTTATTTTTAATTTTTCGTTTTTTATTTTTAATTCTTCATTTTTCGTTTTTCGTTTTTAATTTTTTTTTTATTTTTTTTTCAATTTTTTAATTTTAATTTTTTATTTTTCATTTTTATATTTCATTTTAAATTTTCATTTTTTAATTTACATTACTCATTTTTAATTTTAGTTTTTCATTTCTTATTTTTCATGTTTCATTTTTTATTTTTAATTTTTTATTATTCATTTTTTATTTTTAATTTTTCCTTTCAATTTTTTTTTTATTTTTTAGTTTTCATTTTTTATTTTTTATTTTTTATTGTTTATTTTTTATTTTTTATTTTTCATTTTTCCTTTTTTATTTTTAATTTTTATTCTTAATTTTTTATTTTTCATTTTTAATGTTTTTTTTTCATTTTTCATTTTCCATTTTTCGGTTTTTCATTTTTCATTTTTCGTTTTTCGTTTTTCATTTTTTATTTTTCATTTTTCATTTTTTATATCTCATTTTTCATTTTTTATTTTTCATTTTTAATTTTTTATTTTTCATTTTTCATTTTTAATTTTTTATTTTTTATTTTTCATTTTTTACTTTTCATGTTTCATTTTCTATTTTGAATTTTTTATTATTCATTTTTTATTTTTCATTTTTCCTTTCAATTTTTTTTTTTATTTTTTATTTTTCATTTTTTATTTTTTATTTTTTATTTTTCATTTTTCCTTTTTTATTTTTAATTTTTATTCTTAATTTTTTATTTTTCATTTTTAATGTTTTTTTTTCATTTTCCATTTTTCGGTTTTTCATTTTTCATCTTTCATTTTTTATTTTTCATTATTTATTTTTCATTTTTTATTTTTCATTTTTAATTTTTTATTTTTCATTTTTCATTTTTTATTTTTCATTTTTCATCTTTAATTTTTTATTTTTCATTTTTTATTTTTTATTTTTCATTTTTTATTTTTTATTTTTCATTTTTCGTTTTTCATTTTTCATATTTCGTTTTTCATTTTTTATTTCTCATTTTTCATTTTTCATCTTTCATTTTTTATTTTTCATTATTTATTTTTCATTTTTATTTTTCATTTTTAATTTTTTATTTTTCATTTTTCATTTTTTATTTTTCATTTTTCATTTTTAATTTTTTATTTTTCATTTTTTATTTTTCATTTTTTATTTTTCATTTTTCATTTTTTATTTTTAATTTTTCATTTCTCTTTTTTTTTTTCATTTTTCATCTTTCATTTTTTATTTTTCATTTTTGTTTCATTTTTTATTTTTCATTATTAATTTTCAAATAGGTTATAATAATATCATAATTTTTTCACCAATACAATCACATTTTGTCTTACGACTCACATTTTACGCTCACATCTTACGCTCACATGTTACGCTTACATGTTACGCTGTTTTTGAAATTTACCCCCCTGCGCGTAGAGATGTTTACACATCAAAAAAGTTTAAAAAATTATTAATTTATATTACTAGCACCTTAAGCCAGATCTCACAATCGATACAGCTATGTCTGAAAGGGTTTAGGACCTTGGCGGGATTCTTTACTGGATACTGTAATCTTAGATATCATGTACGAATAAAACAGAACACACTGTATCCCCGAGACATATGGTATCTCATGCGAAATTACCTAACTTTATAAGGAGCCTTAATATTTAGGATAGTCATAGGCTGCACAAAAGGTCAAATTGGTCTCACTGGTTGAGGCCGAAAACTGTTGAGCTCCATCTCTATGTCTGACAAGGCCCATTTAGATATAAACGGGAATGTAAAAACACAGAATTGTCGAACATAGAATGACCCTTACCCACATATACTGCATTAGATGGAATTGCATTCAGATAGAGTCATAGTAAATGGTCGTAATTAGTTTCAACAAGATGATGGAACTGAATAACTTTTTGAGAAGATGTCGCACAGGCGTAACTAAATGTGGATGTCATTTAAGTTGCATTATTTTTAAAGGCCATTTGTATATGTATTATTTTTCTATAATATTTTCTGAGTCAAAAAAAGTTATTTGTGTTCCTTTAATTTGTAACTCTCGTCAGCTATCCTGTAATTGAATCTCAGGGTTTTGCTAGATAATTAAAAAATAATAATTATTTCGAAGTTTGTGAAGCTTTCTGTTAATTTTTACTAAATTAAAATTACAATTATTGTTTCTTTTCAAATCTATAATATTATTAGCCTAGGCGATTTCTTGTGACCGATGTTTTGTTCTACTATTTTACTCCGATTTTGACCAACCGTATATTATTTGAAAACAATTTCCCTTTAGCCGTTTTGCAAACTTACAGATTTTAAAATTTTTTCCTTTATTTTGAGTAAGTTGCATTTAAACTCTCTACTAACACATACATAAAATTATACATTTCTTATGTATGTTTTATTAAATTTGTTAATGTGTTTGTTATTAATGAGTTTGTCTTCATTCACAATAATAAACCATAAAAGTGTTTGGTTTGTGAATTGACTAAGTTGGAAAATAAAGCTGCCTAGAAATTGCACTCGAATTTCGAGCGCTGGAATCTGCTAGTTTTAATTATTAATTCTATTTTGTTTGATCCATGGACTATATTTAATAAATTGATTTTCAATTACTGCAAAAGTCCGGAGAATATGGCGGATGAGGTTGTATGTTGTATGAACAGCTGTTAAACGCAAAGTAAATGACGGAACTTGCTCAAAGTTTTACAGAAGTCTATTAGCAGGTGATACTTGATGGGAGCAGTGTTGCATTTCATATAACTAAGAAGGAAGTTCGAAAAGTCACGGACTTATTGATCCGCCCTCGTATACTCCTTATAAGGAACGCGATCATTGTTTTGATGCGTTTAAACGGAATAAAGAATTACAACCAGCTAAGTAGAAGGATAACTCCAAAAATGTTTTTACAATTTGAATGATTATAACTTTAAAACTGTTATTCACATTAAATAATTTACTTGCTTAAAATATTTACGATTCTACTGAAAATAGTAGTCTTTTGATTCAAAAACTGAAAAAATGTATCTCATAGTGTTTTGTTCGCCGGATTTCTGAAGAAAAGTTTACCTGGCGAATGGGCAGGGTATTCAATATACAATCTGCTTTCAAGCCATCTGAAACTTTGAAACTTTGGAGGTGTTCTTGTAATCGTCATATTAGATATACAATTCTCCAATTGGGTCTAGGGTCATTTATTGGAAGTACGAAGTTCAAAAAATAAAGCACTGATTTCCAATGCTAAGTAAAATATTGTGTTGGCAAATTACAGATTTTGAACCCATTGGAGCTGACAGTGAACATTACATAATTTGATTTTCCTCCGATGTTATCATTCTGAAGTTGGCAAAGTGCTCTAAAACAAAAAAATGTTTTGTCGTTCTATATTTTTATATCTGTGTACCAATAATTATTGTTAGTGTAACAATATATTTGTTGCTTCGAGGAGGTAGAGTAATTGAAATTAGTATTATGGATTGATACATTTCAAATTTAATTTTATATTGCTTTTTATTTATCACCGGAGTCAACTCGGAGCTTAAATTATTCAGGGTTGGAGAATAATTCCTTTTATAAAATATAGCAATCGATATAAAAAATTATAAAAAATTTTTCGAATGAAAATATTTTTTAATGGTGCGTGGAAGAGTAGAATAAAGCATATATTTCTAAACTTCATAACTACACTGTATCTATAATGAGACTAGTCTCTGGCATTTCAACCTACATCAGTGATGTTGTGTAACATTGTGGTAATTGTTAGGTTATAACTGAATAGATTGTTTCTATATGAAATTTTTTATTTAGGGGCGGCCGTGAGGTTTGAACCTGCGTCCATCTCACATACACTCGTCAATGTGGTTAATACTTCGTATTAATCTCAAAAGATACAACTGTGTCCAAATAAACAGTCAATATTTTTGATTTGTTTTTAAATATCCATACACTATTCTCATTTTTATAAGAGTTGTCATATGTGATGTATGGTTTGTACATTCTACATCTTGCACTTTTTATATGTGTATATTAGAAATGTTGCGCAGATGCGAACTTTTTTTAATAGTTTGTTATTTCAATTAATACGGCCTGAAAAAGACGTCAAATCAAAAAAACTAATTAAAAAGTGTATGTGAGATAAACGCATGTTCAAACCTCACGGCCGCCATAAGAAGAGAAATTTCACATAGAAACAATCTATTCTATTATAATACAATAGGCTGAAATGCCAGAAACTAGTCTGATTAAAGGTACGGTAAAGTTATGCATTTTAGAAATACATGCTTTCTTCTTCTCTACTACTCACTATTGAAACAAAATCAAAATTTTCATATTAATTACAGTATTAATTGCAATATGTCTGAAAAATTACGTCGAATCTAACAAATTATTTTTCATTTATCATAATAAAACAAGTAAGAAAATTATAGTCGGTCTAGGGCGACTATACGATACCCTATACCATCCGTTTAGAGACTCCATGTCTTAGGTCCAACTAATTAGATATAGAAAATAAGCATAAACCAAATTTATATATACTAGCAGATTCCAGCGCTCGAAACCCGAGTGCAAGTTCTACTCAAATTTATTTCTCAAGTTAGCCAATTCACAAACCAAAAATTTTTGGTTTATTATTATTGTGAATGAAGATAATAAACTCATTAACAAACACAAAAACAAATCTAATAATAAATACACACATAGAATATGCATTATTTTATGTATGTGTTAGTAGCAACTTTAAATGCAATTTACTCAAAACATAGAAAAAAATTTAAAGTCTGTAAATCTGGTTAACAGCTAAATAGAAATACCTTTCAAGTAATACCTTTCAAGAAATCGCCTAGCCATTAATGTTATAAAGGGTTCGCCATTTAACGTTTTTTTTTTTTAACTAGTGCTTATTTCGTGAATGGTAACACTTAGCTCATGTCTGATTTGACAGATAACACAAGGGAACAATGGTTCTGTTGATTAAGAACTGAATATTGTTTTTAAGGTTATTTGGGACGCTGAATCCAAATCTGCCCTATCAGCTCGACTTTTCGAGATATACCGTTATGTTCAAAATTAAGGCACTTCCGCTACATATATTGGAATAACTTGAAAACGGTTCACCATATTAAATTAAAAAAAAATCCGAAACTCGCAAACAATATTCTCTTAAAGCCGTGCTTACTTTGTTTTTAAATTTTCCAAGTAGTTTTAGAGATATCGTTCAAGTTTTGAAAAAAAAAATTAAAATTTTTTAAAAAAAACATTTTTTTTGTTCTTTAAAAATTCCTAAAAAATAAAAATGGGACAAAAATCACAGTTTTGGTCTACAAACAGTTAGTTAAATATATTTCGAATAAAATGAGCTTTATTTTATTGCAATCGGTGCACACCTTTTGATTTTGTTCACGATTTACTGAATTGATATAAATCGCGATTTCCATACAAAAATAACATTTTCTAATGTGTAAGTGTTTGTATGTAATAAGTTAGTTTTTTATGATTCTAAGAATTAAAAAAATTAAGTAATAAAAAAAGATTATTTCATTTTTATGGTTGCGGTAGCAAACTCATAACGCCTATAAATTTTATTGTCCCTTTATGACACCTAGTCAGTTCACAGTCAATTAAAGAGAAAAAAGAAAAGTCCACTTGTTTTTATTGATGTGTGGTTTACCGTTGGTAACGGATGATTTTTTAAAGGAATTCCCCTGAACACATGTGTTCATTCATAAGTGACTGTCAATAAAATTGTGGATATAATTTTTTTTGGTACTTCAGTAAAAAACTACTAAGTATATATATGGGTTCATTCAACCAATTTTTCTCATTCAACAAGTGTTTACGAAAGCGGAAAGTATAACGACAAAAAATATAAATCATTGAACATTTAATCAGTCAACACAAAAAAGTTCAATTTTGTTCCCGTGTGTTATTTATTGAAAATTGTGTTACTTTGATATATACTTCAAAATTGTGCAATGGCTACGTCAAGAAACACCTGTAAAATCAATCCCAACTATTTTTGTAACATATGTGGCGAATACACGTTTATAAAAAATAGAAAAAGTGTGTCAGATTTTATTAAAAAAATTTGTTTTGACTACTTCGGATTTACCATGGAAACCCGTGACAAGTACTGGATTCCTAATACTGTATGTAAAAACTGTGTAGAGTATTTAAGGTTATGGGCAAACAAGCAACGGACCCACTTCAAGTATAAAACACCAATGATCTGGCGGGAACCTTCGAATTATTATGATGATTGTTATTTTTGCGCTGTCAACATAACAGGCATTAATAAAACAAACCGGTCTAAATGGATTTATCCTAACGTGTTGTCTATTACCCAACCAGTCCTGTACTCTAGTGAGGATTCAGAACCACAACCATTTACATCTACACACAATTTCCACGACTTACGACAAAATGTTCCTTCACCAATTTCTGAATTTGGATCAGATGACTTGCATTTAGATATTTCTTCTGAACGCGAGCAATTTAATCAGGAGGAGCTTAGTGATTTAGTGAGAGACCTTGGACTTTCTAAAAAAGCATCTGAAATTCTTGCTTCTCGATTAAAGCAAAAAAATCTGTTAACCCAAGGAACAACAATTTCATACTACCGTAACAGAGAAAAAAACTTACTTCCATTCTTTTCCGAAGACGATGAATTTGTTTATTGTTCAGATGTTCCTGGTTTAGTAACAGCGATGGGATTAGAGGAGTATGATCCAAATGACTGGCGACTATTTATAGATTCTTCTAAACGCAGCCTAAAATGTGTACTTCTGCATAACGGTAACAAATTGGGTTCGTTGCCCATTGCACATTCAACTAAAGCTAAAGAAGAATATTCTACAATTGCCTCAGTTATAAATAAAATAAAGTACAACGAAC
This sequence comes from Cordilura impudica, assembly GCA_963682025.1. Taxonomy (NCBI): domain Eukaryota; kingdom Metazoa; phylum Arthropoda; class Insecta; order Diptera; family Scathophagidae; genus Cordilura; species Cordilura impudica. The sequence continues at coordinate 66,503,193 of OY821518.1, read as the reverse complement.
ACCGCACTATAGAGGAGCGGTACCAGGGTCACTGGGATAAGCATATGATGGCGGACTATTGCTGGAGCATTAAAACAAATCCCTCTAAACAAGGTTATTTAAGAAAATCTTATAAAAGAAAATTTTTCGATGAGTTGTAATTACATTGTAATATTTGTGTATTAAAATTTTTTATTTTTTTGTTAAATTAAAAAGTATAGCTGACCATAAAAATGAAATAATCTTTTTTTATTACTTAATTTTTTTAATTCTTAGAATCATAAAAAACTAACTTATTACATACAAACACTTACACATTAGAAAATGTTATTTTTGTATGGAAATCGCGATTTATATCAATTCAGTAAATCGTGAACAAAATCAAAAGTTGTGCACCGATTGCAATGAAATAAAGCTCATTTTATTCGAAATATATTTAACTAACTGTTTGTAGACCAAAACTGTTATTTTTGTCCCATTTTTATTTTTTAGGAATTTTTAAAGAACAAAAAAAATGTTTTTTTTAAAAAAATTTTAATTTTTTTTTCAAAACTTGAACGATATCTCTAAAACTACTTGGAAAATTTAAAAACAAAGTAAGCACGGCTTTAAGAGAATATTGTTTGCGAGTTTCGGATTTTTTTCTTAATTTAATATGGTGAACCGTTTTCAAGTTATTCCAATATATGTAGCGGAAGTGCCTTAATTTTGAACATAACGGTATATCTCGAAAAGTCGAGCTGATAGAAAAAAACCAAGTGCAGATTTGAAATCAGCGACCTCAAATTAGTAAAAATTTGCTATAAATTTCAAATCAACACAAAAAAAGTTCAATTTTGTTCCCTTGTGTAATTAGTTTTATCCTTCCGCTGAACGAATATGGTTGTGTATACGCTTGAACAATGCTGGGAAATATTGCGACATTACTTTGAAAATCATGGTAAAATTGCGAAAATTGCGTACGGATTTTGGAAGAAGAGAAGTACCGTCAGCTCCGTATGTTCGTTATCTTGTGAAAAAATGAAAGAAACTGGCATCCTTATCGATAAACCAAAGCGTGAAAAGCCAAAAACAGTGCGTACTCAACATCAATTCACCGTCGTTCTCAAGAATTGAGCATTTCGGAGGCATCATTGAGACGAATTTTTAATAAAGACCTTGGTATGACGCAATACAAAGTCCAATTGGTTCAGGAGTTGAAGCCAACTGACCATCCAATGCGTTTTCGCTTCGCTAAGTGCGCCTGCGATCGACTTACAGGAGATGCCCACTTGCCAAAAAAATATCATCTTTTCAGATGAAGCTCATTTTGATCTTGGCGGGTATGTAAACAAGCAAAATTGTCGCATTTGGGGCACAGAAAACCCGCACGCATACATTGAAAAACGAGTCACTGTTTGGTGCGGATTTTGGTCCAGAGGCACAATTGGGCCATTTTTCACAAAATTTGAAGAGGAGGATATTGGCAACATTTGGTTTTAACAGGACGGCGCTACGTGCCACACAGCTGAATATACACTCGATGTTTTGCGCCCTTTTTTTTGAAGATCGCATTATCAGCCGCAGAGCTGATGTCGTTTGACCACCTCGGAGCTATGATTTGACACCTTTGGACTATTATTTGTGGGGTGCCCTCAAAGATAAGTGTTACGCCAACAAGCCAGAGACAATTGACGCTTTAAAGAACAATATTCGTGAAGCCATTGGTGAAATACAGCTGCACACAATCGATAATGTGCTTAAAAATTGGATCGATCATGTAGGCTTCTGCATGGCCAGCCGAGGCAGCCATTTGAATAAAATTATTTTCCATTATTAACCGGAAGGATTGTACTTTCAAATAAAAAAAGAAATTTGAGATAATATTCAGTAGTTTTTTTTTATATCATTTTCAAAAAAAAAAGTTATTTGGCGGACCCTTTAGATATAATATCAGATGCTGTATTTGGTAAGATACCTTATTTTTTGCAAAAACATATACAAACCAAATTTGAGAAAAATCTGGGCATTATATTTTTATATATTTTTTATAGATATAAGTGAAGATCTGGAATCAGCTCCATTTGGGGGCTAGGGCTAAGAATTGTCCTTTATGGTTAATTTTTGGAACGCAACTACCTAATATTTTATACTTTATTCATTATTATTTTTATGTTATCTTTGTTTTTGTTATCTTCTTTTGAGTTTTCAAAATATTTTTACGATAGTTTATACTTTCAATTAATAAACATATCGCACCAGTGCCTCTAAAGTGAGTCAACTCAAAATCTCTAAATTTTCACTTTTTGCAAGAAAACGATACACAGTGGTCATATCAATCCACTGTAAAAATCTTACATCGATTTTTCTAGTCATTCGTAAAAAAAAAATACAGTTGTAACCCTCTTTGTGTCATAAGAGTAGTTTCTTTAAAATCCACTAAAAAGACTTATTTTGAGTTGCATCCAAAAAACTTGTTATTTTTGATGATCACTGAAAATCACAAAAACAACTACTGTTGTACACTTATTATTCGCAATTCCTTACAATGAAACAACTGTTTTTCAATTTTATAGTAAATATTAAAAAAAATCGTTTTTTGCCTTTACTGAAAATTTGTAAATTTTGAGTTGACTCACTTTAGAGGTACAGGTGCGATATTATATCAAATTGTAAAAAATATTAATTATTACCACTAAATATTGGCGACCCTGCCACGAGCTCAAAAAGCTAAGCCTTGCAAGTGTCGTGAAATCAAATTATATACAAGTAAAATAATTCAATATTCAAGATTTAATTCAAATTTAATAAATATAACTGAGATAATCAAAAATGAAGAAGTCAGGATAAGATAATTAAGATACTATCAAGATTTTTCAAGAATTATATGGAAGAGGTTCTACAATAAGTAAATCTCTCATCACGTAAAGTTTAATATTCAAGGTACCAGCGAATTCCAAAATAAATTATTGGTATTATACAATTTGTTCTGTAAGTGGTGGTTATTCATTTGCATTGGTTATCGCTTTGAAATATTTTCAATTGTTTACAAAATTTTTACTCTGAATATTCAAAAATTTTAATTATTAAAACTTTTTCGTTACGTTAACATTTGTTTGTAAATTTCTTCTTAGAAAATGTCGTTAATTCGTTTACCTACACATAATTTTTCTGAATCTGAAAACAATTCTTCATAGAATACACATCCATCAGAACATAGTTTGGACTCAACAGATTACCGCAGTTTGATTTAGACATACATGCTGCTTCTGTAGAACTTTATAAATATTGGACTAATTGTCCAGAGACGTGGCTTATCCACGCAGAGGTACAACTCGCTACAAAAGGAATCTCTTTGGACCGAACTAAATACGAATCTATATTAATACGTGAAGCTAAATTTTTATTTTCCTTTTTAAGCAATATGCGGGCACGGAGGAGTGTGAAAATTGGCATTGTTATAGTTTATGTGGAGGAGAAGCTGAGAATGATAAAATTTATGTACAATCTGTCTTAAAAATATATTAAATGAAATAAAATAAAATATTTATAATAATTTGTTACACTCTGTTAATGCGAATGATTAGAATTATATATCACACGCCCTGTGTTGAATTGTGAATTGCTAAAATTGATTAGTATACCTTTAGGCTCATTTAAATATACATAAATTTTTTATATATATAAATTAAAGAACATTAAAAAAAAATTTTATGAAAATTTATATTTTCTAGAACTTGCACTCGAATTCCGAGTGATAGGCTATACTAGTATTATATAACAGCTCTTCCTCAAAATGTTATTATAACCGTTCTTGATCTAATTCCGAATACTACAAGCACTGATCCTTATAATAATTTAAATAAAGCATTAGTGGAACGTAATTTTCTAAGTTGCATATCCCGATAAGAAAAAATATTGTATGACAATGAAATGGGTGGCAGAAAACCCTCCAGTTTTAATCGTTCTTTCTCCTTTCTAGCTGAAACTAGTTTCGAACCTGATATTTTAAAGAAATTGTGGCTAAGAAAGTTACACAAAGTCTGAATATAGCGTTAACAGTTTCAAACCATATTGATATTAATGGAATGATACAGTCAGCAGACATAATATGGGAAGTTATGTTTAACATTGAAATTACAAGTAATAAAGAAGGCTCAACATCTAATATTGAGAAAATTATTGAAACCTTAACGAAATCTTTATGTGAGAATATAAATAATCCATCGATTGAAGTTAGTTCTCTTAAAAGTTAATTAAGAGATCGTCAACCTCGCTCATATTTTACAGGAAATAGTAGGAACAATTCTCGATCATGATTTCTTTCACCTAACAGAAATTGGTTGTGTTGATTTCATTACAGATATGGAAATAAACTATCAAGTGTGAACAACCCTGTTCATTTTCAGAATATCAGATTTCGTTTAACTAAAAATGCCTTTGTTAATGCAACAAACGATGGTGGTGTGAATTTTATATCTCGTCGCCTTTTCATTTATGATAAAAATAATAAATTAAAGTTCTTAATTTATACTGGAGCCGAAGCTTCTGTTTTACCTTCGTCTAAATTTAAAGAAAATAATTACACAGCGGCTAAAGTTTCAGATATTTCTTCAGTTGCTAAAAAAATTACTTTATATTGATTTAGGTTTACGTGGGGAATATCCATTTACATATCTGATTGCAAATATTTCTAAACCCTTTATTGGTGCCGATTTTTTAATTAAATACGGACTATTAGTAGATGCCAAACGCAAATGTTTATTAGACTCATTAACCAATTTATTAGAAAATACAGTTTCTTACAGTTGTAATGCTTCCTTAAGGCCTGTATGCAGCTTGCTAAGGAATCAAAAACTTCATATAAAAAGACGCTTCAGAAATGCTTAAGGAATTCTTTTGTCAAAAAATTTCTGTTGATAGTCTGCAGCTTTTTAAAAAAGTAGTATTGTTTTTACTACTTTTTTTTGACGTAAATTAAGTTAGGCAACCCAGGCTTTGAGCAGGAATATCAAATTTTTCGTTCTTTCTGAACGGAATTTTGAGAGGAGAGGTAAGCATAAACAAAATGTAATATGCTAAAAAAATTAAAAGTTATTTTTCAGTTGCAAACATGGAAAAAACTAACAAAATTCGGCAAAGAAAAACAAGAAGCGGATGGGTAATTTTGATACTGAGCTTAAAAAGCGTTTAGCAGGCCAAATAAAGCAGAACCGAAGAATTTCAATTTTTTTTATAAAATAATTTATTACTTACAAATAGTAGTCCATCTCAGCAAAATGAATTGATTTGTTTTCAATCTCACAATTCTTAATAATTGACAGAAAACAGCTGATTGCTAGCGTTGCACTGAAAGGTACTTTTGTGCTTTTTTTTCTTTAAGAAATATATGGAAATTTTCTGTTAAGATTCCTTAACAAGCTGCTCTTTACCCAAAATATTTTCTATTTACAATACCCCTATCCCTCAATTTACACGATAGATGCTTTCCTGAATAAATCGTGTAAACCAAAATAGAAAACATTTTTATGGAAAACAAGAATTAGTTTAAAATTTTGTTTATAAAATTCATTTTATTTATCATTAATTCATCAATATCACCTGCACAAAGTCATCAAAACCTTCTCCTCCCACCGCACGTGCCAACTGAATTATGTCAGAATATTCAGGATACAACATTTGAAAAGATAAAGCATTTTCTCCTACATCTGGCCACAAATTTTTCCAACATCCTTTGAGCGTTGATTGCCTGATTTCAGTATAGGCCAAAGCGATATGCTTTACGCAGTCTAATATTACCCGTATAAATTTTTTCCAAGCGTTCATTATTGTTAAAGATTCATCATTTTCGATTTGATCTAAAATATACTTGAACGATTGTTTGATACACAATGCTTTAAATGTCTGAATTATTCCCTGATCTAGGGGCTGCAACAAGGAAGTCGTGTTTTTTGGTAGAAATATTACTTGCACATTCTCGTGTTGCAAGTCTTGTGGATGTCCAGGAGCATTGTCGATTGCTACAAGCACTTTAAATGGCAGTCCTTTTTTAAATAAATACTTCTTTAAATACCACTCACTAAAAACAGCACCGTAACCCATGCCTTTTTATTTGCCATCCAATAAACGGGCAAGTTGTCTTTATTTAATCCTTTAAACACATTTGGCGTTTGTGATTTGTGAATAATAAATGGCTTCATATGTGATCGCCGGAAGTATTGGAACAAAACAGAGTAGTTATGCGATCTTTAGCAGCTTTGTTTCCACTTACAGTTTTATTAGATTTTGATATAAAAGTCTGCTGCGATACTTTTTTCCAGAAGAGCCGCGATTCGTCTGCATTGAAGACTTGATCAGGAGTGTATGAGTTGGTAGCAATAATGTCAGAAAATATTTCGGAATATTTTTTAGCAGCATCTGTATCAGCGAAAGCTTGTTCACCTTTTAACTTCAAACTGTGTAAGGAATGTCTTTGCTTAAATTTTTCAAACTAACCATGGGTTGCCGAAAACGATGTCTTTTTTTTTTGTAGTTGATGACGTGGATGGTAGCCGGTCATTTAGTTTTTCATAAATCCTTAAAGCTTTATTTGTTATAGCATTGGTATCAATCGGAATTCGCTTTGAGTTTGATCTTCTATCCAGATCATTAAAGCTTTTTCCATATTTTCAATCGTCATGTCCCGATCGTATGAAGTTGTACTCAAGCTAGACTTAGTTACAGCTGCGACACTTTTTCTGATAAGGATTTCATTTTTTTTTATAGATCTTACTGTAGCTTTGTGATTAAAAAAAATTTTTGATTTTAGTCTATCTAAAATCTGAATTTTGGTTTCTAAAGATATTACTTTTCTGTTCACTTGATATTTATTAATTTTTTTCTACATGTTAAAAAATTTTAGCTGAATTATACCATGCAAATTTGCAAAAACATCTTCACAAATATTTTTTTATTACTTATTTAAAAAGGTAACACGATACACAACTGTCTGTTTCTAAACACTAACCGCACTGATTTATTATCAGATTTGCATGCTTCTTGTGTGTGTGAACATAAAGACGGGGAACTCCCGTTATATATATAATGACAGCGTTACCATACGAAAAAAAAACGTTTGTTAATTTGAAAAATTTTTAGAAGCATCATAATTATATTGTTAATGTGAAAAAACATGAATATTGATTATACTAACTATAATTAATACGTATATTATATGTGCATATACATATAAAACATGTAACTAAAAAATCAACAAAAAATTTCGTGAAAATTGAGATAATTTCTCACATCCCTCGATTTTTACGAAAACAAAAAAAGTCATGTAAAAGTGAAATCGTGTAAAAAGAATCGTGTAAATCGAGTGTTAGGTGTATTAATATCTGAACCCGATTATTTTAAATCAGTCAACTGTGCAAAAACTTGCTACTGAAGGTACTCTTTCATTTACCAAACCTAGGATGTTAGGTGCGATCAAACATAAAGTAGACATAATCATTTTCTAACCATTTTCTATTGTCAGTTGTAATCAGGTAGAATCGCAAATACTAACATCATCGCAACTAGATTAGCAATAAATTCAGTAGCATAAACCTAATTGAAAATAAAAGTGTGACAAAGTCTTACGATTGCACCTATTTTTTTAGAATTATTATCCGACATATGTAGTTTTGATTGGCTTACTCAATATCGAAAACGGCAACTAATCTCTTCTGCATTACTTTTGGAAAATGACTCACATTTATACCATCAAACTTAAAATATTTCTGTTTCTCGATTTGCCAATTTTTTATTCCTCTTTAAACACAGTTATTTTAGCCTTTAGTTCATTTTAAACACTTTCAAAAAAAGAAAAAACAAAATTCTTATATTGAATTAAACTTACGTTGCGTTGAAAATCGAAATTGTTTGCTGAACATGCCATCGCCATATTTATCCTGGCTCAGTACCATAAATTCATATTCGCGCCCCGCCAGCAGATGTTGTATTGTTGCCTCCATAATATTCTTTTGTACGATACGCATTGTACGCCATTCTGGTGCATCCGTTAGACGATACCATACCGTATATTCGAGATTGGGCCTTAAGTATCCTGTATGACAGAGTAAAATGAAACAAACAAATTGAAAAGAATTATACAAAAAATAATACATGCACACACACACACACACATCCACAAAGCATCAATATGTTGGTACGATTAAAAGCGAAAATTTTATTTGAATTTTTAGTTGTTAAATTGGCTCTAGAGGGTATTTGTTGTTTACAAAGGTGGTTTTTATGTTTTTCATTTGAATAAATTGGTGTTTATATAAATATTGATATTTAAAATTAAAATATTTATTGTTACGGTTTATGTATTTTAAACTGTTAAGCAATTTTAAGCTTGAGAATTTTAAGTATTAAAAAAAAAATCATGTGAGTGCGATCAAAGGGGAGATGTGTAAACATCAAGTAATTAAAGTATGGCACATTTTTAAAATCACACAAAAAGCGTCATCTATATATCACTAATAGCAATCAACTACAGGGGTTCTCCTAATATAAAAATATTTATTATTATTTATTATTTCAATCGGTTAATTTTAAATTTTTCGTTTTTTATTTTCCATTTTTCAATTTTCGTTTATCATTTTTCATTTTCCATTCTTCAGTTTTAATTTTCTTTTTTAAATTTGTCATTTTTAATTTTTCGGTTTTCGTTTTTCATTTTTCATTTTCATTTTTTACTTTTCATTTTTCGTTTTTCATTTTTATACCCTATACCACTATGTGGTTTGGGTATAATGACTTTGTGCTGCTGTTTGTAACAACCAAAAATATTTGACCTAGACCCATCTTTAATTATACCGATCGAATCAGAATCACTTTCTGAGTTGATTTAACAATGTCCGTCCGTCCGTCCGTCCGTCCGTCCGTCCGTCTGTGTGTCCATGTAAAGCTTGTAATCAAACTGCAGGTCGCAAATATGAATGTATTTTGATGAAATTTGGTACATAAGCTTCTATCGGCCATGAAATGAACGCTATTGAAATTGGTGAGAATCGGTCGATGTTCAGACCTAGCCCCCATACAAATTACCCATATGAAATCGACATAAATTGCCATAAGATCCAAATTTTCATATAGATCTTACTCAAATTGGGTTTGTATGCGTTCATTACATCCATTAATGAGTAGTCCAAAAATTATCCCTTTGAGCCCATATAGAGCTGCTTCCCGATCTTCACTTAAATCTATTCAAAAACAAAAATATTGCACTGATTCTTCTCAAATTTTTATATTTTTGCAAAATACAAGATATTTTTGCAAAATACAAGAGACTTTACCAAACATGATCAGGATCGGTCCATTTTTTGACCAAGTCCCTATATAGATATAGCATCCGATATGAACTTTTTCATATCTGCAGCCAAAAAAATTAATAAAAATCCCACTCAAATTTGGTTTTTGCTTATTTTCTATGTCCAGTTAGTTGGACCTAAGTGATAGGGTCTCTAAACGCATGTTATATGGTATCGTATAGTCGGTCTAGACCGACTATAAGTTTCTTACTTGTTTAGTTTTAATTTTTTATTTTTCACTTTTCATCATTCATTTTTCTTTTTTTATATTATATTTTTAATTTTTCGTTTTCTATTCTCATTTTCCATTTTTCATTATTTATTTTTTATTTTTTATTTTCTATTTTTTATTTTTCATTCTTCATTTTTTATTTTTAATTTTTAATTTTTCATTTTTAATTTTTCATTTTTTATTTTTATTTTTTAATTTTTAATTTTTAATTTTTTATTTTTCATTTTCCTTTTTTATTTTTTATTTTTAATTTTTATTTTTAATTTTTCATTTTTCGTTTTTTATTTTTTATTTTTCGTATTTAATTTTTCATTTTTATTTCTCATTTTTTATGTTTCATTTTTCATTTTCATTTTTTATGTAAATTTTTTAATTTTTATTTTTAATTTTTTATTTTTATTTCTTATTTTTAATTTTTAATTTTTAATTTTTCGTATTTAATTTTTCATTTTTCATTTTTTATTTTTCATATTTAATTTTTCATTTTTAATATTTCATTATTCATTATTCGTTTTTCATTTTTTATTTCACTTTTTATTTTTAATTTTCCATTTTAATTTTTAATTTTTCATTTTAATTTTTAATTTTTTATTATTAATTTTTCAATTTTTATTTTTTATTTTTCATTTTTCATTTCCAAACAGGTTATTATATGTCATAATTTTTGCACCAATACAATCATAAGTCACACCGATTTTGTCTTACGTCTTACATGTTACGCTGTTTTTGTGATTGTATTGTGAAATAGAAATTTACCCCCTGCGCGTATCGATGTTTACACATCAAAATTTCGTGTATGATTCTGGATGGTTCAGTATTAGGTCAAGTATTTTTTGGTGGTAACAAATATCAGCACTAACTTATTTTAACCATTGTACAAATAAGTGACCGCTTACTTTTTTTAAAGGAATGTTCTGGTTATTATAATTAAATTGCAATATATTGCATACATAAATATTTGCTTAACCGGTAGTTTTTATTATTAATGAAATACTCGTACTTTAATATAAATGTTGAAAAAAAATATCCCAAATTCAGAATCACATTTTTCGAAACATATTCAAAGTTCATAAAACAACAAAGTATTATTAAAAATTGTTTAATTAACATGACTAGGTAGTTATTAAAAATTAAAAATTATTTTTTATTAATTGCTGAAATTATGATTTTGAA